>JACEFZ010003166.1:0-137500 GCA_014155875.1 Cepaea nemoralis
AACAAAAAAAAGCAAAAAGTAAAGAAAAAAAAAGTAAAAAAAAAAAAAAAAAAAAAAAGAAATGAAAAAAAAAATAAAGAAAAAAAAAAAAAAAAAAAAAAAAAAAAAAAAAAAAAAACATAAAAAACAAAAACAAAAAAAAAAAAAAAAAAAAAAAAAAAAAAAAAAAAAAAAAAAAAAAAAAAAAAAAAATAAAAAAAAAAAAAAAAAAAAAAAAAAAAAAAAAAAAAAAAAAAAGAAAAAAAAAAAGGAAAAAAAACAAAAAAAAAAAAAAAAAAAAATAAAAAAAAGAAAATAATACCAACCAAAGGAAAAAGAAAAAAAAAAAAGAAAAAACAAAACAAAAAGAAAAAAAAAAAAAGAACACAAAAAAGAAAAAAATAACAAAAAAACAAAATAAATAACAACAAAAAAAAAAAAAAAACACAAAACAAGAAAAAAAAAAAAACAATCAAAAAGAAAAAAAAAAAAAAAAAGAACAATGAAAAAAAAAAAAGAAAAAAAACAATCAAAAACAGAAAAAAAAAAAAAAAAAAAAACAAGAGAAAAAAAAAAAAGAAAAAATAAAAAAAAAAAAAAAAAAAAAAAAAAAGAAAAAAAAAAAAAAAAAAAAAAAAAAAAAAAATAAAAAAAAAAAAAAAAAAAATAAAAAAAAAATAAAAAAAAAAAAAAGGAGACAAACACAAAAAAAAAAAAAAAAAAAAAAAAAAAAAAAACAGAAAAAAAAAAAAAAAGAAAAAAAAAAAAAAATATGAAAAAAAGTAAAAACAAAAAAAAAAAAAACACACCCACTACAAAAAAAAAAAAAAAAAAACAAGAAAAAAAGAAAAAATTTTTTTAAAAAAAAAAAAAAAAAAAAAAAAAAACCACCCCAAACAACAAGTGCCACACAAATCACCCCCCCCAAACTATAATAAAAAAAAAAAACCCAAAAAACACAACACACACGCAACCAACTACCCCCCCCCAAAAAAACCCAAAAGAAACAAGCAAACAACCATCACAAACCAAGCAACCCACCCCCCACCCCCCAAACAGAAAACTGAATAACACACCAAAAGACCAGAACCAATTACACCCCCCCCCCCCCAATAAAAAGGTAACACAAACCATAAAAAAAAACCACCCACCCTCTAACGCCAAACAACCAACCAACCAACCAAAAAACAAAACAAAACAACAACACTACGACCAAAACAAAGAAAAAAAAAAAAAAAAAAACACACACAACAAACAACGCAACTGAAAGCGAAACAAGGAGTGTAATCAAAAAACAAAAAATGTTTTTTTACTGACACTACAAAAAGAAGTGCATTCAAAAAAGTAAAACAGAGAACAGGTTGTGATTCTTAAAAATGTATTTGGTTGTTAACAATCACAAAAATTGGTAAAGATCAGATTTGGGGGAATACAACCAGTATTGTGTAATTAAACACGTAACGGCAATCTAATAAACGCCACTGGTTACCACTTTTCCATGCTGAGCGGCGATCGAGTGTGCAGAGAAATAGCAGACCATAGAGCCAAAAAAAATAATAAAACACCCCACCCCTTAACCGAAAGGACACAAAGTGTGTTCTCAACATTTTTATTTTTTTTTTTTTTGTCCCCCGTGTGTGTGTGGTGGTTTTGTTGTGGCATTGGACACGTCTCCCCCCTTTTCCCTCCCATTTCATTGTCCTCGTTGGTTCAAAAATATTTCATTTCCCCTTTCATTTAGTAAAAACAATTTAACTTTTTCCCAACCCACGACCACTTCTCAACCCACATCAAAAACCACCCACGTCCCCCCACTCCCTCGCAACACCACAACCTAGGACCCCACGTTCCTTTCCCTTTACTTTTTCCATTTTTTCTTTTTTTTTTTTCCTTTTCACCTTACCGTTGTGTGGGCTGTTTGTTGACCCTCCCTTCAAATCCCTCAACTTTCCCTCCCTTTTCTAAAAAAAAAAACCGTAGAATAGTTTCCTCCTTTCCTCACTCGTCCCTTCCTCCCCCTCCCCTTTTCGTTCACCTCCCCTGTACTATACCCCTTCCTCCCCCTCTTCCTCCACTTCACCATTCCTTCCCCCCCTCTACCCTCTTTTTGTGTCCTAACTTCCCCCCCCTCCATCCCTCCCTCTCCTCTCTTCCCCGCCCTCCACTACTCCTTTTTTTTTAACCACCTTTTTTTTTTTGTTTTTTTGTTTTTTTCCTTTTTTTTTTCTTTTTTTTTTTTTTTTATTTTTTCCTCCTCCCCTCCCTCCCTCACCTTTCCCTTTTCATTATCCTCCCTCCTTCCTCCTCCCTTTTTCCCCCTCCTTTCCTTTCTCCTCCTTGTCATTCCTTCCTCCCCCCCCCTCTCCGCCTTCCTCCCCTTCCTCCCCCTCCTCCTCCTTCCCTCCTCCCTCTACCTGCCTTTTTCCTTTCCCTCTTTTTCCCCTTTTTTTCACATACCCCCCTCCATTTCACCATTCCTCCCTCCCTCCCTTTCTTCCTCCCTTCCTCCTCCTCTCTCCACCTTCCCTACTCCCTCCCTCTACCTCTCCGCCCTTCCCTTGCTCCCATCCTCCTCCACTTCACAACATTCACTCCTCCCTCCATTCCTCCTCCTCCCCTCCTCCCTCTTCCCCGCCTCTCCTCCCCCTCCTTTCTCTCCTTCTCCCTCTCCTTTCTTCCTCTTCCTCCTCCCTCTTCCTTCCTCCCGTTTCCGCCTCCTCCCTTACTCCTAACTTTCTCCTCCTCTCCATCATCCCTCCTGGCGTCCCACACTTCTCCTTGTTCCTGGCGTTTCTCATCCTCCCTCCCTTTTCTCCCTCCACTCCTCCACTCTTTCCTCCTCCCCTCCTCCTCCGCCTCATCCTTCAACCCTACTTCCTCCACTACTCCTACTAATCAATACTCCTTCCACTCCTATTTCGTCCCTACCCCGCCTGTCCCTCCTCACCTCCTCGCCTCCTTCCTCTTCCTCCTCCACCTCCATCTTCCTCCTCCCTCCTCATTTACCCAAGACAGACAGACAGTCAGGACAGATAGTGGGAAAGGGATTAATCGATCAATTAGATATATTATAGAGTTGAAATAGATTTATATGATTAGTTGTTTATAATTGAGTGAGATGCGTTAATGGGCTGTCTGGCATTATGGTGGGACGGGGTCAGACAGGACAGGGACAGACAGATGGATAGATAGATGACAGACAGACAGACAGACAGACAGACAGGACAGACAGTCGGGAACGGGAGGAACTTAATGACTACTTATTTATGAATTTAAATGAGGATGCTACCCAACCCCACCAACAACAGGAAGTTGGATGTAAGTGTTGGGGCGATGCCGCAGGCGGGGACGTCGGTCTATGGGTTCACAGACAGATGGGGAGGTGTGGAGTCAGCAGAAGGGGGTTCATTCGTTGGGCGGGTCATCAGAGGGGCGGGGTTGGACGCAGGGGGGTCGCGGCCCCGCCCCCCCCGCCCGGGGTCGGGGTTCGTACATGAGGGGGGCGGGGGTGTCAGGGGTCCTTCAAGTCAGGGGGAGTGTGGCCCACTCGCGCCGGGGGTGTCAGGCCGGAACGTGTGGGTCCGAGTTTTTTGGGTGAGGTTCAATCGGTTTCAGGAACCCAGGGACAAAAACCCCATTCAACAGGAGCCCCGGGGTCTCAGAACACAGACAGACAAAGGGGCCCCAAAAGGGTCTTTCAGACCAGGACTTTCAGGATTTCAGAGGAGTGAGGTTCAAGGGGGTCAGTTCAGCATCATTCATCATTCAGCAGCCGCCCCCTGCGCCGGGTCTCAGAGGACAGGACAGGATGGTCAGACAGACAGATAGTGGATAGATAGTCGGAAACGGGAAAAAAAAGGAAAAAAAAACTTTCTTATTATGACTTAACTATATTGAAGTATTCTTAAAATTTTTTTTTAATATATTTAAATGAGGGAGGGGGGGGGGGGGAGGGGGGGGGGGGATTCAGAGGAGGGAGGTATTTGGATGTGAGGGGAGGGGATGAGAATGAGGGGGGGGGGGGAGAAGTAGATGGAGGGGGGGGTGGGGGGGGAGGGGGGGATTTATTTAAGGACGGATAGATTCTTCGATGGATTATTTCACCCCTCCATCAGGGTTTGGGCCGCCGTAGTACGCCGTTCCGCGTAATAGCGTCGTTCCCGTTGTTTAGTTATAGAGGGGGTAGACGGGGCCGGGGTTTCATCCAGCCGGGTTCAGGACAGGACGAACGTGTCAGGGACCCCAGGACCAGATAGATAATGGAATAGATAGACAGACAGGGACCAGAAGACAGACAGACCACCAGGGAGAAAAGACAGGACGGACAGGACCAAGGAGACAGGGAGAAGATAGTCGGTTTTTTTTTTTCTATTTTTTTATTTTGATTTGTGGGTTTATTTTGTATACGGTTTTATTATGTTTTTTAGTTGTTTTTTGTTTTGTTTAATAACGGGGAAGAACTGAACGGGAAGGAAAGGGAAGAAACCGAAAACGAGAAAAGAACGAGAACTTATATGGACTACTTATATGGAATTATTAAAAAATTCATTATTAACAAATGAGAGGATGCTCCCCACAGGGTCTCTCTATCTGGGCCGAACACAAAAAAGGAAAGCCGGGGGGGCTGGGTCAAGCAGATAGTACATTATAAAATTTCCAGCTTTAGGAGCTTTTTTTTTTCCCCCCCTTTTTTTCATTATTTTTTTTCTTTAGGACCCAAACAAAAACCCCAACAAAAAACCCCAAAAAAACAACCCCAAAAAACCAACCCCAAAAAATAAAAATCCCACACAAAAATTTCTACGTTTTCCCTGTTTTTTATTATAACCTTTGCAACTTCCTCTAGCATTGTTTTTTATTTCACTGGGACTAGTGGATCTAGAACTCATGTGTAAAATCCCTCTTTCTAGCAGACGCTGCCCATGTCTCCCTTGTCCAGAACGGGGTTCAAGGTGGCTTCTCTCTCTGCCATATCTTATGGTGTTACGGACCGTGCTAATTCACTCCATTTTAAATTTCTTTGCAGTTATAGCATGACACCAAAGTTTAGAGGACAAGCTTCTCCAGAGTACCAGACCCTTCTCTGCCTGGCACTTATGATTAATTTCCAAATAAAAATTAGCCCCACTCATTGGTATATTTTGAAAATCCCTAGCGTCTTTTTGGTGTCGGGATTGTTTTTGGTTTTTTGTGGGTGGGTGTTTTTTTTTCCCTTACTCGCCCTGTCCAATCCTTTTTCTATTCTATGCTTCTATCTCTCTCCATTTCCCCTCGCCTTATTCTATTTTTCCTTTCTTCGCTTTCATTCCAATCATACATGGACCCGCTTTGCCTTTGTTCTCTTTTGTCTTGCAGCAGCAGATTGGGATTGAATTTTTTTTTTTCTCTCGCTCTTCTCTTTGCGTAGTTTCTTCTCTTTTTTGCAGTTTCTTCTTTCTTCTTCCCGTCTCTGCAGATATTGATTGATATTGTGGTATGAAAAAAACCAAAAGCGAAATAAAACAGACCAGTGAAGCGAAAAGGGAAGAAAAAGAAGAGAATGCGAAAAGCAGAGCACCCCGCAATACCGTTTTTGTAGCGCCCCGGCGGCGCGCGTCGATGATTCTTAATAATGAAATGTAATACCATATTTTGTATAGAGTATGTGAGGGTTCATACACAGTCACCCCAGTAGTGCCCTGGTGCTCGGGAAGGGGCCCGGGAAAAGATGTCAATCAGCCAAGCTCCGCCCATGCAACAGCTTGACTGCCTCCCTTATCGACTGTGCTCCCCCATAACCATGCAGATCCTCGGTACGCAGGAACTTGAGACGTAACCCTGATTGGGTGGCTAAACGGGTACTCCACCTTGCCCAAGGGTGTCCCGCAGGCTAGCGGATAAAAGGTGTCTTACTTCACCTTTGATAGGAGGATATCTCTACCTGCTACCTAAAACATATGGTGAATGTCCTGTCATCACAGATACACCGCTTGGTATTACAGGCATGACCATTGCTGAACATGAACAGTTAGTTCAATCAACTTATAGTATATATCGTAATACGTGAACAGATCCAAAATCAAATGTAGTTAATGAGAATGAACATCCAATATTATTAGTAACAAATGAATGCATTTGGATAGTTCACTATTAAGAAAACAATCGGTCAGTGTCACACAGCTTCAGGTAATTCCCAACCATCATCATCATCATCATCATCATCATCATCATCATCATCATCATCATCATCATCATCATCATCATCATCATCATCATTATCATCATCATCATCATCGTCGTCTTCATAATCATGTGCTTTGCCAAACGATATAAACATTCATATATCTCCACACATTTTGGTCCTCGGTGTTTTGGATAAATTCTCCCACGATATCGTCTTAAAACATTTAATCACAGTTGTTGATAAGCAAAACGGTAGTTAACTTATCACTTCAGTAATAATTATTTTTGATTATTATTGTAGTTTATCATATCAGCCATGTAAATTTACCATTAAAATGATAGCTATTTTCCATTACATTAAAACAACAAATTGTATGGTTATTTGAAAGATCGCTCCATGATTTCCATCCATCCATCATGTGCCATGCCGGTAAGCGTGGGCGGTCATGTTCTGCCATCTCACTCGATCACAAGAGTCGTGGATCAGCTCTGTGTTCCTGTCTCGATGGCCAAGCCATCCAGGTACTTGCTTCTAGTCTTGGCTTTGGTCTGTTCCCTTCGATCTTACCAGTTGTCCACCAAGTTCTCCAAATCATTTCTTCTCATAACATGCCCAAAAATTGTGACTGTCTACGTCTAATGACTCTAATCAGTTTACGATCTTCATTTGTTATTGAAGGACTTTGTTCATTGGTTTTTCTATCTGTCCATGGTATTCTTTGCATTTTCCTCAGAAACCACATTTCCACAGTCTTTAGCTGTTTTTCAGCTTGACTGCTTATTGTCCACGCTTCACATCCATACAAAAGCACAGGTTCTATGTAGCATCTCAGCACTCTTTTTCTCGTTTCAATTGATATCTTTTTGTTGGTCAGTATGTTTTTCATCTTGCCAAAGTTTACATTCGCAAAGGCAATTCTTGTTCTAATCTCTTCAAGGCATCTCCCATCATGTTATGACTGTGCCGAGATAACAGTATCGATTCACTTGTTTAAGAATATGTCCATCTACTCGTATATCACATTGTGGTATTTCCTTCTTCAGTCACCTAAGTACTGGCTCCTCCTGTAGATAAACGAAAGCAGCATTTACAGGAACCTGTCCTGCTTAAGTCCTTATACAAAAATGCAGGCGTAACACATCACCTGAATATTATCGGGCACCCAGTCGTGACTCAACAAGACATAATACAGGCAGAAAGTATGTGGGAAGCCTATAAAATAACTAGATAAATCATTCAAGCTGAAATATACGCATGTTCGCACAGTAATGTCAATTGTCTACCACGGTAATTTTAAACTATCATGTCTTTCTGTTTTCACACAACTGGATTATGTAGATTAATCATGATGGCTTCTGCAAACTTTAACAAGCGACTATTTGGTGTATTAAACAACATGAGAAATGCACTGTCTCAATCAATTATTGATTGTGATTGTTTGTGTCTTCGTTATTCAAATCCAGTACGGGAAACCATTGTTTTGTTTCACATAAGAGTTACGGGCAGCGTAGAAAAGAAATGCTGATGGTGCAATTACACAAAGTGAGGGTTTTCCTGAAGTTGTCTCTGTAAGACAATATTCTCATGCTGGCCATAATCAGACACAACCAGACACAATATTAAACACTACTTAGATTTACCTACATAATTTCCCAATATAGCTACATCTATAAAGGAACCCATAATAATCTCATCTCCTACACTCTATTAGATAATGTATACTTTAATTCCTATTAAGTCACCGACATCACACAGCATAACAGGGCACCTCTTATAGGCTTCTCACACATGTACTGCTTGTATTACCCCAATCAGTCATATACACAACTATAGATCACTACCAATGTTTTAGGGCATCATATATCCAGAATCAAACGTAACCTATCACTCTATATTCTAATACTCCATATTTTCCTATCTGCTGTTAGGACACAACATCACCTATTGTTCCATACTGGATATTAGGGTGCCTTGATCTAATATAATAGAGGTGTACAGTTCTCTTCTTGCCACTATGATGCACTTCGTATATCAAAAATTTCACAGTTCCCCTATATGCTACTCTGCACACGGACAACCATCATATACTGTTCTGATACACTTTAACATAAACGCACAGGTGTTTTCTACTGCTGTGAAATGCTAAATATATTTTAAAAATTGTTCTTCTCATGTACAGCATATTCGATGTGTTCCACGTCTCACTCACAGCCGTGATTACGTTATAATTACTAATATACATTCAGCAAATTAAAAGTACATTGATTCTTGCACTCTGTGGCTGTCAGTTCATAGAATTAATTCCCCATTATATTTCTTCTTTCACGGCATATGTATCCTAAAGCATTGGTGTTTCTCAAATATGGATAACATATCTTCTGTTCAGCACCTTGCCAATAACTGTGGATTAAATTGTAATGTAACCACATAGAGTGTACTTTGCCTGTCCTTAACTGCACAGTCCTTATTTGCAAACTCTCATCACTGCAGGCCACTTAGTTCACTTACCTCTGTTATCATCATCATTCACCACTGATGTGCCTAATTATAATTATATAGCACTCATGAAGCAATGATCACCATTTCAATACCTATTTAATATCAATACCTATATTGCTAATTGTATTAGCTACATCAGCCATGGTTGACAACAATAATGATACCTTCTTCAATCCAAATTACACTGCTGTGACAACATTATCTCTGCAAAATCACACATTGCAACCTTTCCCAGCATTAACCTTTTATGTTTTTTTTCGCATATCCTTTACAGGACATCGCTGTCAACACCAGCATGTTACCGCTGTCGTTGATTTCTTGTCAAGATTACGCTCAGGTAGTTTGCCATTGCTTTCAGAGCGGCCGGGCTCACTTATCCCGTAAGTTACCATCGTGACGAGAACCGCTTCCAATTCTCGCGCGCCGCGTTACCCTACGTGGATAAACGGGATTACGGAGAAAGTCGTTTAACCACTAGGCCAGGGAGACCGGCAACCATTTTTTTACACCAACATAAATCAACCACAATTAACCATGAATAATTATAGATATCCCCTGGCACTCGGGTTCCCATTAATTACTTGCTATTCCGTGGAATATCACCTTCCCTTAGCTCTTGTCATGATTCAGGTCAAACCTTTAGGCGCCTATCTCAAGGATAAAGACACATCCTTAATTGTGGTTCTTCAGTCCTTCACATTCCTGTTGAAAATTTCCTATCAATTAAACCAATATTACTTGCATATTCGCGCCAGGTCTCCTCCTGGTCAATGTATTGATATTTCAATAATATTTTTGGTTACGTACACTACAGGAATGCCACGTCTCTCACCATATTCTTTCAGGATCTTCACGATCTAATTTCAGGCGTTGGCACCTATTTCGAATCTACTGGATTCCACTATAGGCATGGAGGCATATCTTGCTTTTAGTTTTTGTAGTAAGAGTGACCGGTCCTTCCCGCTCTTTGTTTTCTAGCGACGCTAGGACCGTATACCATGACCCTCTGCGAATGATAACGTTACGCATCTGGCAGGGTTCAAACATCACTATCCGGAGCTGGGTACAGACAGATCAAGGGAAAGACAGTGATATAAATACCTGGATGGTTTGACTGAGACAAGAAAACACCTCATTAAAGACACTGACGATAGTGTGAAATGGCGAATCATGACTGCCCACGCCTATCGACATTGCACATGATGAGGGAGGATTGTGTGGTGGGAAAACATCGATGCTGTGTATGGAGGACAGGAGCCAGTGTTTCGGCCGGTCAAGTGTTCAATTGATGACTTGAGTCGTGATAACCAGAATTTAACTTCAGTGTATGAGAAGTTAAACCCAAGAAATTGTTTGTTTAGATAATGCGCACATACATAAAGCAGGAGAATGAAAGAGGAGATTACAAGAGTAACGGGAGGAACAGAATAATAATAATAATAGGAATTTAAAGCAGATGAAGATTTGCGTAGTGGATAGTGGATTAATCTACAATCCTCTCACCCCCCCCCCCTCCCCCCCTTTTTTTCCCACCCAGGAAAAAGTAACAATCAACTAACAGGTTTACGAGTTATTATACTCCTAAAAGGTAGCAACCAACTACCAGTCAGGTAACTGTTACACTATATCGTCAGGGCTCTCTGTAAAAGAAGGAACACAAAGTTTCTATCTGGCGAAACTTTCTGGGTTTCAGTATCTGACAAACATAATATTACAGCTGACGTTACAGTCACATATGCAGGACATACATAAATAGTAAAACAACACAGTATATATGCATGACTGATCCTTGTTAACCGACCAACACCAATTTATTTACTCCTCGGCTTCTATCTCCACACATATCCGTATCCATACTACATTACATCATATTCCTTCTGACATAATTTGTGTAATAGCACCAATCAGCACTTCTTTTCTAGCGCTGCCCATAACTTTAATGTGAAACAAAACAGTGTTTTCTCGTAGTTAATTTGAATAACGAAGACACAAACAATCACAATCAACCTCCTCCTCCTCCTCCCTTCACATTCCTCCTCCTCCCTCTTCCTCCTCCTTCATACCCTCCTCCGCCCTTCTCCTCCTCCCTCCTCTCGCCTCTACCTCCTCCTCGCCTTCACATTCCTCCTCCTCCCTCTTCCTCCTCCTCCCTCCTCCTCCTCATCCCTCCTACTCCCGCTCCTCCTCCTTCTTCATCCCTCCTCCTCCTCCCCTCCTGCCTTCCTCCCCCTCCTCTCCTCCTCCTCACTCCGCCTCCTCCCTCCTCCTCCCTCTAGCCGTCTCCCTCCTCCTCCTTCACATTCCTCCTCTACCCTCTTCCTCCTCCTCCCTCCTCCTCCTCCTCTCTCCTGCCTCCCTCCTCCTTATCACTTCTCCTCCCTCCTCCTCCTTCTTCTCCCTCCTCCTCCTCCTCCTCCCCCTCCTCCTTCCTTCTCCTCCCTCTCCGCCTCCTCCCTCCTACTTCCTCCCTCCTCCTCCCTGTACTCTCCTCCTCCCTCCTCCTCCTCCTCCTCCCTTCACATTCCTCCTCCTCCCTCTTCCTCCCTCCTCCTCCTCTCTCCGCCTCCCTCCTCCTCCTCCCTCTAACCTCCTCCCTCCTCCCTCCTCCTCCCTTCACATTCCTCCTCCTCCCTCCTCCTCCTCATCCTCCTACTCCCTCCACCTCCTTCTTCCTCCCTCCTCCTCCTCCCCCTCCTCCTTCCTCCCCCTCCCTCTCCTCCTCCTCACTCCGCCTCCTCCCTCCTCCTCCCTCTACCTCCTCCCTCCTCCTCACTTCACATTCCTCCTCTACCCTCTTCCTCCTCCTCCCTCCTCCTCCTCCTCTCTCCTCCTCCCTCCTCCTTATCACTCCTCCTCCCTCCTCCTCCTTCTTCCTCCCTCCTCCTCCTCCCTTTTCCCCCTCCTCCTTCCTTCTCCTCCCTCTCCGCCTCCTCCCTCCTCCTCCTCCCTCCTCCTCCCTCTACCTCCTCCTCCTCCTCCCTCCTCCTCCCTCCTCCTCCCTTCACATTCCTCCTCCTCCCTCTTCCTCCCTCCTCCTCCTCTCTCCACCTCCCTCCTCCTCCCTCTACCTCCTCCCTCCTCCCTCCTCCTCCCTTCACATTCCTCCTCCTCCCTCCTCCTCCTCCCCTCCTCCTCTTCCCGCCTCCTCCTCCCCCTCCTTCTCCTCCTTCTCCCTCCTCCTTCTTCCTCTTCTCCTCCCTCTTCCTTCTCCTCCGCCTCCTCCCTCCTCCTACTTTCTCCTCCTCCTCCCTCCTCCTCCTGCTCCCTTCTCCTCCTGCGTTCTCCTCCTCCCTCCTTCTCCCTCCTCCTCCCTCTTCCTCCTCCCTCCTCCTCGCCTCCTCCTCCACCCTACTCCTCCCTCCTCCTCCTAATCCCTCCTCCTCCCTCCTATTCCTCCCTACCCCTCCTGTCTCCTCCCTCCTCCTCCCTCCTCTTCCCTCCTCCACCTCCCTCTTCCTCCTCCCTCCTCCATTTACCCAAGACAGACAGACAGTCAGACAGATAGTCGGGAACGGGATCTTATATGACTACTTATATAATTTAAATGAGATGCTCTCCACCATGGGCTGGGCCGGGTCAGACAGACAGACAGATAGATAGATAGATAGACAGACAGACAGACAGACAGACAGACAGACAGACAGACAGACAGACAGTCGGGAACGGGAACTTATATGACTACTTATATGAATTAAATGAGATGCTCCCCACCAGGAGTTGGGCGATGCCGCGCCGGGTCAGACAGACAGATAGATAGTCGGAACGGGAACTTATATGACTACTTATATGAATTAAATGAGATTCTCCCCATCAGGGTCTGGGCGTAGACGGGCCGGGTCAGACAGACAGATAGACAGACAGACAGACAGACAGACAGACAGATAGTCGGTAACGGGAACGAGAACTTATATGACTACTTATATGAATTAAATGAGATGCTCCCCACCAGGGTCTGGGCGAAGCCGGGCCGGGTCAGCTAGTACATTTATAAATTTGCAGCTTAGACCCCAAATTTCTACGTTTATACCTTGCACTTCTCTAGCATTGTTATTCCACTGACTGTGATCTAGAACCTCATGTGTTAATCCCTTCTTTACTAGCAGACGCTGCCCATGTCTCCCTTGTCCAGACGGGTTAATGTGGCTGCCATATATATGGTACTGCTAATCATCTCCATTTAATTCTTGCAGTATGATGACATCAAAGTTAGAGACCAGCTTCTCCAGTACAGACCCTCTCTGCCTGGCACTATGATAATTCCAATAGCCCCACTCATGTATATTTGAATCCCTAGCGTTGTGTTTTTTTTTTTCTTACTCGCCTGTCCCATCCTTTCTATTTCTATGCCTTCTTCTCTCTCCATTCCCTCGCCTTCTTCGCTTCATTCCATCTACACTGACCGCTGCAGATGAAACCAAGCGAAGAGCACGCACTACGTAGCGCCGGCGATGATTCTTAATAATGAAATGTAATACCATATTTTGTATAGAGTATGTGAGGGTTCATACACAGTCACCCCAGTAGTGCCCTGGTGCTCGGGAAGGGGCCCGGGAAAAGATGTCAATCAGCCAAGCTCCGCCCATGCAACAGCTTGACTGCCTCCCTTATCGACTGTGCTCCCCCATAACCATGCAGATCCTCGGTACGCAGGAACTTGAGACGTAACCCTGATTGGGTGGCTAAACGGGTACTCCACCTTGCCCAAGGGTGTCCCGCAGGCTAGCGGATAAAAGGTGTCTTACTTCACCTTTGATAGGAGGATATCTCTACCTGCTACCTAAAACATATGGTGAATGTCCTGTCATCACAGATACACCGCTTGGTATTACAGGCATGACCATTGCTGAACATGAACAGTTAGTTCAATCAACTTATAGTATATATCGTAATACGTGAACAGATCCAAATCAAATGTAGTTAATGAGAATGAACATCCAATATTATTAGTAACAAATGAATGCATTTGGATAGTTCACTATTAAGAAAACAATCGGTCAGTGTCACACAGCTTCAGGTAATTCCCAACCATCATCATCATCATCATCATCATCATCATCATCATCATCATCATCATCATCATCATCATCATCATCATCATCATTATCATCATCATCATCATCGTCGTCTTCATAATCATGTGCTTTGCCAAACGATATAAACATTCATATATCTCCACACATTTTGGTCCTCGGTGTTTTGGATAAATTCTCCACGATATCGTCTTAAAACATTTAATCACAGTTGTTGATAAGCAAAACGGTAGTTACTTATCACTTCAGTAATAATTATTTTTGATTATTATTGTAGTTTATCATATCAGCCATGTAAATTTACCATTAAAATGATAGCTATTTTCCATTACATTAAAACAACAAATTGTATGGTTATTTGAAAGATCGCTCCATGATTTCCATCCATCCATCATGTGCCATGCCGGTAAGCGTGGGCGGTCATGTTCTGCCATCTCACTCGATCACAAGAGTCGTGGATCAGCTCTGTGTTCCTGTCTCGATGGCCAAGCCATCCAGGTACTTGCTTCTAGGTCTTGGCTTTGGTCTGTTCCCTTCGATCTTACCAGTTGTCACCAAGTTCTCCAAATCATTTCTTCTCATAACATGCCCAAAAAATTGTGACTGTCTACGTCTAATGACTCTAATCAGTTTACGATCTTCATTTGTTATTGAAGGACTTTGTTCATTGGTTTTTCTATCTGTCCATGGTATTCTTTGCATTTTCCTCAGAAACCACATTTCCACAGCCTTTAGCTGTTTTTCAGCTTGACTGCTTATTGTCCACGCTTCACATCCATACAAAAGCACAGGTTCTATGTAGCATCTCAGCACTCTTTTTCTCGTTTCAATTGATATCTTTTTGTTGGTCAGTATGTTTTTCATCTTGCCAAAGTCTACATTCGCAAAGGCAATTCTTGTTCTAATCTCTTCAAGGCATCTCCCATCATGTTATGACTGTGCCGAGATAACAGTATCGATTCACTTGTTTAAGAATATGTCCATCTACTCGTATATCACATTGTGGTATTTCCTTCTTCCCAGTGACGACCATAATCTGTGTCTTCTTAATATTCAGTTCTAACCCTAGTTGTTCACTGTGTGCAATAACGGCATCCACTAAATTTTGCAGGTTCTGTTCATTGTCTGCAATCAAGACATGATCTACAGCGGGTAAAATATAATCACACATAATGTCAAGTTGTGTAATACACACGTACATATTAGTTGGACATATATTATGTGTTCTTATACTCCAACTGGCCAACTATAAAGAAGTGAAGAAAAGCACACTTTTCACACTCTTTGATGTGTATATGGCTTGCATTACTAGCCCTCTATTTGTATAGATCAGTAGACACTCAAGGGATGATCACACCGGCCGTGTTTACGCCCAGAGACATTTCCTAGTGCCCATGTTGGGTTGGGTCGACCTAGAAGCCCAAGTCAGTTTTACAATTCCGCCCCAAAGCAAATTCGAAATCAATCAGGCTAACTGTGGGTATAATAATTGAGATTCCTAATACACACAATGTGTAGAGGTTAATAGGGTATTACAGCATGGGTAATAAAAATAACACTCTTAAAAGTGTCCTTGCATGTTGTGTAATTGTGTTTCATTATGTAGCAGAGCCTTCACGGAACGTGGCTGTCATCACAAGCCGCCCGAAAGACTCGATTTTATACCAGTCCAATGTCTCATTCATTGTCAAGCCCATAGTGTCTCCGTGTTCTTATGTCTACATTCGTGGTGATCTACCCCTGAATATTCTCCCGGGAATCTTGTTTTAGATCACAGTTCTGTCTAACTCACAGTGAAGTGTCATATGGCCAAAGTATTCCGGTTTCAGCGACATGAGGCCGTTTATGAATCTGTTTTCGTCGATATTCATATTTGAAGAATGTCAGTATTTCCTTCTTATTTGTAGACGGCATTCTAAGAATTTTTACTGTAATTTTCAAATTCTGAAGTCTTGATTGTTTTCTTTAGTGGTTGTGAAATAATATATGGTACACAATCATATCTTGCCACAGGAAGACAAAAGCAAAAGGTTTACTTTACTTTGTTTGCTGGTAGTGTGCCATAATCTTGTAATATTGTTTAATCTCTGTGTTACTATGGTCACTCTTCTCACATTTTGTGAAATTCCCCATTGTTGTTAATTAGAGAGCCAAAGTATTTAAGTTGTGTGTGTTTATTTATAAACCTATTGTGAATACTAAATAGATAGCAGGCTCATATTATATAATCTATCTACAAAGGAGTGTGATATTGCATATTACGTTCATTATATATTTTAGTAAAATGATATTTGTTACCACATTCCTTGTAATAACGCTTTGGTTTACAGTGGCACGCTGGACGTAGAAGGCTATCGTGTCTCTCCAGAAACATGTCTCCTACACTCTAGAGAGGTTCAGCTACTGACAGTCTTCCATAACACCAAACATGTTTCCTATACTCTTGGTAATCTTGATAGTCTGCCTTAACAATGGGTCATCTTATCCAGTATATTCCCAGTCAACCATCGTCCTCTTCTATCGCTCTCAATCCCTATTCTTTTAACAATATCATTGTGTTGTTATAATCGGCTCCGGTGGCGAAGGGGTTACGGAAGCAATTCTTGTTACCACATACCTGCGTTGGAAACACAGCTGTGCGGTTGCGTTAATTTTTTTACGAAACGGTATGGGTGCCGGTTGTTCAGAAAGCAATGACAAACTACTGAACGTAAACTTGCCAAGAGATCACAACAGCAAAGAATGGTGGTGTTGACTGCAACATACTGTAAATGATATGCAACTAACCTTTTTTATAGTCATTATATTATTCATATCCGCATGTACGTTTGACTTTATTTTTGGTCCACAATTACCATTAGATGTTTGAGAATGTTTAAGTTCGCAAAGCTGTCAAGCTGTGTTCACAGAAAAGCCAATAATTAGCTCTTTTTCTCTCCGTCTGTCATGCCAATATTCCGTTCTGATTTTTACAATCTGGCACCACTACATTGAAACTATGATTACCAACTTACAAAGAGCATTAGGAGGAGATCATTAAAAATCTTTACACCTCCTCCCAACTCTTCACTGAGGAAAATCGAGGAAGCGTAGAGGAAGAAGAAGAAAAGGCGGGGGGGGGGGGGGGGGTGAAGAGGAAGAACACTGGAACTACTGCACATTATTAGTATACTCGGGTGATGCGTACCTGTTTTTCACTATTCCCTTTTCTACCTGGTTATGTTCAATTGTCGATACATTGTGTAATAAAATTTGTAATAAATCGTCTTATTAGTTATGCATATGTTGTTCTTAATAAAAGTTGTTATAACTGGAACATTGAACAGGCGTGGTATGTTGTAATTTACCTATTGTTTATTTTTTTAGTCGTTTTTATATTATTGTTATTCATTCTCCCAGTGTGATTTCTGTTTACAATGCCTGAGGTCATTGAAAGGTATTCACACTTGCATGTGCCATTTGTTATTTCGCAAGATCTGAACATATATATTTGTTTCATTCTATTCATCAATGTATTCGGACCGACTACCTTAAGAAATAAATACACGCTTGTTGTCATCACAGAAACCTTAACAAGGTTTTAACAATTCCCTTTCCTTTAACTGAGATTCACATGACTGATGAAGATTATAAGCACAGGAGAATATTGCATTCAGTGATATCCATTATGGGTGATCCTTCAGTATTCTTCTACAATGCCATACACGGGGGTGTATTGGTTGTTTATGATTTACTAGATATTGCTAGTTCAGCAGTTTGCTATTGCCCTTTGAAAGGCCGACGCCTTCTGCAATCTAAATCAAAGCACAGCGGTCTATTTGCAATACACTCGAGTAGCGGGATTTCTAACCCTCTGCTCGGCATGATTGGATATTTTATTAGGGACGTTCAATTTGAAACCCGTTGCAATGGCTTTATTACAAAAGCATGAAAGAAACATTAGCAGGTGTGGTAGAATTAAACAAATAATTAATTTTCAATGAATTTTGCACCATGGGTTGGTCAGAAGAAATCTCGTAGGCATGCAGGCAAGCATCCCATTACTTTAGTAGGCAGCGAATGCCATCCACAAAAAGGGATTGTGGTTGCTCACTGAACCAAGTATTTACCGCGTTCATTACGGCTGCATCTGTGTGAAATCGTTGCCTCCTTGAGAGCTTTTTTAGAGGTCCAAACAATTGAAAATGACATAGTGACAAATCAGGACTATAGGCTGGATGATTAAACATTTCCCACTTCTTCCTTGCTAATGCTTCCTGCACAATCTTTGCTATATGCAGACGAGCATTATCGTGCAACAAAATTACACCGCGAGAAAGCACACCGCGTCGTTTATTCTTCAAGGATTTTTGCAACTTGTCTGTTGTTTGAAAGTAGTGGGTAGAGTTGATGTTGACACCAGGTTCTTTAAAGTCGGCCAACAATTGCCCTTCATGGTCACAAAATGCGCTCAGCATAACCTTACCAGCGGAAACATGTAACTTGAATTGTGTGACTTTTGGTGATCCAGCATGCTTCCACTGTATGCTCTCACGTTTGCTGCTCGGCTCAAAGTGGTGACACCATGATTCATCGCCTGCCACTATGCGGAAGAGAAATGCATCACTCTCCACTCTGTAACGCAGCAAGTGGTTCAACCATCATCCCATGCGTTCCTCTTTTTGGTGGTTGGTCAACATCTGTCGTACCCACTGTGAACAGACTTTCCGATATTGCAGTTTCTTACGAACGACTTTTTGAATTGTCCCAAGTGACACATCAAATTCTTTAGCTAGCAAATGTATGCTTCGACAACGGTTCATCTTTACCGCTGCATCAATTTTGGCGATGGTTTTTTCTGTTGCAACAATATGCGCTTGACCCGGCCTTCGGAGATCTGTCGTGAACTGACGTCCTTTCCGAATCATTCATGCCCAGTCTGTCACTGTTGTCTTAAACAAACATTTGTTACCGTACGCTGCCTGCATTCTTCGATGAATGACCACTGGTCAACATCCTTCAAATGAAATAAACTGAATCACCGCTCTTTGAGCTTCTTTGGATGGATCTTGGATCAACCCCGCCATTTTCTCAACGGTCAGAAACAGAACCTATGCGTCATGGGACGATAAGCACGTGCTATTTTATTCATTGGTCAGTACTTATCACATGATTATGACATGATCATGTTCAACGTACGCAATTACGCGCGGTGCGGCACGAACGGATTTCAGATGAACTCCCCGTATAGAATGCAGTTCCATTGTTCCCTAAGCCACAACGCCGGTTACTCGTGAAGATATGTTTCTACAAGTCACGTGGATCTGTTTTTTTTATTTATTTTTATTTTTCATTTCGAATGATGAAGAAAGCAGAAAGTAAGAGCATTCAATTTTACTACTGGTGCTTAATGGCAACTGGCAAAATTGGTGAGGATATTAAGCGGATGGAGAAAAACAAAAGCAAGAACTTTTGCTACGGTGATCAGAGGAGAAGAGAGCGCAACGCTGACCGCGTACGGCCAAAGCGATGAGAAGGAGTAAAAGAAGAGGAAGAGAACCTCTCACCGCCCCAAACGTTCATGAATATGGATAACAAAAAGATAAGAAAACTCAGGATCTTGTCTGATAGAGAATTAGAATACTGTCTCTGATTCCAAACAGAGAATTACCCTAAAGGTTGTTCTAGCATCAATGTATGCATAAGTAGAACCTACAAACTAAACAACACAGCAAGAATAACACAAGTATCATTTCATTTATTAAGCTCCTAAGGACAACTATCATATACAGACACTTAGCATCAACAAAAGCTTATAAAAGTTATGCAGGGATATGCAAAAAAACAAAAACTAACTGAACAGCAAAAATACAGGCGTCAACTAAACATGCAAGTAAGCAAGACATTGTGGATAAGCATAAATCTATATGTAAATAGGCAAAGATGATAAATTTTGGTAAGTATATAAGTATTATAAGCATAAACCAAGGAGAGCCTCAGTCACCTAAGTACTGGCTCCTCCTGTAGATAAACGAAAGCAGCATTTACAGGAACCTGTCCTGCTTAAGTCCTTATACAAAAATGCAGGCGTAACACATCACCTGAATATTATCGGGCACCCAGTCGTGACTCAACAAGACATAATACAGGCAGAAAGTATGTGGGAAGCCTATAAAATAACTAGATAAATCATTCAAGCTGAAATATACGCATGTTCGCACAGTAATGTCAATTGTCTACCACGGTAATTTTAAACTATCATGTCTTTCTGTTTTCACACAACTGGATTATGTAGATTAATCATGATGGCTTCTGCAAACTTTAACAAGCGACTATTTGGTGTATTAAACAACATGAGAAATGCACTGTCTCAATCAATTATTGATTGTGATTGTTTGTGTCTTCGTTATTCAAATCCAGTACGGGAAACCATTGTTTTGTTTCACATAAGAGTTACGGGCAGCGTAGAAAAGAAATGCTGATGGTGCAATTACACAAAGTGAGGGTTTTCCTGAAGTTGTCTCTGTAAGACAATATTCTCATGCTGGCCATAATCAGACACAACCAGACACAATATTAACACTACTTAGATTTACCTACATAATTTCCCAATATAGCTACATCTATAAAGGAACCCATAATAATCTCATCTCCTACACTCTATTAGATAATGTATACTTTAATTCCTATTAAGTCACCGACATCACACAGCATAACAGGGCACCTCTTATAGGCTTCTCACACATGTACTGCTTGTATTACCCCCAATCAGTCATATACACAACTATAGATCACTACCAATGTTTTAGGGCATCATATATCCAGAATCAAACGTAACCTATCACTCTATATTCTAATACTCCATATTTTCCTATCTGCTGTTAGACACAACATCACCTATTGTTCCATACTGGATATTAGGGTGCCTTGATCTAATATAATAGAGGTGTACAGTTCTCTTCTTGCCACTATGATGCACTTCGTATATCAAAAATTTCACAGTTCCCCTATATGCTACTCTGCACACGGACAACCATCATATACTGTTCTGATACACTTTAACATAAACGCACAGGTGTTTTCTACTGCTGTGAAATGCTAAATATATTTTAAAAATTGTTCTTCTCATGTACAGCATATTCGATGTGTTCCACGTCTCACTCACAGCCGTGATTACGTTATAATTACTAATATACATTCAGCAAATTAAAAGTACATTGATTCTTGCACTCTGTGGCTGTCAGTTCATAGAATTAATTCCCCCATTATATTTCTTCTTTCACGGCATATGTATCCTAAAGCATTTGGTGTTTCTCAAATATGGATAACATATCTTCTGTTCAGCACCTTGCCAATAACTGTGGATTAAATTGTAATGTAACCACATAGAGTGTACTTTGCCTGTCCTTAACTGCACAGTCCTTATTTGCAAACTCTCATCACTGCAGGCCACTTAGTTCACTTACCTCTGTTATCATCATCATTCACCACTGATGTGCCTAATTATAATTATATAGCACTCATGAAGCAATGATCACCATTTCAATACCTAATTTAATATCAATACCTATATTGCTAATTGTATTAGCTACATCAGCCATGGTTGACAACAATAATGATACCTTCTTCAATCCAAATTACACTGCTGTGACAACATTATCTCTGCAAAATCACACATTGCAACCTTTCCCAGCATTAACCTTTTATGTTTTTTTTCGCATATCCTTTACAGGACATCGCTGTCAACACCAGCATGTTACCGCTGTCGTTGATTTCTTGTCAAGATTACGCTCAGTAGTTTGCCATTGCTTTCAGAGCGGCCGGCTCACTTATCCCGTAAGTTACCATCGTGACGAGAACCGCTTCCAATTCTCGCGCGCCGCGTTACCCTACGTGGATAAACGGGATTACGGAGAAAGTCGTTTAACCACTAGGCCAGGGAGACCGGCAACCATTTTTTTACACCAACATAAATCAACCACAATTAACCATGAATAATTATAGATATCCCCTGGCACTCGGGTTCCCATTAATTACTTGCTATTCCGTGGAATATCACCTTCCCTTAGCTCTTGTCATGATTCAGGTCAAACCTTTAGGCGCCTATCTCAAGGATAAAGACACATCCTTAATTGTGGTTCTTCAGTCCTTCACATTCCTGTTGAAAATTTCCTATCAATTAAACCAATATTACTTGCATATTCGCGCCAGGTCTCCTCCTGGTCAATGTATTGATATTTCAATAATATTTTTGGTTACGTACACTACAGGAATGCCACGTCTCTCACCATATTCTTTCAGGATCTTCACGATCTAATTTCAGGCGTTGGCACCTATTTCGAATCTACTGGATTCCACTATAGGCATGGAGGCATATCTTGCTTTTAGTTTTTGTAGTAAGAGTGACCGGTCCTTCCCGCTCTTTGTTTTCTAGCGACGCTAGGACCGTATACCATGACCCTCTGCGAATGATAACGTTACGCATCTGGCAGGTTCAAACATCACTATCCGGAGCTGGGTACAGACAGATCAAGGGAAAGACAGTGATATAAATACCTGGATGGTTTGACTGAGACAAGAAAACACCTCATTAAAGACACTGACGATAGTGTGAAATGGCGAATCATGACTGCCCACGCCTATCGACATTGCACATGATGAGGAGGATTGTGTGTGGAAAACATCGATGCTGTGTATGGAGGACAGGAGCCAGTGTTTCGGCCGGTCAAGTGTTCAATTTGATGACTTGAGTCGTGATAACCAGAATTTAACTTCAGTGTATGAGAAGTTAAACCAAAGAAATTGTTTGTTTAGATAATGCGCACATACATAAAGCAGGAGAATTGAAAGAGGAGATTACAAGAGGTAAAGGGAGGAACAGAATAATAATAATAATAGGAATTTAAAGCAGATGAAGATTTGCGTAGTGGATAGTGGATTAATCTACAATCCTCTCACCCCCCCCCCCCCCCTTTTTTCCCACCCAGGAAAAGTAACAATCAACTAACAGGTTTACGAGTTATTATACTCCTAAAAGGTAGCAACCAACTACCAGTCAGGGTAACTGTTACACTATATCGTCAGGGGCTCTCTGTAAAAGAAGGAACACAAAGTTTCTATCTGGCGAACTTTCTGGGTTTCAGTATTCTGACAAACATAATATTACAGCTGACGTTACAGTCACATATGCAGGACATACATAAATAGTAAACAACACAGTATATATTCATGACTGATCCTTGTTAATCGACCAACACCAATTTATTTACTCCTCGGCTTCTATTCCACCATATCCTTATCCATACTAACATTACATCATATTCCTTCTGACATAATTTGTGTAATAGCACCATCAGCACTTCTTTTCTACGCTGCCCATAACTTTAATGTGAAACAAAACAGTGTTTTCTCGTAGTTAATTTGAATAACGAAGACACAAACAATCACAATCAATATTGATTGAGACAGTGCGTTTGGCATGTTGTTTAATACACCAAATAGTGGCTTGTTAAAGTTTGCAAAAGTCATCATGATTAATCTACATAATCCAGTTTTGTGAAAACAGTTTAAAATTACCGTCGTAGACAGTTGACATTACTGTGCGAACATGCGTATATTTCAGCTTGAAGGATATATCTAGTTATTTTACTTTATGTTGCGTGAATTCTGCAGTATGTACCTGACGAGATACTGTGAAATATGCCAGGCAATAAATCGTGCAATCTATTGTTAGTGTCTTGTGTGAATCTCTAATGGCCCACTCTGTCTTCTCTGTTCTCTTCTCTCATTGAGGAGCCCGGTTCTGTAATGGATGTTCGTCCATCACAAATGATGAGGACCATTCATTCATTACATCTTTTGATGAAGAACGAATGACTTGCGCTTTAGTTGGATTATAGCGAGGTAGTGGTCGCGCAACTCCATCGACCTCGCTCTCTAGTCTGCGTCCATCTGGTTCCAGTGGCGAGCATGGCAAAAAGACTGAAGACGGACACAGATGCAGTGGACGTTAGGCTGCCACGGCCAGTTATCCCTGTATGTTTTGGCTCTCGAGAGCCTCGTGCCAACGGCCCTACCGTCAATTCCTTTAATTTTCAGCTTTAAGACAGAGGTAGTGACAATCGACAAGCGAGAAGCGTATGACTACTGGCAGGTTCAACCAGATATCTATCGGACAGACGGACTATTCACGCACACGCAAGCCAAGAGTAGCATCGCTAAAGCGCGCCCTCTCGGTACAAGGTGATACATGCAAAACCACTGGACGCCTGCAGACGAGCTTTCAAGCTACGCCGGCAGGACTGACCGACAAAACAGCTATACCAGCTTACTGACTGCAGGCCCACTACTCATCGAGAGAGAGTGGGCCCTTATCGAGACTTACTCGAACGGTCGTACAAATTTGGGTTCTGTAATAAAGCCACCAGGTATAGAAAAAACACGTTAGTTCTCAGCTACAACATTATCATTGCCGCAGACTATTTCAGATATAATAACTGATCAGTTAAACAATGAATAAAAACACCCCTGCTTAAAGCGAGATCATCAAGCTAACATTGGCTGATGTCAGCTTATTTATTCTTCATTCGTCTCAGTACGACTGTGTTACATAATATTACTTTCCTTTCTCTATCTAACCACTTTCCATCTGCTCATTAACCACTCAAAGTATGTACAGCACTCAGAAAATTCCACTTTGCTTGTTTCGCTGGTCAGCTTGCCCGCTAATTATAACTTCCTATCCGCCCGCTTCTTACTTCTTGGATGTACTTCTGTTAAACTACCAGATGTACGTTGTGTCGTGTTCATTTATAGCAGTCGACTGACTTCCACTACTGCTTCTATTTACTGCCGGTTTGTCTGTGCGTTCTGGTAAATGTTAATGACAAATATCAATACACTAGTAATAGTCTACAAGCCCTGCAATTAACCCTTTCACACCCTTTCTTATTCATCTAACAACACTAGCAAGATCTCCTTAAATGCCAGTTATTACTTGAACAAGATTTTTACATAAACACCACGTACTATTACAAACATGAAAAATAGCAGATATTGCTCACACTACCACCATGTGCTACTGGGTTTGAACATGAACATTCTCACTGTATAAAAACAGATAATACAATTTCACTACTATATATGCTGATACTGAGGCCTTGGGGTTTATTTTGGAAAGTTCCAGAATACAGTGGTTCTTCTACCCGCGTGTATATTTCGCACTGATTCCACAAAGCGCCGACCTATTATCTCTTACACAAAAGGCTAGTAACTATGTCATTGTTGAACTTAGCATCAGTCTTTGAAAACCGTCTCAATGTGTTTCGGTGCCTTATTCCAGGTGTCATTCGACACTTTTTTCATTCTTTGTTCGTGACTATATATCGTGCCAAATGTGCAGGTTCCAATACTAAGACACATTGCGGGAAAATTCTGTTACTATAGCAGACGGGTATCACGCTGCTTCATGCACAATGTACATATTCAAATACCCTAAATCACAGTGTCTGACATGACGCATAGAATTACTGCAACATTATTCCTGAAAAATAGAATAGCAGTAACATTAATCCTGAAAATTATACACAACATGCAAAACTCAGGCCTTTACTACTCTAAACAGTGTGTAAGGACTACGCTCGAGTTTAAGCCAGCCAACAAGGAGAAGAAGAAGAAGAAGAAGAAGAAGAAGAAGAAGAAGAAGAAGAAGAAGAAGAAGAAGAAGAAGAAGATACACATGTGTGGGTGTATAGGTGTGTGTGTTTGTTTGTGTGTTTGTGCGTGTGTGTGTGTATGTGTAAGTGTGTGTGTGTGTGTGTGTGTGTGTGTGTGTGTGTGTGTGTGTCAGATGAGTTACTAATAGTATGTATCTAGCCACATGTTTGTTAACAGAATGCTGTCGATATTAAATGTTGCATGTTTATTGCAAGGCGTTGCGGTAGGTCAGGTTAATTTTCTAGTCAATTTGTCTGTAGTACTTTGCCATTGCTTTCTGAACGAGAAGTCAACATGTAAGTTCAGCTACCAGTGTAGGGAATTAATCCCATACCCCGCCATCGGCGCACTGGAAGTTTAAGACTAAAGACTCGTAACCTTTCCGCCATGCTGATCTCTGCTATTGATATTAACATATATAATTACAAAGAAACAATTGTAAACAACATTGTTGTGTTGCATTTGCCACTTCTTGCATTACAAACCAGTAGATGCACTTTGCCAACATTGTTTCTGGTTCTGAATGGCTAGTTGTAAGTTTTTGGTTTAGAACTTATCCTTCATCGTCATCATTTTTTTCTTCTTGTTCACTAGAAACAATTTCATCATCGTTCAAAATTTCGAATCCTTCACACACTGTGTCACATCCCAACCAATCTGTTACTTCTTTTGGCGTAATGTTGTTCACTATTTAGCCCTACATTGTTGCACAGTCGCACAATTTCGACAACACTAATAGTTCCTTAAGTTTTGTCAATAGGTTCAGAAAAGAATTTATCCCACACATTCTTTAAGTTAGACACTGGAAGGTGAGTCCAGGCAGTGGTGACATTGAAACAGTATCCTTTATATTGTAGCACGCATATTTTTAGACGATGACGGATAACAGAAACTGTCGGTTACGTGAATGACGGTTAAACGAAGTTTAATTGTGCGTGTGCGCACATATACGCACGCACACACCCACGCACGCACACACACACACACACACACACATACATACATACATACATATATATATATATATAGATATATATATATATATATATAATATATATATATATATATATATATATATATATATATAGCTACGCCCACATTTTCTAGATTAATCAGTGAGTTTGCCAGGACCTCGCAGGCCTCTGTTATCTGCCAGATAATTACCTGGTGTCCAGTGTAGGGTGAATTATGCCTGCAGCCCAGGACAATGTTCATAAAATCCTCGTTTCGAAAAGACCTTGAATTAACATCGTACCGGCAGGCAATCGGGCTGGCCACAGCGCTCTCGCGTCTGACGCAGCATTACAACATAAATGAATACAGGAGGATGTGAAATGTCCATAACACGAGTTTGCTGAATTACTTCAGCGATTCTATTTTAGATACAAGGTATTTAAAGGAGACACTTTCCTTGTTGCGACATAGAATCAACCAAGTTGTGAACGGAACAAAGATTGCTGGAGATACTGACTTTCTACTATTCTACAATCACCGGGACACTTCAGAGGTAAATAGTGACGTTGGTATACAAGTTGGATTGACATGTTTCATTCAAGGATAAGAATAATATATTATACTTATTAGGCGTCGACGTGGCCGAACAGATAATAGCTCTCGCTCTTCAACTTCCTGTGCGATGATGTCGATATAGGAGGTGCATTCCTACACTGTCATTAAGTTATACTTAAACGTTGACTTCTCGTTCAGACATAAACGGCAAACTACTGAACGTCAAAATGCCCAGAAAATCAACATCAGGTTGATAGCAACGTCCTGTATAAGGACATGCATCATGTCTCTATTTAATGTGGCATGAAACCATTGTGGACAAGCAGCATATCACATACGATTGAGTTGTGTACAGACTCGCATTCGGTTTTAGTTTTCATAGACATACGATTTACAGTTTAAAAACAAACACCCGCACAATGATCATAGTATAATACTTTTATTTTCAAATCGCTATATATGTAATGTTACCATTACTCACGTCTCCTTATTAATGCTCGGATATACCTTCCTTGCCTGCAGCAGGATATAATAGTACAAAAGACACAATGTATCTTTCAATAATGAGAACACATTTTAAAACAACACATATACATGGCTGACTAGGGCCTCAGCTCAGATAAAGAAAAACCAATTAATGTAAGGGAAATGGATGAAAATACAATAAATATGTAAAGAAACAAAAAACCAAAAAGACAACTAATACACACATTATTTACACATCATAATTATTCAAACGGAGGTGATACCCTGTTTCTTGAACCATATTTATTTATTATTTGATGTGGTTAATACTAATTTGCAGTTAGCCTAACAATGTTATAACAATAACGTAAATTATTTGTAATATGATCACCGACGACTATCCCTAGCATCTCTTCTGTAGATCATATTCTATGATCATTGTATATCCTTTGACAAGCGAAATTCAGTCTTTACGTTCAAGCATTGGCTTTAAATATTGGCTATACTTCACATGTACCAATAATCTTGTTATGCATAATTGGCTATACTTTACATCTATATCTATAAAACAGAGTGTATGTGGCTGTGTTTATGGGTAGCTATGTATTGGATGCGTTCGATAACGTTACATCCGATTGAGATGAAATGTTCTACACGTCTTCCTTTCATTCCTGTGCAACCGACTGTAATAGTTTCTTAGTGTAAAATCTTCTACTTATTTAATAACATTTACTTTTTCATTTTTCATTATATAATTTCTATATAGCAGGGGGACTTCACTCTAGAAAAGTTATTTCAAGGGGCATAACTTTTAATAACATTTCTATATACTTTATAGTCATATTGTTGGACTTACTTGCACTATTGTTAAACTCTTTGTCTATAGTTATTTTCAGGCATATGAGTTATAATAAATAATGATATAATCTTTAAGGCATTTTCAAAGTTTTCATAAAAATAATGCATAATGCATAACATTGTAACCCATCTTTTTCTGCTTAAAGAACTTATCAACTGTCATGTCGGTGATTAAAAACAGTTTTCATTAAAAATAATGAATGGTGTGTGGAAGGACATTCTTTTAAGTTACTGTGCGCCAGGAGCTGGGCGAAACCACGCCGGGTCAGATAGATAGACAGACAGACAGATAGTCGGGAACGGAAGCTTATTTGACTACTTATATGAATTAAATTACATGCTCCCCACCAGGGACTGGGTGAAGCCGGGCCGGGTCAGACAGATAGACAGACAGACAGTCGGGAACGGGAGAGCTTATATGACTACGTATATGAATTAAATGAGATGCCGCATCCTCACCAGGGACTGGGTGAAGCCGGGCCGGGACAGACAGACAGACAGATAGACAGACAAACAGATAGTCGGGAACGGGAGAGCTTATATGACTACGTATATGAATTAAATGAGATGCTCCCCACCAGGGACTGGGTGAAGCCGGGCCGGGTCAGACAGACAGACAGATAGACAGACAGACAGATAGTCGGGAACGGGAGAGCTTATATGACTACTTATATGAATTAAATGAGATGCTCCCCACCAGGGACTGGGTGAAGCCAGGCCGGGTCAGCCAGACAGACAGACAGACAGACAAACAAGCAGACAGACAGACTGATAGATAGATAGATCCCCTCCAGGGCCTGGGCGAAGCATGGCCGGGTCAGCTAGTATACCAATAAATAAGACATATGAGATGTCTGAGACGTATCCTGGGCATATCGGGGAAAGACCAGATAAGAAACAATCACATGCTTGAAAAAAGGGATATTACTACAGTGCCCTGCCTTCTCAAGCAGAGATGCCTCCTGTGGCTAGGTCATGCATCTCGAATGGAGGATGAACGTATTCTCAAAGATCTCCTATACAGAGAACTAGCCACAGGGAAGAGGCCAACTGGAAGACCCCACATGCGATATAAGAATGTGTGTAAACAAGATATGAAAACCCTAAGCATGGATCCAGACACGTGGGAAAGAGTTGCAACAGACAGATGTTCCTGGAGATGAGATGTACGAAACTTAATGGTGCTCTTGGAGCGCAATCTGATCCAACAAACTGAGGATAGGAGGCACAGACATAAAATGCAGTCACTTACTGCGGGACCAGCCTGGTCTTACAACTGTGACAGGGATTGTCACTCTCGCATTGGACTATATACTGTCACCAGCGGCGCTGTCAGGTACCTCCCCAGCGGCACAGCTCTATAGTTCTACACGACCTACTACTACTACTACTAATAAATATGTCGCGTGTGTTTGGCTAAATTGTTTATAAGCCAATCAACGTGACATGCCTGGATATACTTCTTACGTTGACATGCCTGGATATACTTCTTACGTTTACTCAGAGCATACTAAAAGCATCTACAACCTGTCTGGTTTCAAAAATGGTATGTGTATATGTCTCCAGCCAGAGTTTACACATATGACTGTGTTATTGTTGTAATAACTAGGCAACTGTTGTGATCATCTAAGTGAAACAGTTAACATTTGCACAGTTCTGCGGTGTTCTCAATGTTCTCGTGAGCTGTGCATTTAGAAACGTTGGGGAGACGCGGGAGATGAAGTATTTCAAGACATGGATCAAAATAAATGAATCGTGGGAGGAAATATGATGCTGGCCTGATATGTGTTTCTGTGCGTGTGGGCGTGTGTTTATCGTTATCATTGTGCAGCGGATATTCTACTAGTGCAGTTGTTTAATTTATTCACGCCATAACAATAAATGCATACTTATCGATTTGAAAAGGGAAGGGGAAGAGTTATACATACATTGTTATGAATGTCCTTCAGTTGCTGTCATGTATTACCAACAAGTGAATCACATTTTCCATTCAACAAATCGGATTGTAAAAAAGTATTAACTTGTTCAAATACGATCATAAACTTCGATTTATATAAATCATTCCGTGACCCCTCGCAGAAGCCCGTATAGCCAAGAATTTGTTTGCAGTATCAAACACACTCTGATATTGATCGCATGACATCCCCAGTACCGACTGGCCTATGTTAAAAGGTTATTTATTTTTACTTCTACCATATACGCCATACGCCTCAAATGGTGTAAACGCGTCTTTATGTATGTGCAAACTATTAATATAAAAGCTCAGAAGCATGAATATTGCACTGATAAACGTGCATACGCTCTCGAAATGTAACAGTACAGAAGAATAGGCTGCATTTAATGGAAACAAGTACAAACAAATGAAGAGATTATGGGAAAGACTACACGAGAGAGAGAGAGCGAGAGAGAGAGAGAGAGAGAGAGAGAGAGAGAGACAGAGACAGAGACATAGAGACAGAGAGACAGAGACACAGAGAGACAACGACAGAGAGAGAGGGAGAGAGAGGGAGAGAGGGGGGAGAGATAGAGAGAGAAGAGAGAAGAGTGAAAGAGAGAGAGAGAGAGTAAGTGAGAGAAAGAGAGAGAGAGAGAGAGAGAGAGAGAGAGAGAGAGAGAGAAAGAGGAGAGAGAGAGAGAGAGAGAGAGAGAGAGAGAGAGAGAGAGAGAGAGAGAGAGAGAGAGAGAGAGAGAGAGAGATCTGGGAATAGAGGTTGCTGATTTTTAAAGCACAACGATTAAAGACGTGTGCGATTTCAACGGTAAAAACTGAGTCTCAGAAACAACTTATCATTACACATTAGAAAGAGGCAGGCTTCATTTTTTTTTTCTGGCCACATTATGAGAAGCACACATCTTAAGCATGGTATGGCAACTGGAAAGATTTGTGAAAAGAGCGGTAGAGGAAGACAAGGAGAGAATTATCGTATCAATACGTTCAGACTTATTAAGAAATACAAACAGACTGTACTGAATGATTCCAAGTGCTATGGAAGATGAAATAAAATAAACAAACACAATCAGTGATGTCATCAACTGAACAAAGTAAATGGTCCTCGAACGCATTTACTTCCCTGAACATGTCCTTGTACCCACTTTAACTGGGTCGACCTGGGAGCTCAAGTAAATAACCATCTGCCTCAATGGGGATTCAATCACATAACCTCCTTTCGGCAGGCAAACGCTCTAGCCAATGCTCTACCATGGCTCCGGGAGGTATCTCTACGACAGCAACATGCTATAATTACCACGCAGTGTTCGTTGATTAGAATCCACATCAAGGCAGTTTTAACATTTACCTAGGCACCAGCGTAGATTGTGTACTAGAAATTGTTTTGGAAAGTAAAGGCATCCGTGTAATATTGATCACACAAACCAGAGAGTGCTGATTATTCCATAAGAATGTGGTCTAACACCTTATGCCATATGCAACTTCAGGCGTGTAAACTTAGTTAGTTAGTTAGTTAATTAGTTAGTTAGTTAGTTAGTTAGTTAGTTAGTTAGTTAGTTAGTTAGTTAGTTAGTCGACAGATCATCCTCATTGCACATTGAACCATTCAGTCCATAAGTGCTCGGAACCCCTCCTCAGCAAATCCAGCAGCGTGTAGCGGCTAACGACACCAGTTCTGTGTTGATTTATCAATCGTCTTTAGCTTCCTGTGCAGTGTTCTTGTTTGGCCACACTTCTTTTAATTTGCTGTTCTCGCGTGTAAAAGGATACTTTGATAGAATGTCTAGTTTACTTCGTTTCTGTGGAATTTTTAAACTCCATGTTTAGTCATTGAAAAGAGTTCTTCAGACGCTATTATCCCCATTTATTTATCTCTTTATTTATTTATTTATTTATTTATTTATTTATTATGGTGTGAATAAAAATTATGTACAACAACTAACAGGCACAAATGCGCATGTTACTTGCTCGAAAGTCCATGGAGTTCATGCAAACAATTCACTGCTGAACGCAGTTGGTCTATATTTCAACAAGTGGAAAAATAGCATAATGACACATGGTCAGGGGTTTGATCCGCATCGGGGCGGATTCGTATTTTTTAAAACTGATCTCGACTTCCAAGTCATCTCAGCCTACAATTGTTACCAAGACATGTCGCTGGAAGTAAAGGAGCCCGGCCAGACACTGACCACATCATCCACCGAGTGTCGATGAGCTACAAATGTATGGATCTAGCACCATATGTCCAATGCAGCTTACAGTCTGTAAAAGGGTTATTTCCTTATTTACTGACTTACAGATACAAGTGACTCGGCATGGCTAGAATGCTGCACTACATGGGGAGGATATGTAGAGTATCCGGAAACATCAAAACATTTTAGCATGGCACCTAGAACGTTCTGCATCAATCTTTATTCTAAAGTCACAGTAAAATTACCTGCACCGCTAAAATACAATTGTTGCATATCCTTTGCAGGATGTTGCGATCAACCTCAAGTTTATTCTCTAGGCAATACCTTGCGTTTAGTAGTGTGCCATTGCATTCTGAACGATAATTCATATTGTAAGTCCAACTTAATGCCGGTGTAAAGGTTGAATCCCTACTTCGCCATCAGCGCACCGTAAGTTTAAGAACAAGCGCTCTCATCCTTTCTGTTGCAACAGCTGTACAACTCATACAATCAGAAAATATGCATCCAGTAGTAATTCTTGCTGATGCGCTTACTGATCTTTCTCCAAGTACTCACTTCCAGAAAGCACACACAATAAGATCTGTCCCCAACATGTGGACGTCGCAGTTATTCTACAGTTTATCCTATTCCATTGTGGTGTACCAGGACATGGGAGGGCTCACACAATAACTAGACACTCAGTTAAATATTACCGGGAGAAAAACCGAATAACACCACCCAACAAGTCACATGTTGAAACACAGGAAGAATAGTATCTCAGCTGGACAAGTTATCTTTATGTTCACAATAATACACAACATACTGAAGCTGTTTACTACAGCAATGCGTACATGCGGGTAAACACCATGAACTCTAGTGTACTCGGCTCGGAATGATGGTGGAATTCTGCAAGAGGGCGTCCTATTGGTCTGGAACTCTGGGACCCCAGTATATAAGGCCCTGCACAGGTAGAACGGGCCCTTTTTCCGTAGTCCACCACACTGAGTGACGAGGCGCCAATGCCTATTTCTAATGTGTGTTTAGTAGTTAGACCCTGAAGTTTTGCAGTGGAAAAGCCAGAATTCTAGTTTTAGATTTTAGATTTTCCTGGGTTTTTGGTGGACTAGAAGTTTTTGATAAATTAGTTTTTAATGGACTAGAAGTTTTTGATAAATTAGTTCTAGTGGATTAGTTGTTGGTAAATTAGTTTTAGTGGATCAGTTTTTGGTGGATTAGTGTTTGGTAGATTTGTAGCTTTTACTGGATTAGAAGTTTTTGCTACACTTAGGAATTTTGTTTGTTAGGTTAGTGTCTTTGCTGTTTGATTTTTGCTGTATCCTAATTTCTTTGTTGATGCTACATGTCTGTATATTATTGTGAAGTTTAGAAGTTTAATAAACAAATGGTGCTTGTGTTACTCTTACTTTGTTGTTTAGTTGATAGACTCTTAGAAGGATAGTCATTGGTGTTAGAACAGCCCTCGGAGTAATTCTTTGTCTGGGATTGGAGAATATTGTTCTAATCCCCTGTCGGCCCACCCTGGACCTTCTTAAACCTTAATTCTTTTCTATTCTTGTTAACCGAGGATGGTGAGAGGTTCTTTCTCTTTATTCATTTTCTTCTTTGGCCCTACGCAGTCAGGGTTGCGCTCTTCTCCTCACATCACCGTAGCAGAAGTAAGTGGTCCTTGCTCCTGTTTATACCTCTGTTTCACTAGGATACTCTACAAAAAGGTACCATATTAGCTCATAAAGAAGTATTCTATGGCAGAATGAAACAACCCTACAGTACAAACGCCTCCAAGATCAACAGAAGACATCACAGTTCATGCATCAAACAAAACTGTAGGTGTGGGCTGATTCTTGGCAAACGATAAGAAGACACATATAACAGAACAATCATTGGGCCTTTGTTCACAACCGTGGTTGAATTGCATTTCAGTTATAATTAAGGACACAGAACAACAACAACAACAAACACCAAACAGAAACGGCTGAAGTTAACATAAGCTTGTCTTTCTAATTGTAAGGCATTGTTTTCTCTATACATACATTTTTAGCATTGCAACGAGCATGGAAGAAATGACGCTTCTACAACTTCTGTCACTCAGTTTTGTCCTGAATGCTGACATGTGTTTTGGGGCAGGTATGTTTAATGTTCCATTGTCTACATAACCACACGCGCGTGTGTATGTGTGTATGTGTATATGTGTGTATGTTTGTGTCTGTGTCTGCGTATGTGTGTTAGTGTGTGTGCGTGTGCGTGTGTGTGTGGGTGGGTGGGTGGGTGTGTGTGTGTGTATGTGTGTGTGTGTGTGTGTGTGTGTGTGTGTGTGTGCGCGCGCCTTATTGTAAGCATGTTTGATGATCCAATGAATGTAAGTAGGGAACTTTCATCTTCTCAGCTGATCCTCGATGTCTGGCTGAAGAGTGAAATTTTGGATTCTAGAATCAGCCATTTAATGTCTTACATCTGAATACTGTCAGATTTGTAGTGTCAATACTTAAGTTTGTGTTTCCGTTGGCAATGGCGCTGTTAGCGATATAAAGAATTGCTTTCAGCAATAACAAGTTGTAACATATATATTTCAAAAGGCATTACCTACATATGGGATGGATTACATAAAACAGTATTGAAGCAACATTGCAGTCATAGACATATTTCAAGCTAACGAAAGAATAAGAAGAAGAAGATGTGTTCTAAAATGCTGTAATTCAAATTATGTAATGAAAACTGTCTTTTTACTTTCTTTTCTTTTTTAAACTGTTGATTTCACTTCGAGTGTTAGTTATAAAATATTCACTTATTCTTCTTCGTTGTAATTTGTCTTTTGTTCATAAGTATTTCCATGCTATGATTGCTTTCTACATCAAAATTTGGTTACTTCCAATTCGACGAATAGCCTGCAGGAGCAACGCGATAATAAAAAGACGAAAGTTTGCCAAAGACGATCACAAATAAGAAGCCTTATCTGATTGACCTAGATATACTCCCTCTCGGCATTGGTTTCACGATTGCAGTTTTCTACGAGACTCCTGGGGTCTTCGCTGGAACTACAGAGTCCGTCCTCTGTCAAACGCTTTTGGCAGGCCGCTGTGCGGAAGAAGACCGAAACATATGGAATAGAATCCGATGCAATGAAGTCCATCATCTTGTCTTTAACACCCTTTGTATGCATTCAGTTGAAGTCTGACCAAGATCCATATGTATATCTACCAGGATCAGATATCCTGAAGGTACTATTCTTATGTGTAGTTTGATGTCCTTCTAACTGTGAACGTTTTAATGGGCTTCAACCTTTACAGCACACTCGAGGTGCACAAAGGACACACCAATTATCTGCATGTACATCTGTACTTTATTGACTATACAAAGGCTTTTGATAAAGTATACACCAATTATATGCATGAGGTATATCCTGGCGCTACCAACAATGTCGGATAGGCATAGAGTCCTTCAGGCCAAATGGTGCCTGAGAGTTGCCGCAGACAGGAATCACCCGCTGCATGCAGCAATGGATATGGTAAAGGGTCATAGACTAAGACGAGGCAGGTCCTGGATGCTACAGGCAGAACTTTCTATAAGTCAGGTGTGTGATCTAGAGACCATTAATCGTGAAAGAGTGTGGGTTGAAGTTCCGGATGACATGACGGACTGGCACAATGTAATAATAATACTGAGTCGTGAGTGCAGAGAATGGGCAGCGGGCCGCACTGAGTTTGAAGTGCAACAGCTGATCCAGAGTAACACATATCAAGGTGACATGGTCATCTACACCGATGGGTCAGTGGTGAGAAACAGACGGAGTTGTTGGGAATTTATTGCAAAGGCTAATGGACGAATCTTGAAAAAGGAGAGTCTAGCATATGAGACTACGACCTCCAGTATGAAAATGGAGGTGGAGGCAGTAACAGCGGCATTCCGTTGGCTAGAGGAGACTACTGCAACACACGTTGTATTCATTACGGATTCAATGAGTATGCTTAGTAAGGTGTATAAAGGAATGTTTCGTGTGGAATGGCTCTCGTCGCTTCAGAGGTCTCATATTGTGAGAATTGTATGGATATTTTGCCTTGGCTATGCTGGTGTACGGGGGAATGAACAGGCTGATAGTATAGCAGGGAATGCACCTCTTGGTGGTATCTTGTCTATGGACAAGGGGGAGGTGGTCGTGCGCTTGTGGGACCAGGTGGAGAAAGCGGAGGAACAGATTGGGAACACATATGTGGAAAGAATGAGATTTCGAGGTGTCGGCAGAAAACTGAGAGGGAAGACCAGAACTTTTAATCAGATAGCGGTGGAAACGATTAGTAGTATGACTCTTCGCTGGCTGTTGAACAAGGGGACTGAGGACGTGTGGGAATGTCCTGAGTGCAGTGATGTCGGTTCTTAACTCAACTCAACTTAGCTCAACTCGAGCTGCTGAGAGTTGTTCTCGTGGGATATATAGTTATATGTGGAAAGATTAATAAAAACAAGAACTATTATTTCACACAGTCGTACTTACATAGATAAGAAAGATAATCTAACATAGGCGAGTACATACATCAGAAAACGCACGTTTTAAACAGCGGCACTGTTTTTGGGTGTTATTGTTGATATTGAGACTGACTAGATATTTTGCTGCCTGTGGATACTGTCACTGATTGGAAGCGGGCGCTTGGGCACACCGAGCCATCTTAGGGCTCTGAAACTGAGAGAGAGAGAGAGAGAGAGAGAGAGAGAGAGAGAGAGAGAGAGAGAGAGAGAGAGAGAGAGAGAGAGAGAGAGAGAGAGAGAGAGAGAATCAAATCTCTCATCAAGACATGATGTATCACTGAAAATAATAACAGTCTCTACTGTGGAATAAATTTTCCTTGTGTTTGTTGAATCAAAACGTGCACGTTTAGATTTACCTGGACAACGATTATATTGGTTGTAAAAGAAAACAATAGTGTATCTAACATATAGCAGGTCAACAGCAGTAAATAGCTTACATAATGCTGTCTGATATAGGTTTCATTTTTCTAATTTCTGTGGGAAAAGTTCCATCATGCGCCAATGATTGGTTCGGATCGCCTTGCCGTTACAAATGTCACTGTGAGAATAACAGTTGTGACAACAATGGAGCATGTACCGGTTCGTCTACTTGTGAGCGTGGATGGTTCGGTCCAGCTTGTCAGTACGGTATGTATCTTTTCATCTCTGTAAATTCTAATTGAGACTATTTCAATTTGTTATGACAAGAGAGTATCTCCACATAATCAAACAGCAGCAGCGCTACACATAGTTTATGAAAGTGATCGTTTCTGGTTTGTGGTTTTCCCCTTTTCCCCATATACGTAAAAATTGAAGCTAAATTTAATAACACATACTAGAACAAGTCTAGACATCTACATAAAAAGATATGTGCGGGTCTCCATCCATCATGTGCCATGCCGATAAGCGTGGGCGGTCATGTTTTGCCATCTCACTCGATCACCAGAGTCGTGGATCAGCTCCGTGTTTCTGTCTCGACCATGCCATGTGGCCAAGCCAATTAAATATTCTTGGTCTTCCCTTTGGTCTCCTCCCTTCGATCTTGCCAGTTGTCACCAAGTTCTCCAAGTCATTTCTTCTCATAACATGCCCAAAGAATTTTGACTGTCTACGTCTAAGGCTCTAATCAGTTTACGATCTTCATTTGTTTCTTGTAGGACTTGTTCATTGGTTTTTCTGTCTGTCCATGGTATTGTTTGTATTTTCCTCAGAAACCATATTTCCACAGCCATCAGATATTTTTCAGCTTGTCTGCGCATTGTCCACGCTTCACATCCATATAAACGTATAGGTTCTATGTAGCACTTCAACACTCTTTTTCTCGTTTCAATTGATATCTTTTTATTGGTCAGTATGTTTTTCATCTTGCAAAAGGCTACCTTCGCCATGGAAATTCTTGTTCTAATCTCTTAAAGATACTTACGTTATAAAACAAATTTCAGAAGGGCGAGAAGTACAGAGCCGTAATGTATGAAGGAAAAACAATATCAAGTAATCGTTGCTTGCATTAACGCGATCTTGAAATAATGTTAGTAACACCATCCTCCCCCTAAACCATAACATCCCCCCCCCCCCCACCCCCACCTGTTGACAACCACTGGTCTAAACATTATCCTGAAGACTCTTTAGTGCAAAACTATAATGGTCATTTTCCATTATCACTTAGTTGCACTTCACTACATCTGCAATTGCTTGTTTCGTCTGACATTCTTTGTGGCCAAACCTTCCTATGACATACCCAATAAGGAGAGTGTAATCAACGTTCTCATCTGCGGTTTTAACTCTTAAGGAATGCGAGAATTTGGTGCAGGACATTCCCTTCTGAGTTTTAGTTTAGTTTAAGAAAGCGTTTAAAGAAAAGAGCATCGACTTCATAGCGCCGATATTTATTCCAAATGGCTCGTTCTCACTCCGCAGAATAGGAGAGCATCGCGCAAAGCATGATCTCCGTAGCTCCAGCGATGATCCACAGGCGCCACTATTATAATTGTACTCATAGTCTGAACAACACATCCAGGAAACATACCCACCACCTTCAAAGCTCGAGGCAGACGCCTTATCCACTTGGCCACAAAGCCACACGGAGACAGTTACATTATATTACAAATACGCTGTTCATCATCATCAAGTGCCCTGTCAGCTCGCTTAGTTGTTCATGACTCTCCACAGATCTCGGTCTTTGGTATTCTGGAGCAACTCCGCTGATGATATTCCTCCGTGCCATAGATACAATCCATCCAGCATCATTTCTCTTGCTCTGCCTCTACCTCTCTTCACTTTGATCATTCCCAACTTGGCGGGAGACATTTCGCGAATGACGCCGACGTTGAATGTGAAGTGAAAACGCGGTTTAGAAAACAGAGCACACAGTTCTATGCAGCCGGTTTGGGAGGACTGATAAAACGATGGGATAAGTGCATCAATGTTGGTGGAAATTATGTTGAGAAATAAAGGGACAATGCTTGTTTGTGTGTGTGTGTGTATATATATCTTGAAAACTGAGTGTTGTGTTTTTTTTTTCTAAGAAAGTGATACCCTTATGATTTGGAGGATTAGGATAGGCCTGGGTCCATTGACTGATAGATCCACTTCAGGTCTGCCCGTGTAACTCCTCTGAAGGCCTCCCCATACTCTGCTCATGGCCAAGTCATCCTCCATCTTAAGTGCGGTTCATCTCTTTCTCTCTGTGGTCTGGTTTAGTTGTTGGCCAGTTGGTTGCCAATTGGATGTCCATTGGTTGCCAATGGGTTGCCACCAAGATTTCACTGTGTAAGATTCACATAAACATATACAATCTTCCCAATACATTATTCTAGAAGTAGGTCGGAAGAAATCTAAATTCCTGAAGTAGGAACTAGTTCCCCACCCCTCCTCTTTTCTCTAATCTAGTATTGGGTTAATTTGGGTGGTCAGAGTTTATCACACTGTGTACGCCTTGTCTCAGTTGGTTCCTGCTGTATGTAAGTTCTCATTGGACCTGGGGTCAGTGAGACGTGTACAGTAAGACAGTGACAAGAGTGAGGAAGTGTCAAGATGCATGTAAATAAATGACATATATTTATAACATTTCTATCACTCAATTGTGTTTGTAGTGTGTATAAATGATTCTCTGTGTTTTCCCAATTAACCAACTTCTTCTTCTTCTGTGTATAATAACTCCTCTCCCATTATCTGTTGTTGTTGTGGTGTTGAGTGTTGAGTTGTGGGTGGTTGTGTTTGTTAAGTTGTGTTGAGTAATGAGTTAAGTCAACTTCTGGTGGTGGAGTTCCGCGAAGCACAACTTTGCTGATGTAATGCAGTTCATAAGTGCCCTTATCTAATTAAATTGTGACATAAATATAAATATTTATTCCATCAAACCCTATTTATTCAATAGATGAAGCAGAAAGGAAAAATTGATTTCTCTTTCAGCTTTCTAGTTTGCAAATAGGCATAGATAAGTCTGTTTTAGAACAAGGCACTTGTTCTAGTACACGAACTGTCATTTTAGCTGTAGATAGTGATAGCATTTTTAGCAGTGTTTCTGACGAAATGCACAAGATTGCTTTAGAATCATCACTTCGTACAGTTGTTTAGAATAAAATGTAGTATTATTATGCACTTCTTAAAGTTAATAACTATCCTTAAGAATATCAGAGATTGCAGTATTCGAAAAGAGTATTAGATTGTCAGTTTGCCCGGGAATCGGCTCTGCGTCGTCAGAATGGAACAGTCAAACATTTTTCACTTCAGAGGTTTTAATTTATAATAATATATTTCAATTGACATTACAAACACTGGATACCATTCCTGGGCCTTTGATACATCTGGTCATCAGTTCAATCTAAGGACTAACAAGCTCACCTGGGATCCAGACATTCTGCCTTCCCTATTCGAAAATCGGTCACACTAGCTTTCACGTCTGTTCATCAGGCATGTTTTAGGAAGAGTGAGCGATTAACATATTCTACGCGGGCTTTCGAATGGAGGCGGTGTCACGTGTCCGTTCTTATCCAATGATCTCCTGAGTTTGGGCTGATGAAATGTTTCCTAGAATTGACGTCATCTGTCACTTGTTCCAGTTCCAGTTTTGATGTTGCATTAAGATTTAAAGGTTTGGTTTCAGTTTGCGTTAGCAAAGTTCATTGTTTTATATTTTCTCCTCTTCTTGGCTTGACTTCTTGTCAACTGAATAATGGTGGTTAGCGATTATGCCACACCCTCGTATATTCATATAGACTACACACAGTTAATGCTTTTTTTTTTTTTACAATAGTTGCCCTATAGTTTAACTATATCTCTCCAATGGAAAATACTAATTCTAGTGAATTTGTAATGGATACAATCATGGCACATGGACTAGTTAATTCGATTTAAATCATGCACGCATTGCTTTAACTCTTCTGTCACTAACATGTATTCATTCATTCAGTAGCATGTCCTTTGCAGAACCTCGCTCCCATAACAACCTTCCGGAAAAACTCTCGATCATAAGCAAGATGTCCCGCGTCCGATACACCCATCTGGAGATCATCCGCCACATCCTGCACCCATCTTCTCTTTGGCCTTCCTCTTCCTCTTCCCAGGCATATACCCCTCCATTATTGTTCTCTCCAAACTTTCGTGACGTTTCAAGTGACCAAAATATTTCAATTTTCTTTGTTTTATCGTCTTTAATAGCCAACCTTCTTCAATATTCAGCTCTTGAAGTATTGATGCATTTGTTCTTTTCTTTACCCAAGATATTCTTAGAACTTGTCTATAACATTTATATTCAAAGGCATTTATGCGCTGTTCAGCTTGTTTAGTAAGTGTCCAGGTCTCACAGGCGTATGTTGCAATGGGAAAGATGCATGCTCTTAAAAATCTAATTTTTGTAGTTCTGTCTGTCCCATTCCATAATTTATTCAGTTGTTTTAATCTTTGAAGAGCAATTGATAGTCGTCGTTTAATTTCTTTCATTGTGTCACCGTTGTTGGTAATCAATGACCCAAGATATTCAAAATTTTCCACTACCTCCAATTTTTCCTCATTAACATATATTTCTTTCTCCATAGTGGTTTTATCTGTATGCATTATCTTTGTTTTTAAAATGTTAAGATACAAGTTGTGATTTTCAGTATTCAATTGGGTTGAGGCTATTAGGTTTTCTATACCAGTCTATGTTGTGGATCGCAATACTGTATCATCAGCATACCGAAGCTCTGGATATGTCAAGACCACCGATATTTAGGGCATCATATAGCTCCCTATTTATATCATCTCTTGCATTTCTCATTATATTTTCGGAGTACAGGTTAAACAAATAGGGGGACAGCACACATCCCTGACTGACTCCTTGCTTGATGTCAAACCAATCTGATGTCTCGCCATCTATTCTAACCGCTGCTTGTTGTTCTAGATAGAGCATTCTTATAAGTTGTATTATATGCGGTGGAAAGCCCATAGTCCTCATGATTTCCCAAAGTTTCAAATGCCTTTGAATAATCCACAAAACATGAGAATAGGTTTACATTAAATTATCTGCACTTCTCTATTTTTGAACGCATATTGAGAATGTGATCTCTTGTTCCTCTTCCTTGTCTAAATCCAGCTTGAACCACGTTAATTTCTTCTTCCATATTCTTACGAAGTCTTCCCATTATGACTTTTAGTAGAATTTTACTTGCATGACTGATTAGGGCAACAGTTCTATAGCTGGTGCATAATTTCAGGTTGCCCTTTTTTGGTATTGGAATGAAGATACTTCTCTTCCAATCTGTTGGCCATATACCATATTTCCATATCTTTTTACATAATGCGTGATAGATTTGTATGCTTTCTTCTCCTCCCGCTTTAATTAGCTCAGCTGGTATCTGGTCACATCCAGGTGATTTACCATTCTTCAGGGTCTTTATTGCCCATGTAATTTCGTCTAATGAGGGTTCAGGTTCTGTCTCTTCTTTCGTTGGCTCGTGTAACTCATTCATATCCTCACTGTCACTCATATCATACATTCCACTGCAATACTCCTGCCATCTTTCTAGAATTTGTCTAGATTCTGTTAAGGTGACACATGCCTGGGGTCATTGACATTAAGATGAGTGTCTGTGATAGCGATGCGACAATATAAACAAGTTTACGAGGTGAAAGGGCATTCACCGGAAAGAAAATATAAGAAGATAAACGGGGAAAGGTGTGGGGGAGAGGGCTGCAAAAGAAAGGTGGAAAACAGTGATTTAAGGTGGAGTTGAGGATAAATCAGCTGGCTAGGGTAATTGTGAGGCAGACAGTTTGAGCTGTGGGGTAGTGTTGTGTGGAGCCTAGCGAGGGCTGCAAGAACGGTTATAAAGACAGTGACAAACATTGTAGGGGACAGTTGAAGTCAGAGATCCCGAGAGGGTCGGATGGACAGTTGAGTGTCGGGAACAAACGAGTGTAGGTCCATGGTCTGCAAAGTGAATGATAGGGGAGTTAGTGATAGAACTCTGCCCTGGGGGTGGGTTTTCAGTGATAGGAAGTCTGAGCCTAAGGATTAAAGACTGAGGCCGGTTATCAGCAGACATAGTGAATTGATGCCTAGCCCTTGAGAGGGTCGGATAGTTAACGGAGGCTTAGATCCAGTGACGGTTGGATCGAGTGAATTCGGGCCTTGAGAGAGGCTAGTATACCTGTCGTGGAGGATATTAAGTAGGCCTTGAGAGGCAGTGTTATTCGAAGTGTTCAATTAGGATGAATATATATTCTGAGAGAATTATTGTTCCTGTATGTATATGATACGTGTGTCCGTCATCACAATTACTAGTACTGGTCCCTGTGTCACACTGTTCCCCAGTGTTATCTGATCTGCCTGGCCTAGGGGTCTCGCCACCAGATCTGTTTCTTATTATGTTTTCTGTCATAGTTGTTATGGTTTCTTGGCGACTTTTGCAGAAGGTAGGTTGCCATTGCTTTCCTTCTCGGCTGTGACTGTACTAGTCGGTGGCCATAGCCATTGTCTCTACTGATGAGATCATCTGCCTATCGCCGCAGAGTGCAAGACCATAACCAATAACAATCTGTCGGCTGCTCTCACACTCCATCCACCACCTGCTCCCATGGCTTCACGTAACCCTGATCGGGGGGCTAAACGGGTACTCCACCTTGCCCAACGGAGGAAAGGAGGCGTCATACATCTCCTTTGATAGGGGATACACCTACCCCGCTAACCGGTAACATGTATTACTGTAAATAATAAACGTGTGAGTTTAACTTCATAACACTATTATTAGGTTGTGGTCCCCTTGTATTACTGTGACCCTTAGGGGAAGTAAAAAATATAACACTGTTACCTACCATACGTGTAGTAGGATAGATTAAAGAGGGTTTAGCCCGTGTGTTACTGGGCCTTTAAGGAAAGCAGAGAATAGGTACACACAATAATCTGTCATATGTGTCGTATGAGGCGAGGACGGAAGGCTCGGAGCTGGGCTGACTTCGCCATCTCGTAGACATCCGCTGCAAAATAATGCCAACTACCAACAAGTCTAAAGACAAGGAGAAAAGAATAACTCAGAAAACCAAGAAGATACGGAGAAAATCACAAATAGCCCGGAGTGCAGATTTTTGTTTTTCCTTTCACTATGTGCAATTTCCAGAAATGGCACAAGGAATTATAAAGCTGTATATGCATTGTGAAAGACAGCACAGGTGGTGGAGGAAATGAAATTCTAGGCCCATGTCTGAAATCCACAGAACACAAGCAATAGAGGAAGACCTAAAAAACACACGACAAAGAGAAGTAGAGACGGAAACGAATAATATGCGAAGGATATGGGCAGAGTTACGTGGATAACTAAGGATAGACAGAAGTTACGAACACGTACCCTGATGTGGGATGAATGGCAAAAGAAGAAGAATTCAATTGTGGAGGATAAAACGTTGGCATAAAGTGGATTAATAAAGTAACTTAACGGAATGGCTTACCTATGCCATGTGGAGTATTATGTAATTGGTACTAGTCACACATATGTATAGACCAGTCGGCACTCCATAAGTGATATAGTGAGCAAAACACCGGCCGCCTTTATTTCCCAGAACATGTTCCTTGTCTTCAACATGGAGAATAGGCATTTGAACGATTAAGGCCTCTGGAGTGGTTATGCTTTTGGCTACCATTTGCATTCCCATTTTCCTCATGTTGGACTGGAAGTGTATGGTTCCGCCGCCCTGCTACTGAACTGAGTGCGCGGCGCGACACTGTAAGCTGTGAATTTCATATGAAATGCTTTCATATCTGTCCGCGGTTGTTTCTAGCGTGGACTGCATGTTAGGAACAATGGCGGCCGGCTACTCGCAGAACTTAGTGGATTTCCTTATGCAATAATGTGTGGCTGCTGGTTTTCAAGTGACTGTCGCTTCCATCGATGATGAACTGTATTTTTCGTGGAGGTTTTTTTGTGGCATTCTGGCGGCAGCATTATGCGTATCTGTGGGGGGTGTTGGTTTGTCGAGACTCCTGTCTGTTCCACTTTTCACATTGGGCAGTGAGGAGCAATTTGTGTGATATTCACTGGCACAGAACGGAGCATAATGGGGACGACCCGTTGCCTTGAAGTTGGAACTAATGACTAATGACTTTCAGGTACCCATTTCAAGCTACTTCACTTGGAAACCCAGGTCCATATTTTCAATCACAGCATCGGTGGGGAGTAGATTACAGGATCACCGGGTGAGAGGCGAGTGCCCTGCGGTAGACTCTCCCCTACATGGACTCCCAACAGTACCTTAAAACTGGGAGGAAAATGCCCGCATTATATCCACCAAAGAGTCTATACTGATTATTTACAAACGCATGCTCTTTTTCATATCAGTAACAGTGTGTTTACATGATGTCATCCTTCACTTAGTCGACTTGGTGGCAACACAAGCAACATCCCAAACACCAGCTTGGGTGTACGACTATCCAGACAGGCTGTGTAATACAGGCCAGGAGACCGTCAACATTACATTACAGACAGCACTCTATTTTACCTGGCTGAGACTGCATGTTAACACCACAGGTAGGTTAGCTTCTATGTAGCCTGAAGTAAATCTGTTACGAGCAACGTTAAAAGATGCCAAGTTGTCAGACTCGTTGAGGGGTAGCAGCTGAGCTGCTCACTGGGGGTGTTAGAAATACTCTTCAGACATGTCCACGGCTGCGCAGATCTGCTCTATAATATGTTCGTCTGTGTATAAAGACCAGCCAGTGGGATGGAGTATTTTGGTAATGATATACCCAAAACCTGAGGAAAAAACATTAACAACCGTGGCCTAATCTCGGCCTCTCCATGTGTGATGTGTTGAAGCAGGCCCTGGTACACCCTTATGTCTCTCTGGACGTGCCTCTTTCCAGTACAGGTTGTGACACCACGCTGGTTTCTGGGCTTGTAGAGGGGATGAAGAGCTCTGCAACAGTCCCTGTGGTGATGGTATCTTGGTGCCAGGTCGGTACATTAACCTCACTTGGATAAGTGTAAGTGACCTGGTCGTCAATGTATCGGACTTAAGAGTTAAAACTCGCAAGGAGATTCTCAAGCGACCAACGAACTAGGAGAGGTTTGTCCTGAACACATCCGAATGCCAAGGAAGTAATTCTGCCTGAGACATTTCACTGGCTCTGGCCTGTACGTTCAATTTAAGCGGTCCTATTTTCAGAGATTCAGAAGGAAATACAACCAATGAGGACATTTAATTAATTAATTAATTAATGTCAAATTAATTCAAATATGTATGTACTAGTTGTATTGCCGTCAATGTGTGTTCCGTAGTAATGAGATTATAATCCCTAAAAGTACGAAAATATAAACAATGCATCTAAATGGCATATTTCATAATATAGGCACTACTACAGCATTCAGACTTCAGTTCATTTCCTCTGACGGGAACTCGACGGACTGTACTAATATGCAGACTACAGCTGTAAGTGATACAGTGCTTGACATCCATTGTGACACAACTGCCTTGTATCAAAACCTTATTATCTCAGGGAATGATGCCAAGACATTGTGCGCTGTTTACATTAGTGGAGGTGAGTTAAACGGAAATCATGTCTTGAGTCTTAAAAACTTTAAATCTCAGACTTCTACTTCCTACAACAAAAGGAGGTGCACGCGCGCCATTCAGCTCTAAAGAGAAGCCAAAGGCAACACATGCAGCAGTGTGAACGTAAAGTTGCCTAGTAAATCACAAACAGTCATTGGCGGCTGTATATGATTAAACCTTCCTGCAACGGTACATTTAGTGCAACACCATCATTTCTTAATGTTTGTTATTTCTTGGCAAGTTTACGTTCAGGAGTTTGCCTTAGCTTTCTGAACACCGGTACTCATACCATTTATGGAAACCAACGCAAGGCTGTCTGCTTCGAAATCGCTCGCGTGTGTTTCGAAGGCAGTATGCGAGATTATGAATTGCATAACTGACCCCTTCGCCACAAAGCCGGTAGAAATATGTTCATCATCACCATCATTGTCATGTAACTACTTACACACAGTTAACGTATGCCACTGACCATTAAATGCCTCAAAGGTTTATAAATCTCAATGAAGATAACATTTTTAATTGTAAAAATGTTAAATAGCTCCTACAAAAAAGGCAATGCGCCCTCCCTCCTCTCTGGTTACATAAAACGGTGTCAGGGCGGCTCCCTAGTGCGCCCTGGCACGACTACACCACTGACCTTACGTCTGTATTCGAACATTATATGACTATTATGGAACCTTACTAATGATCATTTATTGTAAAGTGGAGATAATAGCGTCGCAACTCTTAACGTTCACTTTAGAGCAAACGTCAGCAACCTACGGCACGCGTGCCATTCGTAGCACGTGGACCGATTTTTAATGGCACGCTGCGTGGATAGAAATACTATATACGATCTCACAGAAAATTGCTTTTTTTAGTTGCACATGTTTCTTTTAAAGCTATTGTTATTTTCGCATCCTTTTAAAGCTAAAGTTATTAGATAGTTACTTGAAGGTATGAATGTACGATCAGAAGCAAACTAACTGAGGGAGTGTAGAGCAACACTGACTGACCTTTATGAAGTTTTATTTCTGTCCTATCCATCACCTTTCTCCCTACCATCCCCACGACCAACTCGATAGTTCTCTCAGCTGTTGCTTATTCATGCTAGTCTTATGCCACTGAGACCATAGCACAAATGTTGGTTTGTGTTTAAATAACGTGGTACCATTAAACTGTTTTGTTATTTTCACATTTCGATGTTTATAATATATTTTCAAAATAATATGTTCAGAACTTAAATTGTGTAAAACATAATATGTGTCGTTTGTTAAGGTATGGAATAATCTAAACAGAATATTACAGTTATTTAATTTAGTTGAAATATATAATTTCGAGATCCAAATCAATTTATTTTCTCAATGATTGTTATGTATAAAAAATATGATGGAATCAGGATGGCACGCTGAGTGACTTTGCAAAGCGTCAAGCTGGCACACTGGGTGGTTTTGCAACATTACTTAGGCACAGGACTATAAAAAGGTTGTCAGCACCTGACCTATAGAGTTGAACTGTGACAGTCTAGAGGTAAGCAACAGGATGGTGAAGCTCCAAGGTTCTGTGAGGGAGAAGTACTAGCAGTCTGCGTGATATTGATAGCATCTTCTATCAAGTGACGATTGGTCTATACACATGTAGGACAGCACCTTGAACACAATGCGCGCCTCAAAGCATGGGAAACGCTCCTTTACTGTTATGTAGGTATCCATCAGAGCAATCAATATGTACGATGCTATTCGTCATGTTATAAGTCTGTATATCAGATTGTGTAGTCTGCAGACAGTTCTAAGTTTGTGAACATGTTATTTCTCAATTCCGGAGTTGAGTCGACTTGAGTCAAGAACCGACATCGTTGCACTCGGAGGATTCCCATAAGCGCTCAGTCCTCATCTTCAACAGCAGTGAAGAGTTAACATACTAATGGTGGTGGTGGCAATCTGATTATATGTCCTTCTTAATTTACCCCTGAGTGACGACTGTCGACCAGATCCTCTGACCACCCCTTGCTGCTGCATTCTCTATAGACCGTGATACTCTATCTGTTCTTCTGCATTATTCAGATTCTTCCAGAGGGCCTTCAGCACATCTGCCTTATCATGTATCAAATCTCCCCTTATTAATGCAGCACCAGCCAGTATGTTTCCCTGTTCGTTTCCAACCATACCAGTGTCCTGGAGAAAAAATCCAGGGAATGCTTTCAACCTGCGACCTCTGAATTGATGCATGCCATTCAGCACAAAGCATGCCAGTCTCCACCTTTGGCAGCATGCTTTGTGAACCAGTTACAATTACAAGATGCGTATACAATTCGTTCTACAACCAGCGGAAAACTTCAGTAACCATTCTGGATATTTTGTCCAACTCATTATTGTAAAGTACATAAATACACATATATTGTACGACGCTCATGGAAGAGAGAAGTAGACATTAGAGGACGCACTAGACAACATACATATAGAAGGCTATAATTACCCTGCAGGGATTCGAACCTTTCACCTCCAAATGGTGACAGCACCTCCGTGCAGTAACAGATGTGTTCGATGCATGAATCATGCATTAGACACCCCCCCCCCCCGGTCGCCCTTCCCCTCCCCCCCCCCCCAAAAAAAAAAAATAAATAAACGGTATGCTTTGTAAAGCAGTTGTTTTTCCTGACCTTCACAACAGCAAATAAAGTTTATGACCACCTTCATTGACATAATTTTCATTTCTGGGGACAAATACATTTCTCTGTTTTGTGCCTCACGTGTGTGCTTTTATTCGCTATCTTTTATTAAACATACATTTTTGTTGATATAATGAATTACAAGCGTTGATATATGAAACATTTGCTCACGCCTGACATCTTGTAATGTTCCTGGAGATGACGTAGCAGAGAGTCGATATTTGCAGACTATTATCGAAACCTCCATTTTAGGACGCAATGTTGCACTTAGACAGGATACGAGTCAGACTTCTGTATACGAAAACATGGATTCTTGGAAAGCGGTTGATGGTAATAGAGACTCTGATTATAATCACGGAAGTTGTACTCACACTTCCACTATAGACCAGAAGCCAACCTGGACATTGACCTTCCAAAGACCCCATAAGGTGACCAGATACTACCTATACAACAGAAACAGTGAGTATACACTATCCTTTTTCGTTTATATTTATACTGATAATATCAAATGAACGATAAATGTGTAAATATACATTTATGGGTATACATTTACCTTCACGAATGTCTAAACCAGTTTTACCATTTGGGAGTGACCAACAACAACAAAAACACCATGTAAAGCAAACGACTCATTTACTCATTTAATTTGCATATTCCTTACAGGACGTTGCAGGCAACACCAGCATTTTCAGCTGTTGTTGGTGTTCTTGGCAAGATGACGCTCAGTAGTTTTCCATTGCTTTTCCAGCGACCGGCTCACATACCCCGTAAATAACCAACGCGACGCCATCCGCTGCCGCAAATGTGTTCCTCACGTGGATATACGGGATTAAGGAGAAAGTCGTTAAATCCTTCGCCACGGATCCCAACGTATGCTCATTAAACAAGCTAATTTTAACATTGTTTCCACATACAGCCGGTCTCTCTGGCTGTGGGGTTACAACACTTTCTCTCTGTAATCCCGTTTATCACGCAGAGTCTCGTAGCGGAGCGAGAACTGAGGCGGTTCGACCCCCGCTCGTGACTTGCGGGATACTGAGCCGGCCGCTCAGAAAGCAATGGCAAACTACTGAGCGTAAGTAATCTTGCCAAGAGATCAACAGACAGCTGAAAGATGCTGCTGTTGACAGCTAAGTCCTGTAAAAGGATAAGCAAAAAACATTCCACATAAAACTGCCACTTTAACTCTTAGTATACGGTGCTCCGCTTGAGGTGGCTACACAATGTCCCCTAATTAATAAAACTCGACCTTGAGAGACTCCAATAGATAAGACTCCACAAGCCCACGTAAACTAAAATATATGGCTCGTGTTCCATTCCACAACCTGTGAATATTATAATTAGAAAGAGCTTTGTCTAGAACTGCTTGAGCAAACGAAATAGAGAGAGAACAAACCACACAGGGATAAGAGACAGAGATGAACAAAATGGGGTCGTAGACGTGGCTGCTTGAAATAACAAAGGATATAACTGCTTGAAGTAAGTTGGTTGACTGCTTATTTATATAATAAACATAAAATATATATTCCGATATTTCTACGCGTCTCTTCCGGTAATAAGTGTGTTGATACGTGGTGGAATTTTCAGTTGTAAGTCGATCTGAATTATTGGCTATCGAATTACTATTACTATAGATGAACCCCAAACATTAAATTTTAGAAGAATAGGTTTTGGGTGAGGAGATTCAGAGTTAACTAGCTCTCGTTGTCTGTAGATGCATATGAAATGTTGAACACTATTTTAGGACGCAATATTTAACTTGCAAATGTAATGTGTGTATAAGATAGATAAGCTTTGTATTGTATGACTGAACTGTATTCAGCATTATTGACAACGTCAAAAAGTATACAAATCAGTGTTAAGAATCACATTTAATTCACACTCGTACAACACACACACACACACACACACACACACACACACACACACACACACACGCGCACGCACGCACGCACACAGACACACACACACACGGAGCAAGATGGTGGGAAATTTTTTCGTCCCTTAGAACGGAACGTATGTTTGACTAAATGTTTGTAGTTTAAGTGTGTTTTTCGTTGGGGAATGGAGTTCGGACTGTGCAACGGAATTCGTGCAAGCGCGCCCGGACTCCGTTCAACATATCATCGGCGCCTGGTTGCGATATTTAAGCCAAACACGACAATCAGGCGACGAACGGCAAGGACACAGGGTGGGAAAAGAGCAGGCGCACGCAGGAAGTGGTTAAAGTGTGACAGATTGGGCATCGGACACGTTCGAGTACTGCTCTGGAACTGTGCATCATTTAGTCAACGCCGACCCATTCTCGAAAAACTGCTGTTCGGAAACGATACTGTGGTCTTGCAAGAAAGACGGCTCGGGCGACGGAACAGTCAATGTCGCGGGGTTTCAGGGCTTTTATAACAGGTGGCACCTCGGACAGGCCATTCTGGTCCGCGACAACATACTGGTGTCTGAGATCGATATGTCCGCCTGGAACAGTGATGCCCTGCAAGTGCAGGCATTAAGAATAATGACGCCAGTGCAGCTTGTAATCGTGAACGTTTATGCGCGTAATGGGAAGGTCTACGTTCGACAATGGCAGAGTTTGTTCGATATGGATGAAAGGCATATCATCTACTGTGGGGACTTCAATGCCAGAGGTAGTCAATGGGGGAATAGCATCACTAATAGACAGGGAGAAGATCTGGAGGACGCCCTGGCATCTGCTGCCCTAGTCTGTCTGAATGATGGGAAGGTCACTAGGATGGCCACTCGACCAGGTGATTCTGACAGCGTCATTGACTTGGCTCTGGTGTCGCCCACCATCGCACCAAGGTGCCGGTGGGGCACACTGGGATACCACGACAGTGACCACTACCCTTGTATCATCCTGATCAAGAAAGACAGGGCCAGGAGTCAAGGAAACAAGACAAATGCCTTCCCGTATGACAACACTGGTCAAGACGCCATAAGCAAGATCAGAAGAAGAAAACTAACTTCCTCCCGCAGGAGACAAGAAAGATGGTTGCAACCACCATGGTGGAATGGAGAGGTCGAGAAGGCATGGCTGGGAAAGAGGCAGGCTGTCAAAGACTGGCAAAAAGCCAGAAAGGCTAACATGCCACAGGGTGAGTTGGCGAACCTGAAGACTGAGGTCCATAGGACGATGACTTTATTCAAATCCTGCGCCAAACAGGCCAAGGCCGAGAAATGGGGCGAGTTCTGCATGAAGGTGTGCTCCGAGCGATCTCTTACGACATTCTGGCGCCTCCATAAGAGCATGAACGGTGCTGCACAACGTAGGGGTATTCCAGACTTTCAAGGCACAGACCTCACATGGAAAAAGTCGGATGCGGATAAAGGTAAGGCCCTTCTTGCACGCTACATAGAGCAGACTGACCAGAAAGACGAGCCCGCCAGACAGAGGACCACAACGACACTCTCTCAGTTGTGCGATGGGGTCGGGACAGACGAAGAATACATAATCACAGCTGAGACAATACGTGCGATGCTCAAGAAATCACCTAACACCGCCCCAGGCCCAGACGGCATCCGATATCGTGACCTACTGGTGATGTCAGATGATGACATGGAAGAACTGGCCAGAGAATTCAACACCAGTATCCAGAGGGGTCAGATCAAAGAGGAATGGCTACACAGCTACTTGCTGCCGCTGCCAAAACCGAACAAAGACCATTCCAAGATAAGCGGCTACAGAATCATTACGATGCAGAATACTGCTGGCAAGCTACTGGAGAAAATTGTAGCACACAGACTTGCTTGTGACTTGGAACAACTCGGCTGCTTCCCGCCCACACTTGGAGGATACAGACGTAACAAAGAGTCATGGCTGAATGCGGCAGTCTTTGCTCAAGATGTTTACGAAGGATTTCAGGTCAGAGAAGAGACATGTGCGGCCGCCATAGACTTAGAGGACGCATACAATAAAGTATCCTTCGAGCACTTGATGCAAGCCCTCCTCAGACTGAAAGTGTCCACTCACCTTATACGATGGATAACTGCAGGCCTGCTCCAAAGGAAGGTGGTGCTAAGATGTGGGAGTTGGTCTTCTGAGCCGACAACGATATGTCCAGTATTGCCGCAGGGTTCACCACTGCCACCAGTACTATTCAACGTGTATACGGTGCCGATCACTGAACAACAGTTGGATGGGATGGGTAGGAATTTGTCATTTGCTGATGACATTCTCGTGTATCGACAGGGTCGAGATAGACAGGCGGTTGCCAATGATATGCAGGGCGAACTAGATCGAATTTCCTCATGGTGTGCGGATGCCAGTGACATTGTCAACCCTGCAAAGGCATTGGTTACATGGTTCTCCCTAAACAACCATATTGTGAACACAGACCTGCCGGCAGTGAGAATGGATGGGAGCATTTTGAGTAGAACCCAGTCGATGACATATCTTGGCGTGAGGCTTGATCGTAGCCTGTCTTTCAGAGATCATGTCGATTATGTCATAACGAAAGCTCGAAAAGGTTTGTCAGCAATGAGAGTCATGGCGACTACCAATATCGAGCAAAGACTGCTAATACTTCTGTTCCAAGGACTGGTGCTTTCACCCATCGAGTATGCCCTGACCATCCTTACTGACAGCCCTACACAGATTGGAAGACTTGAAAAGGTACAAAACGAGGCCATGCGCATCATTTTGGGCTGCACGAAAGACACCAGCTGTGTAGCAATGAGATACCTCCTTGACTTCCCGACAATGAACCACAGGATCAAGATCTGGAGAGCTCGTGCATACTTGAAAATAAGTGCGGATGAGCAGCACCCTCTGCATGAAGATATATTCAGAGAAAAGGGCAACAGGCTAAAGAGGGGCAAATCATGGATGGGTCGGGCGGAGGATATCATCAGACAGGTCTGCAGTCCTACCAGTATCAACCCCGGCAAGGAATGGGTGCCTGTGCCTCCAGCTTTTAAGTGCACCTTCTCCTGCATTATCACACTTGACAGACGGTGCAGAGAACAGAATCCTGTCACTGTCAATGCAGAGGTCAACGCGCTCATCAATGAACACGCAGACAACCCCAAGTGCTCATCTATACAGATGGATCTGTTGTAAAGAAGCAGAGAAGTGCATGGGCATTTACAGCCCGTTCAGCGGGCCGAACCGTCCAAGAATCCAGTGGTGCCCACACTATGCCCACGAGCAGCATGACGATGGAGGTGATGGCAGTAACACAGGCTTTCCTATGGCTAGAAGCACAGCATTATACCAACGTGTGTGTACTAAGTGATTCAATGAGCATGATTCGGAAGGTCGAAGCTGGATCTGTACGTAGACAGTGGACTGAGTCGCTGAGGAAGTCTGTTGTCCGTAAAGTCACCTTCATCTTTGTCCCGGGACATGCGGGAGTCGAGGGAAATGAACGAGCTGATAAACTGGCTGGCTCTGCACCCCCTGCAGATGGCCAGCCCATGGATCGTGCCGATGTTATTAACGTCCTTAAAGACATGTCGAGAACAGAAGACTTTGACGTCAGTGAATCCACATCGCTGTCCAGGATGAAAGACTTGGGAGTAAGAATTGGCACGGCCAGACACGAGAGGTACATCGGGAAAACGAGGTGCCTCGTTAACCAACACAGAACTGGCACTATTAGCCACCGAACGCTGATGCTTATGATGGGGGGAGGATCTTAGCACCTATGGACCTGTCCGGAGTGCAATGAAGATACCTCATCTGATAACTGATAACTGATAACACACGCACGCACACACACACACACACACATATATATATATATATATATATATATATATATATATATATATATATATATATATATAATTAATGTGGAGTTTTAGCCCTCGTTTGGATTAACGTGAAACCATGCAAACAGGTGATGGATGGAGCTAAAAAGCAGTTGACGAATAGTTGTTGGTTAGGATCTGAAGTTTTACAACGGCGAGTAGAGGATCTTTTTATAGAGGCAATGGTCACTGCCAAGAAGGAAAACAATGGCAGCCTACAGTCTTTACGGATGTCCATAATGTTATGGTTCGCCAGTGTACAGAAAATCTGCCTCGCTCTCTGAAGATTGTGGGTTCGTCTCACAGACTTGGTCGTTCAGGCTGCTGCTGCTATTTTTTGCTGCAGCTACAGAGTTCGTGCTTTGTTTTGTGGATAGAGACCTGGCAAGATGCGTTACAAATCTGTAATGAGGTCGATCCACTCGACTTTAATACTTTTAGTACTGCTACAGTGATCATAGTCATTAAAGTCATTATGCATTGGAAGTTAACGGTCACACATATATCAAGAATTATTTAGTTTTATTTACGTGCACTGCAACATAACGAGATAAAAACAAACTCTGCATAGAAACAAAGAACATATTTGATACATTGTCTGATGCAGAAATGCTATTTCAAAATGTCAATGAACAATGCTAAATTTTGAAGTACTCAATCAGACAGTTTGCAGAGACAACTATCTCAGAGGGAAGATGATAAGACGTAACAAAGTTGTGACTGAAGAAACATAATGGGGGAAAAGACCAGAAAAATAAATATGAAAAATATGAAGAGATTCAAAGAAAGATTAACACATTATGCAAATAGACAATAGAAGCATGGCATGAGGAAATTTGCAGAGAATCTACAATCAACTCGACATTCAAAATATAAATAAATGCATTAATGCAGATACAAATTAATTATGCCACTATCAAAAGACCACAAGGGTTACATAAAAACCAAAGAAGACAAAACAGCAGTGTGCAATGACCATATTCTAAATACAGTGTAGGAATACGTGAAAGATCTTTATAACAGCAGCAGTAAGCAATTCCACATAATAATGAAAGACCACTTATTTCGAGGGTGGAAGTTTAGAATTATCTTCATATTCTGAAAACTTTCACGACATTGGTATATATAATCTATACCCTGCATTTGAAAATGGCCAATTAGCAGACAAACTGAGAAACATCTAATAGAAATGAAAATGCGGCTTCCGGGGACAATTGGAAATAATATCATGGACGCACAAGACGAGAAAAAATACTGTAAGAAAGAAATGAAAATGTTAAGTTAGTTTAACAAAAGTTAGCTGCATATCTTTTACAAAGCGTCGAAGTAAACATAAGCATATTGTTCTGTTGCGATCTCTTGGCAAGGTTACGTTCATTAGTTTGCCGTTGCTTTCTCAACGACGAACACACATACCATTTCGTACAAATACTAACGCAAGGTGGTATGTTGCCAAATTGTCCTCAGCTGCGTTTCGAACGCGGGTATGCGGGATTACGAACTTCATCCGTAACTGCTAATGAAAATATAAATTAAGGTTTAATAAAACAAATTAGACCCTAGGCAGTCCAGATTTTCTAAAGCGCAGTATGAGAAGAGATAAAGTACAAATTTTAGTAACAATTTGCCAACTAAATGGGGAAAAGCAAGGGAAAGGTAGACATAAATAGCAAAGAAAACTTTGCCAAGTGACATAATGTGGGCAAGAAAACACACATGATCAAAGATAGTAACCGTGTGAGGTGGCGAACCATGACCGATCACGTTTATTGGCACGGCATGTCATGAACATCGCTGATAATTATGTGTTGTTGTTTTTGTTTTTTTAAATTCATATTTCTAACATTCGATGTTCTTATTTTTATGGGGAAGACAGTCACGACGAATTCCGTTATCACATTTACAAATACTCCCTTTCACACCACGAGTTGTTGTTGGTGTATGGTAAAGAGAGGCGCACTGGCGAAGTTGATAACTAACCTGATAATGTCACATGCACGGTCGGACACGGATTCGACGCCTGAGTTCGTCGCTTGCCAAAGTGACGGAAAGTTTGACCACATACTCTACCTTGCTCTCAGGTCTACAAAATATAATGCCGCTATCACATCACAGACCCATAGCAGCAAGCTACTTCGGGACAATTTATTTATTTATTTCAGTAAAGTAACGGATCCCTGCATACTCCATGAGATGTATTGAGTATAACGTAAACAAAACACCTCCTTTCCCCCATTTTTTCTACTTTTCGACCAAAGAGGCACACATGTTGTATAATAAAGTAAATAAAATACATGACGACCTTTCCACTTATTTGGTTCTAGTCCGAGATATTCAGACCATTTGACACTCGATGGATGATGTGGTTAATGTACTACTAGCCACTTTTACCTCCAAGGAAATTTGGGTCAATCTGGGAATTCATGACAATTAAAAGCATACCTAGCTTCATTCGAATTCCAACACATGGCTACCGGGCCGACAGGCTAGCGTACTACTGCGTCTTCTTCTTCTTTGGAAACAGTGCCAGCAATGGTACGGATACCGCCATGGAAACAAACATCCCCGCCAATAGCTGTGCCTATGTTTGCTAACCAATTATTGCTTCAAACTGTAACAATGAACTGTTTGTTGTTTTTAGAGTAATAAATTAATTCATTGTGACGTTTCGGCAGCAAATGCGGGTCGATTGCAAGGATTTTCTATGGAAGCTTATCAACAGACTGGAAGTATAACGTTTACCTTCACCGATAACGATGACAAAATCTTTGACGAATACAGAATCCATATTCTGCCACAACAGATTCCAGTATTAAGTGTCAAAATCAAAGCCAGTAGAAATGCTGAGGAAAAGATCTTGACGTTGTGTGAGGTGGAACTGTTTGGTGGTAAGTGCGTATTGATAATCATTTGTGACTACAGCAGATCATAAACACTAGTGTAGTGTCAGGGTCTCATATATACACTGAGACCGGCAAGTACTTCACTTTGTCGGTGTCTCAGGCTTACTCGCTTATGGGAGCCCTGGCATAGCACATTTATGTAAATAAACTGAAAAAGTGTTGGTAGACATAGAAATCGTTTATTTATCTCAATATACATATATCATAAATTCACATAATACAATATATACCTGCTAGTATGTCGTACGCCCGAAACGAGAAACATTTTATGCTTCTCTTGAATGAGTCATACTTACTTCTCTTCTTAGCAGTAATGTTTTTTAAGTAAGCTGTATAGCCTCGGTTACGGTCACATATTTCTAAGTTACCATGAGACAAGTTACAGTATTGGCATCTGGTGAAGTGACCCTTCCTTGGTCTGTCCCCCTCTCTATTGTAAGGATTATGTCTATTGCTATTGCTACTAAATTTTCTAAACTTACCATTGCTTCTCTGGAATTTTGCACTTGGTCCTATTACCAGTTCAGGTTGAGCACAGTTGGCAAATACGTCTCTATGTGCATTAAAATAAGACTCACCTTTAGCTTCCATCTCACTTAGATTCCTACATTTATTCTCTACTAAGAATATAGACATAGGTTCTGGTATGGCAGATAGAAGTCCTTCTCTAATTATTAGATCTCTAACTTTCTCATAGTCAGACCCAATATCAGCGGCCTTACACCATTTGTCAAAACTTGAAGACATTTCAGAAGCGAAATCAAGAAACTTTTGGTTCGATTTCGGAGTAAGCGTTTTAAATTTCGTACGTAAACCCGATTCGTCCAAAGAAAAATGTGAAAGAACACGATCGCGCATATATTTATAGTTTGTACACAAGTCCTCATGAATTAGTTCTATCACTTTTAACGGCTCTAACGCGAGGTGATGGTGAAATAGAATCGGTACGTCCTTCTCTGGTACTTTGTAGTACTTTACGAGCATTTCAAAATTAGTTATCCAAGAACTAACCAAATCACCTTGTTGGAAATTCCTGAATAAACATTGGTACTTTTTCATTGGATCGTTCTGTTTAGCAAGCATTTTCTCTCACTCAATCTCAGCTTCATGTTCCATCTCAAGGGTCTTGACCTTTAGGTGACCTTCAACCTCTTTGTCCTTCCAAAGTGTCTCTGTTGCAAGCCTTTCCTTATCAAATGCCAATTGTTTCTCTTTAATCTCAGTTTCTGCGGCTATCTGTTTTTCCTTCAAATGCATCTCCATAATTAACTTCTCTATTTCTGCTGCTATCCTTTTGCGTTCCAAAGTTAATTCTTTTTCTCTAGCCTCCATTCTCTGGCGTTCCAAATCTATCTCTTTTTCTTTCAGTTCTCTCTCAAGAGCCATCTGCAGTTGTTTGGTTTCTTTCTCTGCTGCTAGTCGTTCCTGTCGCTCCTCCTTCTGACGTGGTTTCTCTTCTTTTTGATGCTCACTGAACTCATGCTTAGCCCAACTCCTAAGTTCAGCACCAGTTAAACCAGTCATCTCACAGAATTCCATTAATTCTTGTAGTGTAGACATCTTGTCCTACCTGTAAAATGATCTATCTAGCTGAAATAAATAGCGAAGTAGGCAAGAGAAGAAAAGAATCGACAAAATTGCGATAATGTTCTTCAAGGAACGGAGTAATTATTGACTGTGGTATCAACGTCGCCCAAATATCAACTTAATTCCAACGAGAAGTGTAAAGTTGAACGATACAAACAGAATTCACGATACACTTATACTGAACGAAATATATGTAAACCACATAAATAATGTGAAAATACGTTCAATATCAATATATATATATGACACAAGACGATTAATAATCACAGTAAACGATTAACGAGCGACGAGAATACCTATCGCTGTTTAAACACGACAACAAAAACTTTCACTTAGCTCAGACTTAAATTCAACATAACATACTACTGACTTATCATACAAAACAAGCGGTTGTTAATTTATGATAGATATTGACATAATTGAGAATACGACACCTTATTAAACTCCCCCCTAAAAAATCAATGTCACACCAATTGACAATTACAACAGGTACTGGCCTTAAGAGAATTGCGGTGTCGGTGTCTTCTAGGAATTTCCAAATGTCCATTCCATGCTCGACTGTTCCAGCTGCTCGAATATATTCGCTTTTTGAAGTCGACAATTAATGGAGGTTCTCCTCGAAAGATAATATGTGGTACAATGACCTTGACACGATGGTGTAATGCACTTACACCAGCACCTAGACCAACGCGGTCTGTGGCCGACTGACAAAACCTGGTCGGTTATGGTGAGCACGTCGAACTTTGAGTAAAAATTTGGGTATATGATTGCAACGATACCCACAGTAGACTGGTGTGCGCTGTCTTATCCGTCCTTCTATTCTTCCATGATGACGTGTGCAGTGTCTCCGTGTAAAGTCAAGTAATGTCCCATGTGTAGTGTTGACGATAGAAAATGTGATACTCTGAGAAGAAATTTCGTGTCCGTTGATCCTATGCCAGTGAGGTGTCAGTCTAGTATAATGAACTGGCACCGTGAGACAATTGAAATGCTGCTTCGGCAACTGTAAATAGTCAGCAACAATGTGTCCGTGACGACTGAAATGTCGTTAATAAATCCTTGCTCACTTGGTATGGCGGCGCAATGTGTATCACGTAAAGTTCCTGAGTCTAGTATCCGATAACGGCATCATAATACAAGGTTGACATAGTGAGGGTTGAGCGCGGGAATATTGTGGAGGGCAGTGTCAGTGCGGAAAAATGTCCTGAAAGGGTTATGTGGAGGGACACCAAGGTTTGGAAGTAGTGTCGTTAATTACGAAGTAGTATGTTCGTTTTCCACAGATTATAATAGTGCACCTCAGAAATTTACCGGTGACCCATGCTCCTCAACGTTGTCATGTTCAGTATACCATATATATCCTATATACTGCATTGTAACTTGCTGCTCTTGTATACTGCTCAGCTCTGTCCCCAAATTCTGATAGGACAATTCGTATATACTGTCTTCTGTTTCGGAGTTCCTCGATAATGTGGGGTATGTAACAATTCAATCCACAAATCGCTATTAATGTACTACTTCAGCAATGGAGTTGCGAGAATAAACAATTAATAACTCCTGAGCAGTTTCAAACGATCAGTTGCATTCATTTCTTGTAAATACTGCACGTTAATGTGAAATGTCAATCTGTTAATAGCTTAATGTGACAGCGCAGTGTTTATTACTAGCTCACTGCCTACTATGATTGCCATAAGTATCTTCCATGTCGACTATATAGTCAAATTATTCATATGGCCTGTATCTGTTGTCTATCTTATTTTCAAAGGTAACATTCAAGCTATAATGTGTCACACATTCGTTCTAAATATCATGTTCTTATAATATTTATACTGTCTTAAAATGTCAGTTGTAAATAATTATTTCATCACGCTATGGTGTTGTAAATAGTGCTGTTTCGTGCGTGTGGTGCACCTATCATATTGTTCTTTTACGTAGTGGTGTTATTATGTCTATGCATTGTATTCGTACTGTTCTTCTAACTATAAGTTTCCACTTACTGTGACCATTATGTAGCAAGTATGATGTTGAAATTCATTTTAGCTGTTCTGCTACACTCCATATTCTGTGACGTGGAGTTTTATGTGTGATTCGTGTAGTACGGTGCAACTCAAGATGTTGGCGCACAAATTTTTCTACGCTCAGCTGACTGAATCTGGCGGGAATTTCGTGTTGACAATTTTGATGCAGTGAGTCCAGAGACGACCCCCACGTGCCTCGATGTGCCTACACCGGCAACAGTCGAGGTATCTCGAACTCGTAAATGCAATAAACAGCAACGAAGGACAACGAACCAACTGTGCGTCCTTACCTTGAACAAAACGTGATAATGGAAACTCAAGATTGCAGAGCGCTACCAGAATTTTAATTCCGTAGCAAACACTAGGACATAAAATCTCTCGCAGACCTGTAGGTTGATCCCTATAGACGGGATCGGCACCTACTCTACCAATCCACCGATGAGTGCCCAGTCTACCTGCGCTCTGCTTGAAGCCATGATCCACCGATTCCATTTAAGCTGTAATTCCACTCTAGGTTTTAGCGCCCGGTTACTTCACTGCTGGATCATCATCATCGAATCCCTCTCCTGACTCAGATCTGCCTCACGCTCATATCATCGCGTCCAGATGTCACCTCACACAGATCTTTTGAAAACACGTCCTTGTTCGAAAACACAATCACAGCGTCTCCCGTAGCCTGTCTAATGACGTTGTCCACATTGTCCTTGGATTCCTTTGTTGACGTCCACTTTCGTGTCCGAGTGGGAATTCCAGTTTTCCCCTTTTATACATTTCGTGGTGGGGCGTGCCGCCGTATGGCACTTATCATGTATCAATACTCCACCAAGTTCTGCAGAGCCAGCCAATCTGTCCGCCTGTTCATTTCCCAGCACACCGGCATGCCCCGGAGAAATGTTCCAGGCGATGCTTGTCACCCGTGACTTCCGAAGCGAAGAAAGCCACTCCGCACGAAGCCTGCCCGTCCTCACCCTCGTCAGCAAGCTTTCTGAGTCAGCTACAATCACGATGTGTGTGTGTGTCGTATTCTCCATCCAGCGGAGAGCCGCAGTGACCGCCTCCACCTCCATTCTTAAGCTGGATGTTGTGGTATCATATGCCAGGCTCTTCTGCCCCAAACGTCGACCATTGGCTTTGGCTATGAACCCCCAGCCACATTTCTCACCTCTTGTCACCGAACCATCTGTGTAGATAATCACATCACCTGAGTGAGCATTATCCTGAATTAGTTGCTGGATTTCCACTTCCGTGGCCCCTGATGGCCACTCCCTGCACTCCCGGCTTAATGTGATTATAACTCTGCACAATTCTGACTGCTCCGCTGGCACTCTGACCTACTCCTCTCCACGCCTAATGTTCTCCAAGGGGCACACCTGTCTGATCGTATCCTCTGCATGAGCCATCCATGATTTCCCTCTTATCAATCGCTGACCCTTAACTGCGTCCAGCGCCTCATGCAGTGGGTGGTCTGTGTCTGCAGCTACTCTGAGGTATTGTAACAGAAGTAGAGTATTAGGTGGGAAAAGGCTACGGCACGATTGAGCATCGGGAGAGAATGGGAAGAGAGATGCTCAAGTCGTGACGTAGTTTGTTGTCATGTGGCAGTCAAGATCAGGGCCTGGAACTGTAAGGACGCCATGTTTATAGAACTTGTCATCAAATGGAAATAAACCTTATTTATATGAAGCCAACAGTCTTTGTTAGTCCTACTCTGTTATAGGACGAATTTTGGTGCCCACGACACAGGATTCGAGCCTGGTACAACGCGGAGTCTCAAAATGCTGTCTACTGTATAACATCGCGGAGTCTCAAAACGATGTCTACTGTATAATACATCGAAGTAGCTCAAAAAGTATGAAGATCCTTGGTCCGTTTATGTCGATCGCCAGAGACAGAATTGCGGCACGCTTCTAAACAAGTATTGAACATTTAAAAAAAAGCGCAGTTGGAAAAATGGCCAATAAGTTATCTGTGAGAAGTACAGCAACCAAAAGCCCGGCCAGGGGTGGTTGTCTGTAAGTCTTTTTCAAGACTTGCTATCAAAATTTAATTGGCGTCAGGAAAAGGATGAAGACCAACTTGCCATAACGGGTTGCAGCGCCTGCGATTGTCATCAAACCGGCGAGCATCAACTGTAAACACCATCCTGACGGCTCCTCTTGTCCATTCATCTAGCGAACGTGTCAGGAGTGTTGCTGAAGCTCAAGTCAGTTAATCGTTATCTCGAGCGAGCAGGAGTTTTGCTGAAAGTCAAGCCAGTTTAACCGTTGTCTCGAGCGAGCAGGAGTTTTGCTGAAGGTCAGGCCAGGTTAACCGTTGTCTTGAGCGAGCGGGAGTTTTTCTGAAGGGCAATCCAGTCTGATCGTTGTTTCAGGTGAGCAAGAACTTTTCAATAGCACAATCAAGTTCAGCCTCGCCTCAAAGCAAATTTGCAGAAATTAATAATAAACTTTAAGACTTATTCAAAGTTTTTCCAGAATACTGATCAATTCAGACAACTCGTGTCATCAAGTAATTATGGACAATGTTAATAGGTTTTGCTTTGAGCTCGCTAACAACTGAGTCGTGATAGAAAAAAAAAAAGAACGTTGTTAAAAGACAATCAAGACAGCAAATAAATACCTCATTACTTCATGGATTGGCCCATGTTTTGTTGACGTGTCAGACTATCTCAGGGCTCTACTACAAATGAGAGCCGCTCGCTAACCCTTTTGGGCTCTGTTACGTATGAGTCGTTCTCAAGACGTCGATTTGATGTACTCCATCTCAGAAGGGACCCAACCAAGGGTTGAAGTACTGTACTGAGGCATCCCAAGAAGAGAAACTACCTTAGAAGAAGGAACTACCTGAAGTGCGCGATTGGTTTCAACTAATACAGCGTTGAATTTAACCTGACGGCGAACCTAGAAGAATACGTCTTGCTTGGATCGGGAAACAAGAGTAGGGTAATTTGTAAACCTATTAACTGATCGAACTGTTCTTACGGTATAAGTGATTTGTATTTCTTAAATTAGTAAGTTACAAATGTGAAGTTGTTTGCTTGGTCTGTATAATAATATTTCAGCATGGCGGAACAAGACACCTTAGCACAAGTTTTGACGGGCGTAGGAACAGCGGTAGGTAGACTTAATACGGTTATTAAACAACAGGGAATGGCAACTGAAATTGTTAAGTTTAGTGGACAGGCCAGAGAGTTTAAGAAATGGATAACTTCCATAGAAAAATATGCGTATTTGGTCTCGGCAACAGATGAAGAGACAATGAGACTTGCGTATCAGGCGGCAACAGAACCGGTTTCGGATCATATAAGAAGAAAGTTAGAGGCTAGAGTAGATGAGACATGGGAACAATTTAAAGAGGACCTAGCACGTAAGTACGCGGAAATAACGGATCCACAACATGCCTTTTCGGTGTTGAGACAGGCTAAACAAAACAACGGAGAGACGGTACAATTGTTCAGCGATAGGTTGATTAACCTGGCTGAAGAGGCATTCTTAGGACAGAATGTACGAGGAGAAGAGGTGGAGAGGATGTTAGTCGGAATTTTTGTAGATGGCATAAAATCCGATGGTTTGAAATTTAAGCTGATGAGGGAAAACCCTGAGAGGTTATCACAAGCGGTAGATATCGCGGTACAAGAAGAAAATTTGAGACGTAGATTCAGATTGAGAACAGGACGAGAAATAGGAATTAGTCGAGAAGACAGGATTGAGGAGCCTATGGAAATAGGACAAACAAGGTTCGGATGGAATAGGAGAGGAGGTATACAGACGTTACAAGGTAGAAATAGAAATGATTATGATGAAAGAAGAAATATGAGATACCCTACAAGTGAGACAGTAGGCAACACAAATAACACAAATATTGTCTGTTGGTTTTGTGGTCAACGCGGACATGTTTCTCGTTTTTGTAATAACAGGCGTGTCCACTCGAATACACAGGGTAGACATGACAATAACAGGTTGAGTAGGAATGTTGAAGGTAGACACAGGAATTTTACAGGTACAAGAACGCAGGAAAACCGGCGCCCTACCTATTAAAAAGGACCTGTGATAGGAGGGAAAATAATAAGGTCCCAAGGTTTAAAGAGTATGTTAATAATAGACATAGGGGGACGAATAGAGAATGCTCTCAAGTAGATGAAGTCAAACAATTTACAGTGAAGACAACAGATCGTAGTTCGTGTATAATAGAAATAGGAAAATATAGAGTTCGTACATTAATTGATTCAGGAGCTCAGGTTAGTGTAATTAAAGAAAGTTTTTTATATAAAATAATGAGAAATTGTAGAATATTTAAGAGTCATAATAATCTTCACTCTGTTACAGGACAGAATTTACAAGTAATTGGACAAACAATGATCAATTTTAAATTAGGAGGGATCAACGTAAGACATCTTTTTCATGTAGTGAAAGATTTAAATAGAAACATGCTGATAGGAAGAGATTTTTTAATAAAAAATGGAATAAGACTTTTCTTTGATTTACATAAATTAAAATTCAGGGACGTCTATGTAGATATGGAAGAAGACATGCATATATCAGCACTAGTTAGAGTTAAAATGTCCACGACGTTAAAACCACAGTCGGTTAATTTGATACAAGCAAAGCTGAAGAGAAACCCATATTATGTGGCAGGAGACACAGTCAGAATCACTGAGTTGCAAGAGGAAGTAATTGATGAGCCTGGTTTGGAAGTTCCGGATGGAATAATAGCGTTGGATAAACACTTAACCTTTCCAGTGATGATTATCAACAACACAGGTAGAGAAATCAAATTATACAGAGGATGTGTGATAGCCAAACTAGATCATAACATTAGTGACATATTGGCAACGGATAGAGTAGAAAGGTCGGGAACAAGTTATTCAGAAACTTCTAGTGAAAGAGTTAATAACAGACGCGGACGCGGAAGAAGAGGGAACGTACAAATGGATGAATTGATCCATCCATCCAGAAGAAATACAGCCCAAATACATTCACTAGACAAAATGACAAGGGAACAAGAATTGTTGGCACAGTTAAAAGCTCCGCCAGAAAATAAGGAAGTATTAGAACAACTTATAAAGCAAAATCAGGATGTATTTGCAATTAATGATTTGGAATTGGGAAAGACACAAACAGTTACAATGGAAATAGATACGGGAGACCATCCACCAATTAGTTTAAAACCATATAGAACTCCATTAAGAAATAGAGAAATTGTGGAAAAGGCAATAGAAGATATGCTGAAAGCAGGGATAATAACAAGATCGAAGTCAGAATGGTCATCTCCGGTCGTCATCGTAGCCAAACCTGATGGTTCGAGTCGCTTCTGCTGCGACTACAGGGCGTTGAACAAAATCACTAAGAATGTAGCGTACCCACTACCAGTAATTGATGATATCTTGGGGCTGCTTAATGGTTCTACATTCTTCACGACGTTAGACGCAAGATCAGGATTCTGGTGTATACCTATGTCGAAGGATGCTCAAAAGAAGAGTGCTTTCTGTACCCATATGGGCTCTTACGAATTTTTACGAATGCCTTTTGGGGTCAAAACTGCGCCGTCTCACTACATGCTCTTAATAAATGAAGTATTAGAAGGTATGCAAAGGTTTGCATTAGCCTATATAGACGATATTCTGATTTTTACGACAGGAGATGTGAATGATCATTTAAAACATATTAGATTAGTATTCGATAGATTAAGAGTACATGACGTTAAATTGAAGCTTAGTAAGTGCCAGTTTTTAAAGACAGAAACAAAATATTTGGGTTATATTATAAATAGAGACGGAATTAAACCAGACCAGGACAAGATAAAAGTTATTAAAGAGTTACCTCCTCCAACTAACGTAAAGGAAGTGCGTGCGTTTATAGGAACTTGTGCGTATTATAGGCGGTTTGTCCCAGCGTTTTCAAAGATAGCAGAACCTATTACAAATTTAACAGGCAAATACGCTAGATTTAAGTGGGATGATGAGTGTCAAAAAGCGTTCGAGTATTTAAAAAACAGCTTAACACTGGTACCACTATTGACGCATCCAGACTTGAATAAACAGTTAATACTGTACACAGATGCTTCGGACAATGCAATAGGAGCATGTTTGGTTCAACAATATGAAGGAAAAGAGTCTGGAATACCAGGGGTTAAAAATGAAAGGCCAATTTACTTCTTATCTCATAAACTTAGCAAATCACAACGGAAATGGACGACTATTGAAAAAGAAGCTTATGCTATTCATTATGCTCTTCAGAAACTAAATTACTACTTACATAACGCAAATTTTGTTATTAGAACTGACCATATGCCTTTAAAGTCTTTTTTAGAAGCTCCAGTGCAGAACAGGAAAATACAGACGTGGGCATTGAATCTACAGGGATACAACACGAAAATTGAATACATTCCAGGTAGGATTAACACATGCGCTGATTTATTGTCTAGGATCCCGTACCCACAGTCATCAGGAGACACAGAAGATGAAGCTGAACCAGAGATAGACGACCGAAACTGGCAAGTAAATATTTTAGATTCTGCCATAATAAATAGAGAAGAATTTGAGAGTTTACCATCGGATCAAGAGTCTGAACATAGAGCAGAAGACCCACATTTAGCACAATTTAATATGAAAGAAGAACAAGAATTGGATCCAAAAGTCTTACAAATAAAACAAAAATTAAGAGAAACGGAGGAGAACAAATATAAGAAGAATTAATTGGTGTTACAAGAGGATGGACAGTTATACTATATGTGTGAAAAGAACGAACAGATAAGGAAATATATTCCAAAACATTTGGAAAATGAAGTTGTAAAAGCATATCACAATGAGAATGGACATCTCGGTCGTGATAAATTGGTGAAAGCACTTACGAGCAAATATTATTGGCCAAACTTGTTTAAATCTGCTTGCAAATATGTAGATACGTGTGAAAAATGCAGGTTAAGGAATATGAAAACAATTAAGTGTCCCTTACAAGATACAGATATTCCTCAGTTCCCAATGCAAAAGATTAGTTTAGATATATCGGGTCCTCACCCTAGAACATTGTCAGGAAACGTGTATTTAATTCATATAGTAGACATCTACAGTCTTTGGCCGGAAGTTTATGCAATCCCAGATAAGAGCGCAGATACTGTCATTAATATTTTTTTACAAGAGTTCGTACCAAGATTTAGTTGCCCACAAAGTATACTTACGGATAATGGTAGAGAATTTGTAAATAAAAAATTCGAAAAGTTATTAAAAGATTTGAATATAAAACATATAAAGACCTCATATTATAGACCTTCTTCAAATGCTAAGAACGAGCGTCAACATAGGACGTTATACGACGTTGTAGCAAAGATTGTTGATGAACATGAAAAAGATTGGGATCTATTCTTAGGACCTGCCCTTAGCGCTATTCGCACAAATCAAAATGAGAGCACGGGGTTTTCACCATTCTATTTAATACACGGGAGAGAACCAATACTACCTATAGATAATCTATTAAAACCAAGACGGAAATATATGGGGGAAGACTTTCAAGAGACAATAATACAAGAAATGCATAAAGCACACGTAAGATTAAAGAATAATATAATTAAAGCTAGGGAAAGACAGAAAAAGTACAAAAATGTAAATACAAAATTACAGGAGTTTAAAGTAGGTGATAGAGTTTATTACAAGAAGCATAGAAGAAACTCTAAGTTTGATGCTCGTTGGATCCCAGGTTATTACGTTTTGGAAAAACTAGGTAATGTATCGTATAGTATCAAGAATCAAGGTCACAGGACATGTGGCAAGGGCACACGTTGAACACTTAAGAAGAGATGAGGATGAGATGGAAAATAATAATTATAATAATAATTATTATTCAGACACTAGATATTTAGATGAACAAGTCGTCAGAGGAGCTACAGTAACCCCAAGTTTTAGAAAAGATCCAGCACAAAATCAGTTACTAGCAACTCCAGCTTACGAAGATACTCAAGAACAGACGATACCGAAAACAATAGAAGAAGAAAATGTGAATGAAAGTCATTATGATAGTATGGAAGAGGAAATAGGTGCTCCATTTAAGAATACTAGACAAGCAACGAAAAGAAGAATGGATAAACAAAGAGATAGAGAAGTGAAAAGACAGAGGAGAATTAGAGATTATTCAACAAGCGGTGAAGATATGCCTCTACTAGAAAGGTCCTTAAGAAATAATGATAGACAAATTAGATGGGATATTGAACAGAAGAGATTAGCGGCTGCTAACGAGAGACATACAGACGAAGAAGAAGAAATGGATGAAAAGTCAGAATCAATTAGTAGTATGGAAGAAACTAATAAGTTGTACGAAGAAGAGGATATTGATGTAGAGTTAGCACTTATTCAAAGAAACTTGGAGTTGTTGAAGAAGTGGAAACGTAGGAGATAGATAGATAGAGAATACTGCAGATGGCAAGTTATAAGTTTCAGGATTTAGAAGTGAAAGTGATGCTTGAAGAAGTATACGAAACGGTGGAAATGGAAAAAGATTCTATGGATACTTTTTATAAGTGGTCTTGAGGAGTAGTTAAGCAGTGAGATAACTAATATAGAGGTAGGTTTGAGGGAGGCATATATATTTTTTCTCTCTGTGATAGAATTGCTGGTTGAATTTATGTTTCTACTTCTTGATTTTTCGTAGATTGGACAAATTAGGTATTGGTGGATGTACTCTGTAGCAAATAGACAAGTTTTTTTATTGGTACTAGAAATGCCGTGCTTAACGGTAATGATTAAAAAGTTATAGTGATGTTTGGTCCAAGGGAAATAATTGGCAGGCCGAGCCACAAGTTAATTGATAAGTAGATGATGGCTGCTACATTGAGTTGACATTGGAATAGTCGCCACATTAGGAATAGATAAAAGGAGTTTACCTGTAGTTTACAGTGCTTACTTAAGATGATATTCCGGATGTTATGATGTGTTAGGAGTTAAGCTAGAAAAAGATAGAAAGTTATGAGGGAGAGAGAATCAATGATGGTACGGTCAGTGTTGAGTATTGATTTTTTGTGTGTAGAGAGAACAGATATTGTTCTAAGTTAGAAATTAGGCTGTAGTTAACAGATATACATACGTGGCAGTGAAGTATTTGGTTTTCTCGGTCATAGAAATACTGAAATGACTTGTAAAAATAGATATGTGTTACGTTAGTTCGTATGAGAGGCCAATGTTGGTGGGCCACTGTACGTAGTAATTTTAAGAGAGTTATATTTTTTTTTGAAAACCGTGTTTTATTGAGTCTGAGTTATGAGTCATGAGTCATATAATATGTTTTTTTTGCTTGAGTTGGTACTGTAAAATGATGGTTATTATTTGATTGTTTTATTGAGTCTGAGTTGCAATGCCTCATATATAATATGTTTTTTTTGCTTGAGTTGGTACTGTAAAATGATGGTTATTATTTGATTGTTTTATTGAGTCTGAGTTGCAATGCCTCATATATAATATGTTTTTTTTTGCTTGATTTGGTCTTGTAAAATGTTATTTGATTAATTGATTTAGAATAGGATTATTGTGTTCCTAGTAGTTTGAGTACAAACTATTGGTCCGTAAAAGAGACCAATAGTGATAGGTAGTAATAGAATGTTTTATTCTGATTTGATAAAATGCATGTTATGTCATTTTAAAATGTGTTTTTCTTTGGATAATTTGGGGGAATGACGTCTTGTTTTGATTTTATTTCGTTTAAATGAGTGGTTTTGTATATTAAGTTACATTGTTAATGAATAGGTTATAAATTTAGTTAAGTAAGTTTAATTTTCAAATACATGGGGCTTTGTTTAAGGCCTTTCGTTCAGAAAAGAGTTAATAAAACTACTGGGGGATAATATAGAGAAATATTCTCTTTGTGAATATTAAGTTGCTTGAAGAGGTTCTTATAGATATGAACTGTTAGTAAAATAGGAGTAGCGTTGTATGAAGATATAAGGTTGGGGGAAGACTGTGAATGGCAGCATATAAGCGGGGATATATATAAAACGGGACAAAGAAGCAGGTCATGGGATGTATGGGGGCAAGATATAGGTGCTGTGAAAAACCAGCGTTAATTAAATAAAAAAGTGTTCATGGAATATGAACATTGGCTCGGGGTTAAAGAGGAGATATCGGAAAAATAGACAAGATTGTGGATAGCAATATAAGTGTTGTGAAAACTTATGTCAAATTTATTTATAGAGAACAAAGATCTATTTCGTAAGATGTATTTTAAAAAAAAATTGTTTTACAAAAAATTTTTTTATTGGCAAGGGAGGTAAATGTGAGTGTGTTAACTATTCATTACTGTGTGTAAATGTGGTCATGTTGACTATTCATTCTTTATACTTCTCACTCGGTGCGCACCGTTTCTTTACTTTTTCTAACTACATTGTTTCTGTCCATCCTGTGTTGTGGAAGAGTGTGGAATTTTATAATGTCAAAGGTATGATAACGATTTTACGAGCTGTTCTTATGATATGTATATTTTCTACAGGAACAATAAGGAGCCAAGAACGAGCCAGAAATATATAACTGTATAGTGGATAACTATATAGCACGGGAAAGAGTTAAAGAATAGAATATTTACTTAAGTTGGAGTTGGTTTGGGGAAGATTAGAGGAACTGTAAGAGGTAAGGAAAAAAAGAGGGAATAGAGTAAGGGGATTAGGAGTAAAGATTTTTTCCTTTACAAGAAAAATTCTTTAATTAACATGGGGAGGTGTAACAGAAGTAGAGTATTAGGTGGGAAAAGGCTACGGCACGATTGAGCATCGGGAGAGAATGCGAAGAGAGATGCTCAAGTCGTGACGTAGTTTGTTGTCATGTGGCAGTCAAGATCAGGGCCCGGAACTGTAAGGACGCCATGTTTATAGAACTTGTCATCAAATGGAAATAAACCTTATTTATATGAAGCCAACAGTCTTTGTTAGTCCTACTCTGTTATAGTATGCCTTCGCTTGCATCACGTTGAGCCTACCAGCAATACTCGGCAGACCAAGGATGTAACGCATGCACACTACTGGGGGTGTCTCTAGTGCATCCCAGAATGACCCGCATATCTTCGTTCTGTATGCTTCTAACTTCACCAGCTGACTCTCTGAGACAGTGAGCAGACCTAATCCATAATCAATTACTGAGAGGATCAAGTGCTGGTATAGTGTGAAAAGCATTCTCTGCTATGTGTCCATTGCAGCCATAGTTTTAAGTGCACTGAGTCCCTTTTGAGATCTTGTCACAATCGTCTCCACATGTTCCTTGAAGGATAGGCTCCTGTCAAATGTGATCCCCAGATACTTCAGTTTGTTCTCTCTGCTGACATTTCTACCATCTATCGCGAGGCTTGGGACATCCGCTCTCACAATCCTGTTGTCCAGAGGGCACCATAAAACAGCCGCCTTTTCCGGGTGGATGACAGCACTCATTTCAGTGCATTTCAATCACTTTGTCTACTGTCGCCTGTAGCTCTTGGGCTGTTTGCTCCCTATCTCTCCCCTGCCTATATGCAAGAATATCATCTGCAAATGTTAGTATTCTTCCAACCCCTGGTGCTTCTAGGTTTGCAATCTTGTTCGTATACACATTAAAGAGCACCGGTGAGACTGCAGATCCCTGTGGCAGTCGCGGGGTTAAAATATGTGGCTCTGAGGTCCATGCACCCAGACGGAGAGCAACCCGACGAGAGTGCAGGACGGCTGCTATCCAGTTCACCAACCAGGAATTGTCCCCCTTCTCCTTCAGTGCGGTCATCAAAATATCATATCGAACTCTATTGTTGGGTTACCTGGAATTCTATTGTAAACTGTCATTTGTAACCTGTATGATAATAGTGTATAGGCCACTTCGACACTCTACAGACCACTAATAACCGCTACCCAGCCCTTACCAACGAATTTGACTAAGTTATACCAGCTACAATCAATGCCACCGACCACCTTCACTTTTTAAGGTTTTCATTTGTAACCCATATGATGATAGCGTTTACACTACTACGACCCTCTACATATCATATACCTGCCATATATACATGTTTACCTATTACGATTTTTCATATGACACCTGTCACGACCCGAGGTTCGAACCACCTTGCCCTACCCCACACGCTGAAACCCCACGCTCCACCCCTGGGCTTCGACAACCACGCCCGCCGCCCCCTAGACCACCTCGAGGAAGTACACTATAACCCTAAGCCTTACACAGCCCCAATGGAATGAAGATAGTTTTTATGCCCAATACAGATAAAGAAAGAAGACGCAAAAAAAAGAAACCGAGGAAGAGCACTGTACCTTAACAGCATCACTAGTATGATGATAGGATTTTAAGCCCCGGCCCGCTAAAATCAATAATTCCAGCAATTATATAATTTTTACACATATACAATTTATCACACACAAAGGGAAGTAACAGTGCAAAAATACGTAGGATTGTTTATTCATGAGTTGCATCCCTTGAATATGAGGTTGTAAAATATGACGTTTCGCTTGAGGTGATAGACTTTTTATATAGTTAAAAAATATAGGTGCTGCACCTAATTTAGGTATCCATTACCTCCTGACATACTAGTGTTACAGGTTACAAATAAAGATGGGCATGTCAAGAGAAAGGGAAAGCTGGAATATGTTGATGGCATAACGGAAAAATTGAAGGGACATAGAGACCAAGAGAGAAGGTGCTGGACAATTTAACATAATGGCATGATGGAAAATCGGTTTTAGAAATGACTGGCAACACATGAGACAGGAAGCTGTGGACAGACATGATCACCAACGCCACACTGCATGGACTCTATGAAGAAGAATGTCCTTAATGTCAGTGTCCGCAGGCATGTTCGCCGGTCTCTAGAACCAAGCCATCCATTACTATGTTTTATAAAATACTGTGACGTTATTAGTGGCCGAATTAATATAATTTCCGAGATAACGATACCACGTATTTTGACTACATTTATATTTTTTATGGTCAGATCTTTCAGAACGTCAGTAAATACACAAGCCTCAAATTTCGTCTTTAGCAGTTGTGAAATTGTCTATGATTCGTATTCATATGTTTCGATTAGAAAGATGCATAAGCTTTTCTCTTTCACTTCTGAATTTATTACACGAGGAAGGATAGCCATCAGCCAGCTAACTCCAACCCCTGCTATTTTGCGTAATATGGTACAACATCCTGCATATCCTCACCATACAATCCATCTGTCTCTAATGTTCTTCTTCGTGTGTTTTTGATCTCCCACTGGTATTCTTGACCTATGTGTTCCAGAGAAAGAACTTTCTAGTTATAATTTATTACTTTGTTCTTGTGCTTCAAAATGGCATAATAACTACAACCCATGTCGGTAGCGAATGTGACTGATCAGACAAATTCGCGCTGTAAATGTTCATCCACAATGGATGCATGTGAACACATGGTCATTTCCACCATAACCTACCATCTTACGCCTCTAACGCTCAGTGTATGACCTATCTGCAATCAAGTTCTCCTTTGTCTTTATTACATTTCTGATCTTTGTCCTCCATGCAACATGTTTAGTGGCAACTTGCTCCCAATTTAAAAAAAAGTCGCTTAATAGTCTACAGGGTCGACTTCATTGCACAGGGTTTTATCCCATATGGTTCTGTATCTTTCCGCAGCGCTGGAACCGCAGCTCCAGCGAGGACCCAATGAGTATCCGAAAATAAAAATGCACTCGTGATCCGAAGGACGCGGCCCGGAAACGAATAAACAACTTTCTGAGCTCGAGTCATATGGGTTGACCACTTCGCCACGGAGAATCCCGACTTGCTCATAATGTGTAATATCAATGAATGTATCAGTCATGTTCCGCTTAGACACATCTTTGTATCGAAGTAGAGGCCGATCCCGAGATCCCTTACCCATCTGTAATTCAACAAACAAGATGAGCTTTGGTATTCTACCATCATCCTTCCTAATGTGTCCTATCCATCTATGTCTACGAAGCTGAGTGCCAAATAGTGTTATTCCTTCCATTGGAAGGTGTAATGAACATTGACTTGTAAAACTCGATAAGCACTCACCTTTGAACAGTGTGACGAATAGACTGACGATAATTCAAAGATGAAACGAACTCACACTTTTATTTTCGTGTCGAGCGGAAACACAACAGTGGATAATTATCGCATGTTATTAAACTGCCCCCGAGATGTAGGAGCGGCGTTTATTAGCTAACATTTCACGATACTCCCTGCTTTCTTCCAGTGTTCACTTTGAGGCGTAAACTTGCTATTTCGCTGTTCTGAGTTGCAGCACGTCTAGGTTTTGGGTTCTGCCTTGCATATCCTTTGCCAATCGATCTTTCCTTCTGAACTCTATTCGCCGAAGCTCGGAATAAGTCGCATACGGCGCTTCACACACGGCTCTTTGGAAGACACGTCCTCTCCTTTCGAATCACACACAGAGAAAGTCCTTTGTTGTCTTGTGACGCTTGTTTACGTTTCCAATGGTTTCTTCCTTTCCTATTTGTCCATTTTCGTGCATAACTGGAAAAACCCCATTTATGAATTTGGTGGCGTGTGCCGTCATATGGCATAATGCCCCCTCCCAGATAAAAAAAAATGCTTTATCATTTTTTTTCCTATGGATATATGTAGTACTTTGCAATCATATGCATTAACAACATTACTAACCAGATCTGGAAAATTCCTGGTCTCTCCCCTTATCTACTCTCAAAAAAAATTAATAATGTCATATGACGGGCACGCCCACCTGTCTAATACCCCATTAGACGTCGTGTGGCTGATCATGGGAGATCAGTCCAACTAATAACATATTAGTCCCTACCTTGTCTTAATAGACAAGTGTGTCCTCACTCTAGGTAATACCATGAGTTTTGGACGAGAGTAATAATGGGTTTTCCAGTAATCCATGTTGGTCGTTGTTGCTGTTCCTCCATATATTCCATGTACATTTATAATATCTGGTAGGGTAGATGTAACGATCCATGTCTTGCGAGACCTTATAGAACCATTGTTAGACTGTCCAATACTTTTGTGGATATCTTTGGACTATCAGCCGATTCTGTATATAATTCATAGATCTTAATGGATCGAGTGGCAAAATAATTCGCTCTAATAAAATTAGTTCAGCTGCAAACCTTGCTTATCCAACTATTCACTTAATATCACAAAATAATTACTTCAATGTTTCTCAATTAACAAGTGAAATAATAATTATCAATATACACATTCTAATGTAATCTTAATTAATGTAATGACTTATCTACGTAACGCATTAATATAACAAAATTAACTCAACTAATTAACTAAGTAATTCTAATTAATTAACTATTTAACAGTGTCCGGGTGTTCCAAGTCTCTTTATGCATTCAATCGCCTTGGACTTAACTAATAAAATTACACAACACAATTTAAAAATACTTGACCGCTCGCAGTTTTCCACGTAAGATAATGACGGTCGAAACATCTATCAAGTGTGCAGGACATATTATTGGACCATTGCATCCGTGTAGATGTCTCTGCCAATTAATGTAAATTAACAACATATGTATCTATATGACTACACTATATATTCGTAACAGTAATAATTTAAAGTTACCGATTGTATCAACATCGTTCATTAATTAGGTGCTATTTGATTGAAATTTATAAAATTTCATAATATTTTATAAAATAATAGATATAATAAACTATAATTGAATAAATTATAACATATATCAGTCTTACTATATACTACAATCGACTGAGAATGTCTGCAAGATTATTATCCTTTCCAGGAATGTGACAGATATCGAATTCATAATCTTGTAAAAGTAAAGACCATCTATGAATTCTAGAGTTCTTAGGATGACCAGATTTAAAGATCTGTAGAGGTTTGTTATCAGAAAGGACAAGAAATTTCCTACCAAGTAAATATCTGGAAAATTTCTCAATACTTTCAATTAATGCTAATGCTTCAAGTTCCGTGATAGCATAATTCCTCTGTGTCTCTGATAGCTTTTTACTGAAGTAAAGGATTGGATGTAACTTTCCTTCATATAATTGAAGTAATACACCTGACATAGCGTGTAAACTAGCATCCGTTTGTAATACGAAATCTTTTGAGACATCAGGCAATTTCAGAATAGGATAGGCACTGAACAATGTTTTTATCTGTTGTAATAGTTTATCATGGTCATCTGTCCAAACTATTTTTGTAGGCTGACCTTTCTTTAATAGTTCAGAAAATGTTGCTGTCATATCAGCAAAATTAGGGATGAACTTTTGATAGTAATTAATCAGACCTAATATACTCCGTAATTCCTTTTTTGATGTTGGAGGTTTGATATTAAGAATTTTAGTAACTACCATTGGATCAGTTTTTCTAAATCCGTTAGAAATTCTATGACCAAGGAATTGTATCTCCGTAAAACCTATTTCAATTTTACTTGGTTTAGCTTTCAACCCGTGTTGTTGTATTCTCTGAAATACCTGTTTCAGAATTTTAACATGTGTGTCAATATCTGAAGTATGCACACAGATATCATCCATATAAGTCGCTACATTGGAAATTCCATGTAGTAGTCTTCTCATCATACGCATAAATGTGCTTGGTGCATTTTGTAGCCCAAATGGAAGATATGCCCATTCATATAGACCTAATGGTGTACTGAAAGCTGTAATATGCATTGACTCTTCATCCATGGGAATTTGCCAATATCCCTTGGTGAGATCAATTTTCGAAAAGAGTTTCGAGTTTGCCATGCCCTCGATTAACTCATCAATGTTTGGCATTGGTTCTGCGTCTAATAGTGTTAATGCATTTACTTTTCTATAATCCACGCATAAACGTAATGAACCATCTTTCTTTTTCACAATTACTACCGGAGAACAGTAGTTTGAGATAGATTTTCTTATAATCCCTGTTTTATCTAGTTCTGAAATCTCTGCAGTAACTTTCTCTAGATATTGTATTGGGATAGGATAAGGTTTTACTTTAACTGGGACATTCGAGAGTAAAGTTATCTTATGTTTGATAAGTGATGTTTGTCCTGGTTTGTCAGAAAATATTGTACTAAACTCTTTTATTGATGCAATAAGTTTCTCTTTGTCTTGGGTCGATAGATCCTGACATATTTGTATAGATTGCCAACTACTCTCACTATTAACTATTGGTGTTGGAATCTGTTGTTTGATAGCGTCTTCTTGTTGTTCGTTAATAACCCAACAAGCTGCTGCTATTCTATGTGGAATTTGTTTCGTTACCTGTGATGTGTTGTTATCACGTGGGATATATGGTTTTAACATATTTATGTGAAATATTTTATGTTTTCCATTTACATCTATCCTATAATCTACATCACTAATTTTCTTGATCACTTTAAATGGACCTTGCCATGAAGTAACTAAACAGTCTCGAGGATCAGGTAATAATAACCAAACCTCTTCTTCTTCTTTCAAGACTATTGTCTTGGCGTTCCTATTATCGTACTGTCTGTACTTTTCTCCAGCTTTTCCTAGTGCAGATTTTGCGATCTGGCAAGCTGTAATGATTTTGTCTCTCAACTGTGTAACCATTTCGTATGCTTCTCTTTTAGGATAATCATATGTCTTATTCGTAAGCATATCGTTATATAATAATAATGGACCACGCGGATTTGCTCCGTATACTAACTCAAATGGAGAAAATCCTGTACTGGATTGTGGTACCTCTCGGTACGCAAATAGTACAGCTGGTAGTAAAATATCCCAATCTTTGGGTCTATCCGCTGCTACTTTTGCTAGCTTAAGGACTCCATTATAATTTTCGTTGACCCCATTTGTCATTGGGTGCCAAGGAGAACTAAAGACTTGTGGAATACCAAGTATTTTCATTGCTTCTTGAGTAGCTGTTGATATGAATTGACTACCTCTATCAGATAGTATGCAACTTGGGAATCCAATTCTACTGAAAATTGATAACAATGAATCTAATATGGATCTACTCGTGATGTGTTTGAGAGGAATAGCCTCTGGCCAACGAGTACACAAGATCAATCATGGTTAGGATAAACATATTACCTCGATCAGTAGTAGTGTTCAATGGACCCACAATATCTATAGCAATTTTCTGACATGGTCGTGATGCCAAATCAGTTTTCTGAACGTGTGCTTTCGGATGTTTGCCTTTTTGTGTGGTCATTTGACATAATGTACATGAGCGTACATGTGTTGTAATGTCTTTGGTAAAACCAGGCCAATAAAATTGTGTTAGTAATCTGCTGGTGGTTTTGGCAATACCCATATGACCCGCAAATGGTGAATCATGTGCGAGTTTCAGTGCTTCTACACGCTATTTTGTTGGGAGTACTGTTTGTATGTAATGTGTTGTACCCCTATTGTACCGTCTTGATAAGATATTATTGTCTAAGAAAAATTTCCAATTTCCACGTTTAGCTTGTTTAGACGGTTCTTGTACGTTTTTAAAACATGTTTGTAATGTTGGATCTTGTTTTTGTTCACTCGGTAAGTCAGTTGTCAGTCTGATATTGTTCTGTATATTGTCAATGTCTGTCTGAGAAGGTTGATCACTGTTCTTTCGATCTTGAGCTCTTGTAACTGCATTCGTTCGCGTGTGTTCAATCTCCCATTGCATTGCCTCTTCATGAGTGAACTGATTTGCATTGGGTATATTCCCAATTAGTAGACCAGCACAAGGGTTAGGTAGTACTGCTGCATTTATTGTGCCTTCAAAGTATGGTGATTGTATTGTAATTGTGGCAATTTTATATCTTTCGATTGTTCCTCCAAAAGTTCTGCAGTCAACTGTTTCACCTGTATAGTCCTCTGTTTTTATCAGTCTTGTATCAACTCCAACAATTGAAGCTCCTGAATCACGGATACAGGTAGTAGGTTCACCATTCACCCATGCCTGGTGAACTTTTAGTTTGCCATTTTGAATATTAACGGCATTAGCTTCATGAATTGTCTCGACAGATTCGTCAATAGGAATGTCTGTTAAAGTCTTGTCAGTCTTGTCATCATACTGTTGTATGATAGCTGCATGTGTCTCTTCTAAGTCTTCTGAGTCACTACTCGAAAATACATATGCGGTACTCGCTTCCTTCCAAGAATTCTTCATTGGACAAGACCTGCTAGTGTGCCCGTACGCCCGACACGAGAAACATTTGATGCTTCTCTTGAATGAGTCATACTTACTTCTTTTCTTCGCTGTGATGTCACGAAGATAATCTGTATACCCAGGGTGTCGATCACACATTTTCAAATGTCCATGTGACAATTTGCAATATTGACATCTGGATAGGTGTCCTTTTCTTGGTCTGTCTCCTGTCTCTATTAGACTACTGGTATGAACTATTTCTATTTTTATTACCACTAAATTTTCTAAACTTGCCATTGCTTTTCTGAATCTAGCACTTGCTCCTATTACCAGTTCTGGCTGTGCACAATTTGCGAATATGTCTCGATGTGCATTGAAATATGATTCTCCTCTCGTTTCCATTTCCTTAAGATCTTTGCATTTATTCTCCACTAGAAATATAGACATGGCCTCTGGTACTGCAGATAGTAGTCTATCTCTAATTATTAAGTCTCGAATTTTATTGTAGTCAGACCCAATATCTAGCGGCTTTAGTCCATTTATCAAAAGATGAGGTTAATTCAGAAACAAAGTCAAGGAAAGTTTGGTTAGATTTAGGAGTGAGTGTTTTAAACTTAGTACGTAAGCCCGACTCATCTAAACTGAAGTGTGCCAAAACACGATCTCTCATGTACTTTGTAGTTAGTACGTAAGTCCTCAGGTATTAACTCGATTACCTTTAAAGGCTCCAATAGCGAGATGCCTGTGGAACAGAATCGGTACGTCTTGTTCCGGTACCTTGTAGTACTTTACGAGCACTTCAAAATTAGTAATCCAAGAACTGACAGAATCGCCTTGTTGAAAGTTGCGAAAAAGCCCTTGGTACTTCTTCACTGGATCATTCTGTTTTGCACGACTTTTCTCTCGTTCAATCTCAGCTTCATGTTCCATCTCTAACGTCTTGACTTTCAAATTACCCTCAAACTCTTTGCCTTCCAGAGTGTCTCTGTTGCCAGTTTCTCTTTATCAAAAGCCAGTTGTTTCTCCCTGATTTCTGCCTCTGCGGCTTTTTGCTTTGCCTTCATCTCTGCTTCTGCGGCTATTTGCTTTTCTTTCACTTGCATTTCCATAATCATCTTCTCTTTTTCCGCTGCTATCCTTTCGCGTTCCAAAGCCATTTCTTTTTCTTTAGCTGCCATCCTTTCACGTTCTAGAGCCATTTCTTTTTCTTTAGCTGCCATCCTTTCACGTTCCAGAGCTATCTCCTCTTGTCGTTGTTCTCGTTTACGAGCGGCTTGAAGTTGCTTTGCTTCCTTTTCAGCTTCCTTCTCCGTGCAGCTTGAAGTTGTTTCTCTTCTTTTTGCTGTAATTGGTATTCGCTAAACTCTTGCTTTGCCCAATTCCTAAGTTCCGCACCAGTCAGACCAGTCTTCTCACCCAAGCTAATATAATCTTGAAGTGTAGACATATTGACCTACCTGCATAATAATCTAGCTGCAATAAAATCGCAAAGTGGAAAGCAAGACAAGAATATCAACAAACTTGTAATAATGTTGATCAAAAGATAGAGTCGATAGTATATATGCAGTATGACTATAAATCAACAATCAACTCAAATGAACAATGTACAGTTGACGACTACGAAAGAATATATCACTCCAAATATATCACAATTATACCAAACATGACATCTGTAAACCACAGAAATTATTATGGAAAAATATGTTCGGTATAAAGAATATAAATATATAAGCACAATGAACCAAACACTAACACTGACGAAAGACGACTGACATGAGACGAAAATACATATTTTCATTTATAAAGACAAAATTATTATTCCTGAAATTTAAGTGACAACACAATAAACACTTTGTATACTACTCACAATTACGATACCAACAATGTGTGTTATCACACGCAAGATCAATATAAATGACTTCGTATTGACCTGACGATAGTTAACACAAACGATTTCTAAAGTAATCAAGCATGCTTAACCAGTTTAGAAATAACCTTTCCAACCGCCCACACTGTTAGTTTATAACTGCTTTTGTCAACATTTATAATCAGCACCTTATTAATATACAACTAATGTTCGACAATCGACAACAATAATTAATACTGGCCTTATCGACTTTCGAAAATCCATCCAGTGTCCCATGAATGTATACTGTTGATTGAACTGGTTACAATGTTCTGTGTTGACGTAACTGGTGTTTGCTGCCTAATAGTTTGACGTGATATTCATGTGAACGTACGAGTAGAACAAATGAAATGTGTCTCAGTGTTAGTTGCTCCTGTCTGCGTTTAACGATAGTGTAATAAACTTACACTAATACCCTGAACCAACGTGGTTCGTGGCCGACATCAGAGAAACTTAGTCGGCTGTGGTATCAACGATGAACCTTGAATAACTGGAAACGACGCTGACCGACAGCGTGACTCCTATGTATGGCGTCGAAATGCGTAATGATCCAGCTCCCTGGTTCGAGTTACTTCCTTGAAAATGGCCATCATTACTTCCTGTGCAAACTTTGATGATAAAGTTGAAAAGGCGTGAATGAACTCTCTGGGGTAACTGTCGTTGTGGATTAGTGTCCTGACTAGATTATGTTGAGGGAGGCAAAGGTGTGGAAGGGACATCCCGACATGTGCAGTCCATCCCCAAATTTCCTCCAACATATATGTCTAACGTGTACATAATATATTTTATGTCCATATAGTAAGGATGTAGAGTTGGTGGCGGACACGAATCTATGGTATGCACCACGTATCTAAATAAATATCTTGTGACTGGGTTCTCGATGTCTTCCTGGCCAGTGCAACTGACGCAGTAAATGGTGCCAGTGGCTAGTTAATAATATTTCTTGTTGGAAAACGATGTACCCAAGGCTGTCATATCATAAATCCGGTGTGTCTATAAACTTGAACGAAATTAAGTCAATATTATGTCAATTAAATGTCCGTGCTGATGTGTACGGTCAGGTAATGTTCGTGGAATGTAGTGTGCAACGTTGATGTAGTGGAATGTAGTGTCCGTCTCCGATGTGTATTGATGTCCTTCATAATGTAATCAGTGTCCTCAAGTTCGTTGTTTGAAGTGTAACAATGTCCGTGAAATCTCTGAGTGTTGAAGTATAAAATTATCCAACACGTAATCAAAATGTTCAGTCTTGTGACGTATATTGTGTTTACAATACGTATTTATCCAGTATTTGAAGCTGTTTCAATAATGGTTGTAAATATATGTTTCATCTTCCTTGCGTTGTAGATATAATTTACAGTGCAGTGTCCTGATGACAGCCTACTTTCGTTTAAAATATGTAAAGTCTATCGAGTGTGTACTTCATTTATTCGTTTCAAGCTGTATATTCTAAATAAGTTCTTTACTTCACTGTCGTTCTCTTACTATCTTCAGTTAATCTTTAATTTCTAATGTGTAATAATGTTCTGTCTTCTGTACTTCAAGAATTATATGGTAATGTTGATCATTTTCTACTAGGTGTTCATTATGCGCACCAGTGTGCGGTTTGGCTTTCGATTGCTGATGTGCAGATGTATAATAAATGATTGTGTTCTTTCTTAACGTTCATCATAGTGATTGTTCGTTATAAATACTTTCTATCACACAATTTAAATATATAATTTCATACCTTTCTTTCTCCTTTGGTTCTACAACTTGATCTTATGAATGAATCGTTTACAATTTTGTATAAAGGCCGACATTTTGACTTTTCATTTTGACGTTCTTCCGATGCGGCTCCGTGTGTTGTACTGTATTCCGGCGCGCAATTTATGTTTCGTTCGTGCGCATTTCTTGTTTACTAGTAACTTTCGCGGGAAATTTTTGTTGGCATTTGGATATTAAAGACCGGCGAGCTTCCCATCTTTGCCAAATAGTGTTATTCCTTCCATTGGAAGGTGGAATGAACATTGACTTATAAAACTCGTTAAGCACTCACCTTTGAACAGTGTGACGAATAGACTGACGACAATTCAAAGATGAAACGAACTCACACTTTTATTTTCGTGTCGAGCGGAAAACACAACAGTGGATAATTATCGCATGTTATTAAACTGCCCCCGAGATGTAGGAGCGGCGTTTATTAGCTAACATTTCACGATACTCCCTGCTTTCTTCCAGTGTTCACTTTGAGGCGTAAACTTGCTATTTCGCTGTTCTGGGTTGCAGCACGTCTATGTTTTGTTTTCTGCCTTGCATATCCTTTGCCAATCGATCTTTCCTTCTGAACTCTATTCGCCGAAGCTCGGAATAAGTCGCATACGGTGCTTCACACACGGCTCTTTGGAAGACACGTCCTCTCCTTTCGAATCACACACAGAGAAGGTCCTTTGTTGTCCTGTGACGTTGTTTATGTTTCCAATGGTTTCTCATTTTCCTGTTTGTCCATTTTCATGCATAACTGGAAAACCCCATTTTTGAATTTGGTGGCGTGTGCCGTCATATGGCACTGAGCATGTAACAAACCGTAACACAACCTGATCTTTCCAATACTTCAGTATTTGTGATTTTCTCTTGCCACTTAATACCAAGTATTCTACGCAGACACCGCATATGAAAGCTGTTTAAACGTTTCTCTTGGTATGAGTAAGTTGACCAGGCTTCTATTATTCTTTTTAGTGCCTGATGCAGTGGTTTTACAGCCTGCGATTCAGATTTTGACCTAGCCCCAAGCACTCATTGAAGCAGGTAGGCTGAAGCAGATCAGCATCAGCTGATGTACTAGGCAAGTTTTACGTTCAGTAGTTTGCTGAAATAAAGAAGAGTACTAAGAACACATGCTTGATAGGCAAGGACATTTGTTTTAACGATAAGCTTCCTGTTCTCCAAGACTCGTTTTGTTAACCTGTTCATTGTTGTTTCTGGCTTACCAATTCTGATATTGATTTCGTGATCTAGGGAAAATTTGCTAGTTACCACTGATCCTAGATATGTAACATGGCCAACTATCTCCAGTACGTCGTCGTCAATAAAGATTGATGGTTCCCAATGTGCACCTTGTGACATAATATGTGCCTTCTTTTTAGTAATTATTAAACCAAATTCAGAACAAGCATTGGAGAATGCAGATAGTAGACCTTGTAATTCTTCTTCCGCGTGGGTCGTAAATGCAGCATCATCTACAAAAAAAAAGACCTCTCTGATCAGTACCCTCCTAATTTTGGTCTTGGCTTTCAATCTGTAAGTATTATATAGGCCGCCATGATGTGAACGTGAGTGAATGTATATACCACCATCCTGATCACGAAAGGCTAACTTCAGTAGAAGTGAAAAGTATATTCCAAAGAGGGTAAGACCTAGTACTCAACCTTGCTTAACTCCACTCTTGATTTTAAACTCTTCTGAAGTTGCACCATCAGAATTGAGTATACCCTTCACGCCTGTGTGGAACGAATCCACAATGTATAGAAGAATTCGTTGGCAGCCGATCTTCTTTAGTGCTCTGAACAGACCCTCATGACAGACCAAAGCAAATGCCTATGAGAGATCGATGAAAACAATAAACAGTGGTTGATTCTGTTCATGGCATTGTTCTTACCATTGTCGCAATGAGAATATCATATCAATGGTAGACCGGTTTCGTCGAGAGCCACACTGTGATTCGGGGTAGACTTGATATCCCAGGACTTGAAGTCTGCGCAGAATACTTCTGTCGATTATTTTCCCAACGATGCACAGAAGTGAGATACCCGTATAGTTGTTACAGTCACTCCGATTCCCCCTGTTCTTGCACAGTGTTATTATGCTTGAATCTTTGAAATCCTGTGGGACTTGTCCTTCCCGCCAGCATAACTCTGTTAGCTGGTGGATCTGTAGAGTGAGTGTGTCTTGCCCACTTCTGATAACTTCTATTGGAATCCCATCATTACTTGGAGCCTTGTCAGATGCAAGTTCAGTAATAGCACACTTGACTTATGTTATTGTGGGAAGTATGTCCAGGTGGTCAAGAGTTAGCAGGGCCTCTATGTCGTTGAGGACATCATACGCTAGTTTGGTCTCGCTTGAATAATGCTCCAACTAGTGCTCTACCCATCTATCTATCTGCTGTTTCTTTGTCAGTGATGGTTTCTCCAGTCAAGGCCTTCAGCGGTGCACTTCTTGTGATCACTGGACCACAGGAATTCTTAATCCCTTCATACATGCTTCTAATGTTTCCGTTATCACTTGCATGTTGAATGTATTCGCATGACTTGATCCAAAAGTCATTTGCACACTGCCTGGCAGCCTTTTGCACATCCTTCTTGCTTGCTTCAGCTCTTTGCAAGTGTTTCGCGTTGTTCTTTCTTTGTTTCCTAAAAGAGTTATCTTCTTTGTTATCAATCAAGGGCTGCAGTATTTGGCTGTTTGCTGCAAAGCCGTCCTGCCTCTTATGATCCACAGTGCCCTGCCGCTGTTTTATAAATAGTTTGCTTAAGTATACCCCACTTTTCACTTGCTGTACAATTGTCTAATGTATCAGTGAAATTGTCTTCAAGTTGCTGTTGGAACTCAAAGTACAAATCATGATCTTGAGTAGTGTTGATAATAGTATTCCTGGGGCTAAATTTGTCTTTAGCTGTGTAGATTTTCTTTGGTCTCAGTCTAACTCTTGCAACAACTAACGAATTATCAGTTTTACAATCAGCACTGTAATAACTTCGAGTTAATTATCTTTGATTAAAATGTTATCCCCGTGTGATGCTAAACTCCAGCTGATGCCAATGGCCAGATATTGTATGTTTCCATGTGACCTTATGCCGCTCTTTTGTTTTAAAAAATGCTTTTGTGATACATAGGTCTTTTCTGGTGCAATGCTCCAGCAGCCTTTTGTCAGATTCTCACCCAGGGTTGAGACGCGTCGTTTGTACCAACACCAGACGAAAGCAACCGGGCTCAACTTTGAGCGATGATTAGACAAGCAGGTATTTCGCAGCGTCTTCGACAACGCCAGCAAGAGTCAGCCAGGCTCAGCCCTGAGCAACGCTAAGCCTGTGACGGGTCAGTCAGAACACTGCGTGAAATGAGTGGCTCACGCAGGGGGACTGTACCCCGACTGGCGAAAATACTGAACGGCCAGCGGACTGGCTTGAGACGTCGTATTGGACAGACGGGTTTGAATGGTTGCTGGTAATGAATGGAGTTTGAGCATGAACTGAGAGCTAGCCTGTACGAGTGTTGGAGACCGAATGTCCTGTGTGATTGACTTGTAAGTGTATTGCATTGATGTATTGCATTGAAATATTAAATGATGACATTATGAATTATGATTGCGCGATGTATGCAGTGATTGTAAAGTGTGCGTTGCGCGAATAAAGTGTTTGAATCGTTATTGCCGTGGGTCACGTCAAGTGATTTAATAACAGTAATTAGCTTCTCACTTGTCAACAAACGAGCCTTAGTACTTGCCTTACGCAAGACCCTGACAAGTACGAACATGGGTAGCTCGTTATCAGTGGATTTGAACCAATTATAAATTTAAGTGATTGAAATTAGAAGAAATAAGTGGAAAGGACAAACATGGCGTCCATGCCCTTGAATCGTCCTTGAGTAAGAAAGAAGTACGAACGCAGCGTAAATCAGTTGTTGTAAAATATGAGTGAGTGGTAGTGTAAGCGGAAAGTTCTGATAGGTTGGACATTGAGTTTATGATTGCGGTGAAAAGACGACTGAACGACTAACAATAATACTTGACTTCATACAAACCTACAAAAACTTAGTTGACATCACATACACCACACACTTGCACATGTTCTAATTTCTCTTGTTCCAAAAACAACAGGTTGTTTTGTGTCATCCGTACCTGTTGCTTGTAAAGTCCATTTTTTTGTCGACCTGAAATAAGATCCAGTGTGTATTCGGGCAGTAACGAACAGCCATTGTCCGACACATCGTTCAAGAAATACTTGAGTATACAATTTTTTTCTCCTCTTTATACTTTTGGGTAATCAGGTCAAAGCATAGGCTGTATTAGTAAAAATTGTAAATTACTAACAACATTATTACATTTGTGTATATACATTTCATCGGACACATTTCATCATGTCGAGTTTAAACGATTTCATTGAAATGGGTTTAAAAGTGCAGCTTTCTGGTGAGGAGTTGAATAACTGGAGTGAGAGAAAGTATGCAGAATATCTCCTATTACAGGAAAAAGCAATGGAACGTGAAGATAGAGCTGCCGAAAGAGCTTTAAAACAAGTCCTGAATTAGATACAAGAAAAGCAGAATCAGAGAGTGCTTTGAAACTGAAACAGACAGAAACTGAGGCAGAACTAAGAAAAGCTGAAATTGCTGCGCAAAGTAAATGAGAAGAGCTGGAAATGCAGCTGAAAATTGAACAGCTGAAAGCTGAAACTTCTAAGGAGAAGGAAGATAGGAAGTCAGATAAAGAACAACCGTACAAAAAGTACCAGGGGATTGTTAAAAATTACACCACGGGCGAGTGCATAACAGCTTTCACCCAAAATTTTGAATGCATTATGGAACATTATGAAATCCCAAAGACTGAATGGCATATGATATATATGAGAAGTCTTTCTGGGGAAACTCTGAAAGTAATAGAGACTATTCCCAATGAACTAAAGAAAGATTATCAGTATATTAAAGCTAAAATTATGTCTCATTTCTTATTGGGTGAAGCAGGCTACAGGGAACAGTTCAGGAAATTGTCACATAAACCAACACAAACGTTCTTTGATTACATATCAGTAGTACAGAATATTTTTGCTAAGTGGCTGTCAGCAGCCAATGTGAAAGATAGTTTTGATAGACTGAAAGATCTTATTTTGAGAGACAAAATTATTACATCTCTCCCACCACTATTTTTAAACTTTCTATTGGAATGTCAGTGTGAGAGTGTTCAACAGAACGAAAGTCGTGGCGCTGGTTATATTGCAGCCAAAAAACAATGTTTCAATAATGAAGTGAATAGCACAGACTTTGTAGCGGCAGCTACATATGACAGATCTAAGTCAGTACCTTACAATAAGCAGAAACCATATAAACAAGCTGCTGAGTCTATAGTCATTGCAGATACTGCCGGTTTTCACACAACGAAAACGAGATGTGTGACCAACACCCAGGGTACAACTCTTACTTGCAGAATTACATAACTAAGCAAGATAAGGAGAGAAGGAGCGACAGACGTAACACCAAATGCTTCCTCTGTAAAGCTTATGGTCACTGGCGCAAGAATTGTAGAGGCAATAACATGACTATGAAGGCTAATGCAGCCATGTTTGAAGACTCGTCCTCAGATGAGGAAAGTGTAGAAGATCATCCTGTAAATTCAGCACAGTCCATTGATGTGTTTCACCATGAAAAATGTACCATCTGTGATCGTTTCCATGAGGATGGCGTTTTAACATGCGGCCATTCCATACCTGTTACAAATGAGGAGGCCAACTTAGTGATTGACTCTAAAGGTAAATTGAACATCCACCATGGGTATGCTAATGGTAAACCTGTCACTGTTTTACGCGATAGCGGCAGTACTCTCATTGGTCTTAAAAGAGACTATATTTCACCCTCAGAGTATACTGGGAAACATGTTACATGCAGAACTTTCTCAGGTAACATCGAGAAATACCCTCTTGCATGGGCATATATAGATACACCATTTCTTAAAGGAAGGGTCAAATGCGCAGCATTAACCAATCCTTGTTGCGATATTATTATCGGTAACCTTCCTGAGGTAAATGATATGCCACATGACATTGTTACATCACATGTCACTTGTAACATTGACAACACCATTTCACCTTCATCTCAGATCACTGTTCATAATGTATTACCACCTGTGAATGAATGCATGTATGCCAATTCGTTAACGGCAACAAATGAATGTACTGAGCCAAATATAACACCAAATTGTAATGTGAGTGATAACCTTCAGATTACAAATGCAGTAACCAGATCTGCTGCTCAATTGCAAGATCGAATCGATCAGACAGAGGCTTTACAAATCGTAAGCCCAGTTGTAACATCTCCTGAAACAACTAGGGAGAAATTTATAACAGCCCAGAAAGCCGATCGATCTTTGCAGAAATATTTTAAATTAATAGGCCAAAAACCACGAGTATCTAAGAACGCCAGATGGCATTTTGCTCTGAAAAATGGAATTCTGACACGGTACTATACCAGAGGTTCTAGCACTACAGAACAAACGGTGCTACCATCAGAAAACCGTAACCAAGCATTACATCTAGCGCATGACATACCATTTGCAGGGCATATGGCTTACGCCAAAACCCGAGCTAGGTTACTTACTCAGTTCTATTGGCCTAAATTCTGCAGTGATACCAAACAGTATTGCAGATCGTGTGACATCTGCCAAAAGCTTGTTAAAAAGGGTAAACACCCGCAAGCCGAACTGCAAGTCACTGATTTGGCAAGCAGACCATTTGAAAAGATCTCGGTCGATATAGTTGGTCCTCTTAACCACATAACATCGAGAGGGAATAAATATATTGTAACAATAATTGACCTCTGTAGTCGATGGCCAGAAGCAATTCCCCTTAAGAATATAACTTCCAAAGACATCATGGAAGTCTTCTTCCATATTTTTTCAAGGGTAGGATTCCCTGATACCATCCTCTCGGATCGGGGTAGTCAATTCATATCATCAGCCACACAAGCTTTCACCAAAATGCTAGGAGTGAAACAAGTGTTTAATACCCCGTACCATCCTCGTTCAACTGGTATTATAGAAAAGATCAATGGGGATCTTAAACATATGCTCTCAAAAGTAACACAAGATCACCCTGAAGACTGGGACACGTATCTACCTGCTATTTTATTTGCATACCGGGAAGTGCCCCATGCTAGCACTGGGTTCTCACCATTTGAAATTGTGTATGGTGCCAAACCACGCGGCCCATTTCTATGTACCATTCAATGTTGACTGAAAGTGAATCTACACATAAACCCATTTCATCGTATGAGCATGTAACATCATTGCGTGATAGAATAATGAAATCGTTTGTGTTAGCCAAAGAAGCACTAAAACAATCAGGTGCTATCTCCCGACAGTATGCTATCAGAGAAAACAGAACGATAACACTAACGCCAGGACAGGACGTGCTTCTTCTATTGCCAAGCGACAGACATCTACTGACAGACTCATGGCAAGGACCGTTCAAAGTTTTACGACAAATTTCGACGGTAGATTACGAAATTGCAGTTAAGGACAAACACAAGATATTCCACATAAACATGCTAAAGCCATATTACAACAGAGACGAGGACCAGATAGAAACTACAGCAAGCACGACAATAGTGGACCAAACAGATGACGACGATACTGACGAAATACCAACATCACTACTGGACACGACAACCAACATACAGGACATCAAGATTAACCCCAAGCTGACGCAGACACAGACGGACAGTTGCAGACAAGTGTTACAAGACTGCTTTTGACAGACATTCCAAATATAATTTGGTACATGGACGACATTTGCATACACACAAGCAACATGACGGACCATGTAACGACATTACGACAGACATTCGACAGGATCAGACAACACGGACTAACTGTCAAACCATCTAAAGTCGAGATAGCCTTTCAAGAAATTTCTTTTCTGGGCTACAAAATCTCAAACGGCTTCATCTCGACTGACGATAACATCATGACCAGAATTCTAAAATTGTCGCTTCCGACAACTAAGAAAGAGTTGCGAAGTGTCTTAGGTCTCTTAAATTATTATAGACAATGTATTTCTCATTTTGCTGAATTGACCGAATGTTTCACCAATTTACTAACAAAGAACCATCCAAATGTTATTGTGAACAGCAAATGCTTAGAGCCTGCTTTTTCCAAAGTATTATCTTATTTTTCAAAGAAACCGATTCTCAAATTGCCTGATCTTAACAATACTTTCAGGTTAAGATGTGATGCGAGCTCCGTAGCGATCGGAGGTGTACTTCTCCAAGAACACGACCAAATTCTACACCCTGTCTACTATGTCAGCCGTAAGCTGAAAGACAGCGAACGGAAGTACAGCACGCCGCAACTTGAAGCCCTTGCTCTGGTATTCTCGGTACGTAAACTGTCCCGATTTCTTTTAGGAAAACATTTCATTGTAGAAACGGACAATAGTCCATTGACCATTATCACCAGGGGTACGCCAAGTAATCACAAAGTGGCAAGATGGGCCCTTCTTCTGCAGGATTATAGCTTTGATGTAAGACACATAAGTGGCTCACAAAATTCATTGGCAGACCTTCTATCTAGATGCCCGTACGACCTATCAAGTAGCCAGGTAACACCTGAGCACACTGCAGATATTGTGCAAACTGCAAAGTAATAGTGCTCAACACCACAGCCAATTTTGACACTGTGTCAGTAACGCTGTGAAGAACGATGTGATAGGGATGAATGAATCTCCCACTGTAAATACATTGTATATATTATTATTATTAAAATGTGTGTGTTGAATATGTGTGAGATATGTGATAGAATGTGTATATTATTTTAAATATGTATTAAACATGTAATATGAGCGTCACAGGACAGTACTACAGGATCCAAAAAACTTACGGAACTGAACTGCTTCAAGTAATCCTGAGTACCTACACCACAGAATGTCCACCGCATTTTAATCAGTATGAAAGAGACTGTGACAACCGAATCCTAGAAGAACACTGTAAACCACACGGAAGAAACTATTCAACAGCGGTTTTCAAGAACTGGTTACTCCGTGTAGTGAAAATCCATCCAAAACGGAAGAACGTGATGTTACGATCAACCGAACACGCGTGAACAACACACCAGCTATAAACTTCCGGTATTTTTGCATATTAATTTGAAAGTTAGCAGACGATACTAAAAATGTCACAAAGCTTTGACAATTGTAATAAACTTTGTGTGTAAAACGTTTCCATATACGGAATTGTATGTGAGGATTTTTGTTAGATGTAATCTCAGCATCGTAAGTTGATTTACTCATTCACAACAGTGACCTTGTGCTCACTTTTGTCAGTGAATATCAAATTATGACACTAAGAAATGAATTTATAAATGTAATTTATTTTGTTGAAAGCAAGGTAAAATTACCGTCTCTAACTTTTGTATTATAACAAAGGGACATAACTAAAAATTATTGATAATGTGTAACATGTATTGAAACCACCGTAATGTTGCCATGATGGGTAACACGTCAAGATGACGTCAGTTGTGTTTGGAGAGAATTGCCAAAGCTGTAGACCTTCATTGGACTCTCCGACGAAGTGAGGTTGGGAGTCTAATGTTGGAGATTATCTTACAGGTAGATACTCGCAGTCTGACCTGATTTTTTTGAATTTTTCTTATTGGTTGAGAGGAAGGGGCGTGTCAGCCGTAACCTACCGGACTGGCTGGGTCATATGTCAGCCAAGGTAATATCCATCCAGGTGATTTTACTTGACGGGGAGGCTTGATGGTTCAACATTAACGATTGTATAGATATACCTTGCAATTACCTATACATTTTGAATCAAATATGTACGACAAGAGTCGAATCTGACAAGATAAATAAACACTGTATAAAGTACATGAAAGGACCCCCTTTCATGAAAAGGAGGGTGGGAGGATGTCAGATTCTCACCCAGGGTTGCGACGCGTCGTCTGTACCAACACCAGACGAAAGCAACCGGGCTCAACTTTGAGCGATGATTAGACAAGCAGGTATTACGCAGCGTCTTCGACAACGCCAGCAAGAGTCAGCCAGGCTCAGCCCTGAGCAACGCTAAGCCTGTGACGGGTCAGTCAGAACACTGCGTGAAACTAGTGGCTCACGCAGGGGGACTGTACCCCGACTGGCGAGAATACTGAACGGCCAGCAGACTGGCTTGAGACGTCGTATTGGACAGACGGGTTTGAATGGTTGCTGGTAATGAATGGAGTTTGAGCATGAACCGAGAGCTAGCCTGTACGAGTGTTGGAGACCGAATGCCTGTGTGATTGACTTGTAAGTGTATTGCATTGATGTATTGCATTGATATATTATATGATGACATTATGAATTATGATTGCGCGATGTATGCATTGATTGTAAAGTGTGCGTTGCGCGAATAAAGTGTTTGAATCGTTATTGCCGTGGGTCACGTCAAGTGATTTAATAACAGTAATTAGCTTCTCACTTGTCAACAAACGAGCCTTAGTACTTGCCTTACGCAAGACCCTGACACCTTTGCCCATTGCCATTCATGCGACAGATGTTGTATTTTTCAAGGCACACTAGCCATGAACTCGAGGCCTTGCCCACACGAGCATTAAAATCACCGAGCAAATACGCACAAGAAGGGTTAGATAGTCTAACGTCTCTGAAATGAATCCTTCACATCATCAGAGGAAGTGAGTGTCGGTACACATGCAGTGATAATGGTGGCAAAACCACAAGAGGTTGCCAAGCGCAGGGATAATAGTCTTTCATTTCCTCCTGCTGGAATTTCAATCATTCCCAGTAGTGAATTCTTCATTGCGAAGCCCCCACCATGTTGTCTTTTCACTTCCTGCCCTCTACCTTTCCAATAACAGTTGAAATAGCTTTCCCTGAGTGATCCTTCCTCAGCGAGGCGAGTCTCCTGCAGGCCAGAAATATCAATATTAAGACAATTGAGTTCAGCATAAATCACAGCAGTCTTTCTCAAATAGTCAATATTCGTAGGGCTAGTGGACAATTCCGGGCACATGGTTCTTATGTTGCAGGTTGCAAGCCATAGCTTGAGTTTTCTATTTTTCTTTTTAGTGCCTTATGCAGTGATTTTACAGCCTGCGATTCAGATTTTGTCCTAGCCCCAAGCACCCATTGAAGCAGGTAGGCTGAAGCAGATCAGCATCAGCTGATGTATTAGGGAAGTTTTACGTTCAGTAGTTTGCTATTGCTTTCTGAACGACCGGCTCCCATACCACCGTAAGTTACCAGCGCGGAGCGATCCGCTGCCGAATCTCGCGCAGCTGTTTTCCCCACGTGAATATACAGGATTACGAACAACGTCGTTAACCCTTTGGCCAGGCAGACCGGCCAATTTCTTTATTATTTCTTTGTAATGAGTCATGGTTTCTTATTTTACTGTTAATTACTACTACTTGTTTTAAAACTCTATGTGTAATGAGTTTCAGTCATTACCATTGCTTTATGTTTTCTTTCCCCTTTTTGCACGAGCATTGCTTATACATGATTCATTCCAAATACCTAATGCCAGCTGTCGACGTCACCAGTCTCGCCCACTGACTGCTGCACGGCCGCTTGCTCATTGGAGACTTTGAACATAAAGTGTTCCTTATTTTATTAAAACAGTTATAATATAATGCACGGGTCTAGCTGTGCTTACATGCAAGGAATTAAAGAGAATGGCATAATCAAACACTCATGGAATAGAATCACCAGGCATCTTCACGGCCAGCCTAAGGGTTGAAGTACTGGGTGGTGGTGATAGTGTGTATCTTTTAATACACAAGGCTAAATGTGGAAAACATTGAAAAATTAAGAGTGGACTAATTATTGTTATACAAATTAGTATTGTCAATACAGTATATCAGTTAGTTTTCTTGACCTAAACTTGCAAACGTGTAATTATTTTTTTTTAAAGACAAAAAGAGAAAACGATTAATGAAAACACAAAACAATACCATAAAAGTCGCTTGTGGCACTTCTAGCTTAACAGAGGTACAATAAATGCTGAGAGCATCTTCTTACAACTTTAATAAAATAGTCTATATTTGCAGATGTGGTGTGCCCCGCGGGAAAATACGGGAGAGAATGTGAGAACCACTGTCACTGTGCCGGAGGTGGGGAGACATGCTTTGTCAGTACAGGAAGATGTCCTTCTGGTTGTGCTGCAGGCTACCACGGGCAGACGTGTAGCAATCGTAAGGACCTTGTTAATATTGTTTACATTTTTTTTTAAGTTGAGACGATAAAAAAGTCATAGACTCGAAACTAATAATACCCTAACTCAAACACAGCCCTTGTTTCGTGTTCGTGTGCTTACACTTCCCCTTTGAGCGCTAAGAAACAATGCTTTGCTAATTGTTGGGGAATTAGCTTTAGGGATATTACGTTATTTTTTTCTTCTTGTGCTTCTACTGCTTCCTCCTCCTCTTCTTCTTCTTCCTCCTCTTCTTCTTCTTCTTCGATTTTTCCTCCTCCTCTTCTTTTTCTTCTTCTTCCTCCTCCTCCTATTACTCCTCCTCCTCTTTCTTCTTCTTCTTCTTCTTCTTCTTCTTCTTCTTCTTCTTCTTCTTCTTCTTCTTCTTCTTCTTCTTCTTCTTCTTCTTCTTCTTCTTCTTCTTCTTCTTCTTCTTCTTCTTCCTCCTTCTCTCTTCTTCTTCTTCTTCTTCTTCTTCTTCTTCTTCTTCTTCTTCTTCTTCTTCTTCTTCTTCTTCTTCTTCTTCTTCTTCTTCTTCTTCTTCTTCTTCTTCTTCTTCTTCTGAAGGATGTGTGTGTGTGTGTGTGTGTGTGTGTGTGTGTGTGTGTGTGTGTGTGGGGAGATGTGTGAAGGTGGGGGATGTGTTGGTGGGTGATGGATGGGTGGGTGTATGCATGTGTGCCTGGGTTTGTGTGTGGGTGGGTGGGGGATGTGTGTGGGGGATGTGTGGTGGGTTGGAGATGTGTGTGTGTGTGTGGGTGGGTGGGTTTGGGGAGATGGTGTAGGTGGGTGTGTGTGGGATGTGTGCTTGAGGGATGGATGGGGCCATGTATGTGTCTGGGGGTATGTGAGTGGTTGGGTATTGGATGTGTTCGTGCGAGACGCGCGTATGGATAGGGGATGTGTGGATGGGTGGGGTTTTTGTCTCATAATATGGTAGCATACATTGTTTATGTTTACAACATTCATTTGACAATGTTTTTTCTTATGTGAATGTACTATGCACTAATGAATGAAAGATGAGTGATTGGAAGGGCCGAATGTAAGACGGCCCTGCGTGCCCAATTTGTTACTCTTTGAAAAAAAAAGTCCTTTCGTTCGTTCATTCGTTCGTTCGTTCTTCCTCCTCCTCCTCCTCTTCCTTCTCCTTTTCTTCTTCTTCTTCCCCCTCCTCCTCTTCTTTTTCTTCTTCCTCCTCCACCTCCTCTTCCTCCTTCTTCTACTTCTTCTTCCTCCCACACTTCTTCTTCTTCTTCTTCTCCTTCTTCTTCTTCTTCTTCTTCTTCTAAAACATCATCGGCATATGACAATATCCTCCCCAGTCCAATGATCTGCTCGCTGGTGATTCTCACAGTATAGACGTTGAACAGCACCGGAGATAATGGTGATCCCTGTGGTAGGCCAGGATATATTGTTGTTGGTTTCGAAGTCCAACTGCCACATCTAATATCTACTTTCCGTTGGAAGACGGCCTCAGCGATCCAACAAAAGAGGAAAGGACTTATCTTGAGTTCAAGAAGCTGAAGCATTAAACAATCAAATGGTACTCGGTTGTCAGTCAGTCATGTGCCATGCCAGAAAGCGTGGGCGGTCATGACTCGCCATTTCACTCGATCACCAGCGTCGTGGACCAGCTCAGTGTTCCTGTCTCATCCATGCCATGTGGCGAATCCATCCAGGTATTTTCCTCTTGGTCTGTTCCCTTTGATCTTGCCAGTTGTCACTAACTTCTCCAATCCATGTCTTCTCATAACATGTCAAAAACAATTTGACTGTCTACGTCTAATTTCTCTAATCAATTTACGATTTACATTTGTCTCCTGTAGTACTTGGTCATTGGTTTTTCTCTGTTGTACGCATCCTCAAGTTCAATCTCTGCAGCAAAGGTTTAAATGCCTTAGTGCAAACCTTCATAGACATCGTGGGCAAACACTGCTGCATTGATCCAGGTTTCTCTTTTTGGATGTACCCTCTCAGGGTAGGTGGGAAAACACCTTGCCTCTCTATTGACTTCATTGACTTCAGTTCTTTAAAAAATTTTCTGGATTCATTTTTCTGGTGATTAGTTTCCATATCTTTGATTATATTACTCATATATTCTCGCTTCTGCTGTCTGACTATTTTTGTAGCCTCTTTACATTCATTTCTATAATGCTCTTCCTTTTGGATGTTATTGATGTCATTTAACCACACATGTCTGGCATTCTTCTTCCTAATGACTGCTTCTTCACATTTTTGATTGAACCATCTGTTCTTTCTATGCGTGGTTAACACACCGAGACATTCTTCTGCGGTAGACTGAATTGTATTCTTGATGTTCAACCAAGTTTGGTCAATGCTTTCCTCCAAAGGGTTTTGCAGAGTTTCAAGTTTACATTTTATTTAATCTGTAAATTTCTCTTTGACTGTAATGTCTTGCAGTTTTTCTCTGTTATATGTTGGGTGTAATCTTTGTAATTTAGTATAGAAAGCTCTCTTAAGTTTTATTTTAAATTTTGCTCCAACGAGGAAGTGGTCACTGTGGCACTCAGCTCCTCTATAACTTCTGACTTGCTGTATGTTTGATGCATTTCTGTTGTTAATTAAAATGTGATCTATTTGATTATAGGTTCTCTTGTCACATGATTTCCAAGTTTGTTTGTGTATATCCTTTCTTTGTAGTCTGGTACTGCTAATCTGCAGTCCTTTGGCTTCTTCCAGGTTGATGACTCTCCATCCATTATCATTTGAAGTTGTATGTAGGCTTTCCATACCGGCCACTTTTTTATTAGTTTGCTCTCTACCTATTTTTGCATTGAAGTCTCCCAGCACAATCAGGATGTCCTGTTTGGGGGTTTCTTCTATGACATCTTCCAGATCATTATAAAAGTCTTCTTTAATATCATCTTCTTTCTCTTCAGTAGGTGCATGTACATTAATCATCGTTATATTTTTCCATTTACCTTTTATTCGTAATTTACTAATCCTGTCATTAAAAGCTTTAAAGTTTAAAACGTTCCCCCATAACTCTTTTTTGATGACAAATCCTGTTCCTAATTCATGTTTATTTTGGGTGTTTCCTCCATATATTATAATCATTCCATTTTGCTCTAAAGTACCCTCTCCTGGCCACCTTATTTCTTGAATTGCTGTTATATCCATTTGATATTCAATCAGCTCCCGGGTTAGTTCTTCGGCCGCTCCAGCTCGATATAGTGTCCGTACATTCCATGTTCCAAATCTCAAAAGTCCTTTAACGTTCCAAGGTCGTTGTCCAGATAAGTCAGTCCGATATCGAGGCTCATGTATTTGTTTCGTAACAAAGAAAGGTTTTTACAAAGGTGGGGATGTTAACCCCACGCTTCAACCCCCAACCTGGAGGACCAGGGTGTTTCCCTTTGTCTGTTCTCTACCCTTTGACCTGTCCGGCTTGGGAGGCCCTGCTGGTAGCTACGCTACCGCCGGCATAGCTCTCAAGGTCATTGAGAAACTCAAGCTCCCCCCACCAAGACAAGGTGGAAACACCATCGGGGGAGTTTAACCACCTTAACCAGTTTTTTTTTTTTTTTTTTTTTTTTGAGGATTTGAACTTATGACCAATCTGTCCGCAAGCATGTGTGCTTGTAACTGCTCTAGCGAGGCTTACTACATATTAATCATTCTTAGAAGTGAATTAAGGTTAGCGGGGTAGGGGTATCCCCTATAAAAGGCGCCTCCTTTCCTCCGTTATTCTACGGGACACCCTTGGGCAAGGTGGAGTACCCGTTTAGCCCCCCGATCAGGGTTACGTGAAGCCATGGAAGCAGGTGGTGGATGGAGTGTGAGAGCAGCCGACAGATTGTTGTTGGTTATGGTCTTGCACTCTGCGGCGATAGGCAGATGATCTCATCAGTAGAGACAATGGCTATGGCCACCGACTAGTACAGTCACTGCCCAGAAGGAAAGCAACGGCAAACTACCTTCTGCAAAACTTGCCAAGAAACCATAACAACCATGAAAGAAAACATAATAAGAAAGAGATCTGGTGGCGAGACCCCCAGGCCAGGCAGATCAGATAACACTGGGGAAGAGTGTGACACAGGGACCAGTACTAGTAATCGTGATGACGGAGTTAATCCTGACTGTGTTACCAAGGAAATCCCCTGTGTCAGACTAAGAAACAGAGTGAGAATAGGCAACGTGGAATGTGAGAAGTTTGTATGAGGGAAAGCTTAAAGTAGTGTGTGATGAGATTGAGAGGTTAAACATTCAAATTTTAGGAATTAGTGAACATCGCTGGAGCGGCAAGGGACATTTTACAACTGAAAATGGAAGTATTTTCATTTATTCTGGTAGAGATGTCGGAGGCCAGAGTGGAGTGGCATTTTGTTTAGATAAGACAACTGCAAAAGCTTTAATGGGATATAATCCAGTTAGTGATAGAATCCTCACTATTAGACTTAAAGGCCGTCCAAAAAACACAACTCTCATACAGATATATGCACCTACTTCAACAGCAGAGGAGGACGAAATTGAAGATTTTTACAACACACTACAAGACACATTAAATAAGATTGGTCATAATGATATAGCAATAATAATGGGAGATTTTAATGCAAAAGTAGGTGCAGGAAGAGCTGAAAATGAGAGACACGTTTTAGGAAAATTTGGATTAGGAAATAGAAATGATGCAGGTGACAAATTAATTGAATTTTGCACAGAAAATGAGTTAACGATAGCCAACACACTTTTTAAACAACATCCAAGAAGACTCTTCACATGGAAGTCTCCTGACAGTATTACCAAAAATCAGATAGATTATATTTTAATACAAAGAAGATGGAGATCAAGCATAACATCTGCAAAAACCCTACGAAGTGATACAGATCATCAGTTATTAGAAGCAGATCTGAAATTAAAACTCAAGAAGCTTACCCGAGGACCAAGGCCACTTCGTTTTGATCTCACAAAAATACCAGACGCATACAACATAGAAGTTAGGAATCGCTTTGGGGTCTTGATGTCTGTACAAGAAGAAATGACACCTGATGAACTGGCAGTACAAGCTAGAGATATCTTGATAACTGCAGCCAAAGATTTCATTCCAACCAAGAAAAAGCAAATTAAGCCATGGATTACATCAGACACGTTAGAATTAATAAAACAACGAAGGGAGCTGAAACAGAAAGGAGATGAATCCGATAGCAGGATGAAGTATAAATCTTTAACTCGAGAAATAAGAAAGAACACAAGAAAGGACAAAAATCAATATATACAAGATTGCTGTACCAGAATAGAGCAATATCATAAGACTGGAAGAGATTATGAAATGTTCAAAGAAATGAAGTTATTGACAAGAAATGTTCAACCTCAATTGAATGTTATCTGTGACAAGATGGGAAATACCTTAACAGAATCTAGACAAATTCTAGAAAGATGGCAGGAGTACTGCAGTGGAATGTATGATATGAGTGACAGTGAGGATATGAATGAGATACATGAGCCAATGACAGCAGAGACAGAACCTGAACCCTCATTAGATGAAATTGCTTGGGCTATAACCTGAAGAATGGTAAATCACCTGGATGTGATGAGATACCAGCTGAACTAATTAAAGCGGGAGGAGAAGAAAGCATACACATATATCATGCATTATGTACAAAGATTTGGAAATATGGTATATGGCCAAAAGATTGGAAGAGAACTATCTTCATTCCAATACCAAAAAAGGGCAACCTGAAATTATGCACCAACTATAGAACTGTTGCCCTGATCAGTCATGCAAGTAAAATTCTACTAAAAGTCATAATGCGAAGACTTAGTAAGAAAATGGAAGAAGAGATTAACGTGGTTCAAGCTGGATTTAGACAAGGAAGAGGAACAAGAGATCACATATTCAACATGCGTTTAATAATAGAGAAGTGCAGAGAATTTAATGTAAACCTATTCTCATGTTTTGTGGATTATTCAAAGGCATTTGACTGTGTACAGCATCAGAAACTTTGGGAAATCATGAGGAATATGGGCTTTCCATCACATGTAGTACATCTCATAAAAATGCTATATCTAGACCAACAAGCAGCAGTTAGAATAGATGGCGAGACATCAGATTGGTTTGACATCAAGCAAGGAGTCCGTCAGGGCTGCGTGCTGTCACCCTATTTGTTTAACCTGTACGCCGAAAATATAATGAGAAATGTAAGAGATGATATAAACAGGGAGCCATATGATGCCCTAAATATCGGCGGTCATGACATACCAGAGATTCGATATGCTGATGATACAGTATTACTATCCACAACACAGAATGGCATAGAAAACCTAATAGCCTCAACACAATTGAATAGTGAAAATCACAACTTATATCTTAACATAGCAAAAACAAAGATAATGCATACAGATAAAACTACTATGGAGAAAGAAATATACATTAATGGGAGAAAATTGGAGGTGGTGGAAAATTTTGAATATCTTGGGTCATTGATTACCAATAATGGTGACACAATGAAAGAAATTAAACGGCGACTATCCATTGCTCTTCAAAGACTAAAACAGATGAATAAATTATGGAGTGGGACAGACAGAACTACAAAAATTAGATTTTTAAGAGCATGCATCTTTCCCATTGCAACATACGCCTGTGAGACATGGACACTTACTAAACAAGCTGAACAGCGCATACATGCCTTTGAATATAAATGTTATAGACGAGTTCTAAGAATATCTTGGGTAAAGAAAAGAACAAATGCATCCATACTTCAAGAGTTGAATATTGAGGAGGGATGGCTATTAAAGACGATAAAACAAAGAAAATTGAAGTATTTTGGTCACTTGAAACGTCACGACAGTTTGGAGAGAACAATAATGGAAGGGTATATGCCTGGGAAGAGAGGAAGAGGAAGGCCAAAGAGAAGATGGGTGCAGGATGTGGCGGATGATCTCCAGATGGGTGTATCAGACGCAGGACATCTTGCTTCTGATCGAGAAGTTTTCCGGAAGGTTGTTATGGGAGAAGGTTCTGCAAAGGACATGCTACTGAATGAATGAATGAAGCAGTGAATTATAATCAGTTTGTAACTTATAAACTCTAACATGTTCAGCTTAAGTTAAATTTTAAAGCTATATTACAACACCTGATCAGAAAGATCTTGACTAAAGCAGGATATTAAACTACATATATATTTATATGAGCAAATAATCCTGCACAGAAACAAAATACCAAGTATGTACATGTCAACGGGTTTGTTGCTGTAATGGTCAAGAAGCTGCGCTGACACTGACAGGTGCACAGTTGGATGAGGTTCGATTCCTCGGCTCGCCGCTAGCTAGAGGGGGATAGACTGGCACCTATTCCTTGAGCGTACACGATTTGTTGGTTCGAGCGTATCACGGGCCCATAGGAAGGTTTCTGTTTCGGGACTTGTTAACGTGCTGTTATGTTATGCACATGTCTTTATTTGTATTTTTTCTCTTCTCGGTCTAAAAATACCTCTTATTTTTATTATATATAACAATCGCTTCTTGTTTTTTTTTTTTCTTCAAATTCTATGTACAAATTATTTACAATAATCATTGCTAAAACGTTTTTTTCACTCCCGAAAGACAAGAAGGAAGCTCTTTAAACAATTCTAGGTAGAAATGTGTATGCATGTGTATTTTTGTGTATGCGGCATCTGCGTCTGTGTCCGTCTCAGTGCCTGTCTGTGCATTTACTTACAAAAGCTTACTCAAACATTTAAGCATCTTGTTTTGAAAGCAACGTACAAATAAGCATAAGAAATGTGCATCATTAATAGATACTTATTTTCACTTAAGTAAACTTCGCTATAACATATTGGCAGTGTTCACTATTGAGAAGCAAGAACATTGAGAATGTGTAATTTAAACATTCTGACTCAACAGCTTGCAATGCTACATATTATGGTGAAAACTGTGCACAGAGATGCAGCTCGAACTGTATGAACCAGTTTTGTGATCCTGTAAATGGAAACTGTCTATTGTGTGTTGCTGGAAAGACTGGACAATTATGTGACCAGGGTAAGGTTTTGGTTTATATATATGTCCTTCGTTTCTCATTTATACAAGCAATAACTAACATCTTAGTCACTGTTATCGGTCAAACCCTCACGAACAAATTGTTTGTTTGAAGTTAATATGCCGGCTCTGTGGCTAAGGAGTTACGAACACAATTCGTAATCCCGCATACCGTGTTCCAAACACAGCTGCGGGCGATATGAAAGCAGACGGCCATGTGTTGGTTTTCATACAGTGGTATGAGTGTCGGTCCTTCAGAAAGCATGGGCAAACTACTGAAAGTAAACTTGTCCAGGAATCACAGGCAGACCAGCAATGCTGGAGTTGACTGCTACGTCCTGTAAAGGATATGCAACTAACTGTTTAACTTTGCAGATGGTAAAATTGTATTTGAAGGTTCTACGCTAATTTGCTATATTCTCATCATTGCTTGTAATCATTTGTTCTCGTGAAGTAACACTTGATGATACACTACTGTTTTATGTCGTTACTGTGTTGCAAAGTTTACTGTTTTATATTCGGTATCAGTTTTCTTTTCTATTTATGGAGCATGCATCTGTTCAGAGTGTATGTTTCTTCTTCTTCTTCTTCTTCTTCTTCTTCTTCTTCTTCTTCTTCTTCTTCTTCTTCTTCTTCTTCTTCTTCTTCTTCTTCTCTTCTTCTTCTTCTTCTTCTTCTTCTTCTTCTTCTTCTTCTTCTTCCTCCTCCTCTTCTTCTTCTTCTTCTTCTTCTTCTTCTTCTTCTTCTTCTTCTTCTTCTTCTTCTTCTTCTTCTTCTTCTTCTTCTTCTTCTTCTTCTTCTTCTTCTTCTTCTTCTTCTTCTTCTTCTTCTTCTTCTTCTTCTGAAGGATGTGTGTGTGTGTGTGTGTGTGTGTGTGTGGGTGGGTGGGGAGATGTGTGAAGGTGGGGGGATGTGTTGGTGGGTGATGGGTGGGTGGGTGTATGCATGTGTACCTGGGTTTTTGTGTGGGTGGGTGGGGGATGTGTGTGGGGGATGTGTGGTGGGTTGGAGATGTGTGTGTGTGTGTGGGTGGGTGGGTTTGGGGAGATGGTGTAGGTGGGTGTGTGTGGGATGTGTGCTTGGGGGATGGATGGGGGCATGTATGTGTCTGGGGGTATGTGAGTGTTTGGGTATTGGATGTGTTCGTGGGAGACACGCGTATGGATAGGGGATGTGTGGGTGGGTGGGGGTTTTGTCTCATAATATGGTAGCATACATTGTTTATGTTTACAACATTCATTTGACAATGTTTTTTCTTATGTGAATGTACTATGCACTAATGAATGAAAGATGAGTGATTGGAAGGGCCGAATGTAAGACGGCCCTGCGTGCCCAATTTGTTACTCTTTGAAAAAAAAAGTCCTTTCGTTCGTTCATTCGTTCGTTCATTCTTCCTCGTCCTCCTCCTCTTCTTCTTCCTTTTCCTCTTCTTCTTCCCCCTCCTCCTCTTCTTTTTCTTCTTCCTCCTCCACCTTCTTCTTCTTCTTCTTCTTCTTCTTCTTCTTCTTCTTCTTCTTCTTCTTCTTCTTCTTCTTCTTCTTCTTCTTCTATAACATCATCGCCATATGACAATGTCCTCCCCTGTCCAATGATCTGCTCGCTGGTGATTCTCACAGTATAGATGTTGAACAGCACCGGAGATAATGGTGATCCCTGTGGTAGGCCAGGATATATTGTTGTTGGTTTCGAAGTCCAACTGCCACATCTAAAAACTACTTTCCGTTGGAAGACGGCCTCAGCGATCCTACAAAGGAGGAAAGGACTTATCTTGAGTTCAAGAAGCTGAAGCATTAAACAGTCAAATGGTACTCGGTTGTCAGTCAGTCATGTGCCATGCCGGAAAACGTGGGCGGTCATGACTCACCATTTCACTCGATCACCAGCGTCGTGGATCAGCTCAGTGTTCCTGTCTCGTCCATTCCATGTGGCCAAGCCATCCAGGTATTTTCCTCTCGGTCTTCCTCTTGGTCTGTTCCCTTCGATCTTGCCAGTTGTCACTAACTTCTCCAATCCATGTCTTCTCATAACATGTCAAAAAAAATGTGACTGTCTACGTCTAATTGCTCTAATCAATTTACGATTTACATTTGTCTCCTGTAGTACTTGGTCATTGGTTTTTCTCTGTTGTACGCATCCTCAAGTTCAATCTCTGCAGCAAATGTTTCAATGTCTTAGTGCAAACCTTCATAGACATTGTGGGCAAACATTGCTGCATTGGTCCAGGTTTCTCTTTTTGGATGTACCCTCTCGGGGTAGGTGGGAAAACACCTTGCCTCTCTAGCTGGCTTGATATTTTCCTGGCAATTAACTTCTCCAGCAGCTTGCCTATTGTATGCTGTATGGTTATTACTCTTTATCCCTGAATTTGTGTGTGGTCATTGCCAAACATCGGCAAGGGAATCAGATACTTGTAGCTGTGTAACCACTCCTATTGATGCTAGCACTCCCTAAACTGTTGTTGTACATGTCTGCTAGTTTCTCTAGCTCGTTGTCGGTACACCTATTTATGTGGTCGTTTCATATGCCATCGGGCCATGGAGCGCTGTTTTTTGATCGCCGAAGCACAGTCTTGATGTCTTTCACCGTCACTGTGTCGTCATCCGAAATGTTCTGGGCTTTGCATCTGTCTGAGGTGACCTCCTTGTCAAGATTTCAGCCTCCCATGTCTGTCTGGTTGCTCTGCTCTAGATAGCGTTCGAAGAGGGCTTTGCCCTTGTCCTCGTCAGTCCTCTGCCAGATGAGGTCAACACCTTGGAAGTCAGAAATTCTCTTATTCTTGACTACCCCACGCATGCTTTTATGTAGTCGCCAGAACAATTTAAGTGAATTGTCTGTGCTTACTCTTTGACATACCTCTGCCCATTTTTTACTTTTAACCACCTTAACCAGTTTTTTTTTTTTTTTTTTTTTTTTGAGGATTTGAACTTATGACAAACCTGTCCGCAAGCATGTGTGCTTGTAACTGCTCTACCGAGGCTTACTCCATATTAATCATTCTTAGAAGTGAATTATAATCAGTTTGTAACTAATAAACTGTAACATGTTCAGCTTAAGTTACATTTTCAAGTTATATTACAACACCTGATCAGAAAGATCTTGACTAAAGCAGGATATTAAACTACATATATATTTATATGAGCAAATAATCCTGCACAGAAACAAAATACCAAGTATGTACATGTCAACGGGTTTGTTGCTGTAATGGTCAAGAAGCTGCGCTGACACTGACAGGTGCACAGTTGGATGAGGTTCGATTCCTCGGCTCGCCGCTAGCTAGAGGGGGATAAACTGGCACCTATTCCTTGAGCGTACACGATTTGTTGGTTCGAGCGTATCACGGGCCCATAGGAAGGTTTCTGTTTCGGGACTTGTTAACGTGCTGTTATGTTATGCACATGTCTTTATTTGTATTTTTTCTCTTCTCGGTCTAAAAATACCTCTTATTTTTATTATATATAACAATCGCTTCTTGTTTTTTTTTTTCTTCAAATTCTATGTACAAATTATTTACAATAATCATTGCTAAAAAGTTTTTTTCACTCCCGAAAGACAAGAAGGAAGCTCTTTAAACAATTCTAGGTAGAAATGTGTATGCATGTGTATTTTTGTGTATGCGGCATCTGCGTCTGTGTCCGTCTCAGTGCCTGTCTGGCATTTACTTACAAAAGCTTACTCAAACATTTAAGCATCTTGTTTTGAAAGCAACGTACAAATAAGCATAAGAAATGTGCATCATTAATAGATACTTATTTTCACTTAAGTAAACTTCGCTATAACATATTGGCAGTGTTCACTATTGAGAAGCAAGAACATTGAGAATGTGTAATTTAAACATTCTGACTCAACAGCTTGCAATGCTACATATTATGGTGAAAACTGTGCACAGAGATGCAGCTCGAACTGTATGAACCAGTTTTGTGATCCTGTAAATGGAAACTGTCTATTGTGTGTTGCTGGAATGACTGGACAATTATGTGACCAGGGTAAGGTTTTGGTTTATATATATGTCCTTCGTTTCTCATTTATACAAGCAATAACTAACATCTTAGTCACTGTTAGCGGTCAAACCCTCACGAACAAATTGTTTGTTTGAAGTTAATATGCCGGCTCTGTGGCTAAGGAGTTACGAACACAATTCGTAATCCCGCATACCGTGTTCCAAACACAGCTGCGGGCGATATGAAAGCAGACGGCCATGTGTTGGTTTTCATACAGTGGTATGAGTGTCGGTCCTTCAGAAAGCATGGGCAAACTACTGAAAGTAAACTTGTCCAGGAATCACAGGCAGACCAACAATGCTGGAGTTGACTGCTACGTCCTGTAAAGGATATGCAACTAACTGTTTAACTTTGCAGATGGTAAAATTGTATTTGAAAGTTCTACGCTAATTTGTTATATTCTCATCATTGCTTGTAATCATTTGTTCTCGTGAAGTAACACTTGATGATACACTACTGTTTTATGTCGTTACTGTGTTGCAAAGTTTACTGTTTTATATTCGGTATCAGTTTTCTTTTCTATTTATGTAGCATGCATCTGTTCAGAGTGTATGTTTCTTCTTCTTCTTCTTCTTCTTCTTCTTCTTCTTCTTCTTCTTCTTCTTCTTCTTCTTCTTCTTCTTCTTCTTCTTCTTCTTCTTCTTCTTCTTCTTCTTCTTCTTCTTCTTCTGAAGGATGTGTGTGTGTGTGTGTGTGTGTGGGTGGGTGGGGAGATGTGTGAAGGTGGGGGGATGTGTTGGTGGGTGATGGGTGGGTGGGTGTATGCATGTGTACCTGGGTTTTTGTGTGGGTGGGTGGGGGATGTGTGTGGGGGATGTGTGGTGGGTTGGAGATGTGTGTGTGTGTGGGTGGGTGGGTTTGGGGAGATGGTGTAGGTGGGTGTGTGTGGGATGTGTGCTTGGGGGATGGATGGGGGCATGTATGTGTCTGGGGGTATGTGAGTGGTTGGGTATTGAATGTGTTCGTGGGAGACACGCGTATGGCTAGGGGATGTGTGGGTGGGTGGGCGTTTTGTCTCATAATATGGTAGCATACATTGTTTATGTTTACAACATTCATTTGACAATGTTTTTTCTTATGTGAATGTACTATGCACTAATGAATGAAAGATGAGTGATTGGAAGGGCCGAATGTAAGACGGCCCTGCGTGCCCAATTTGTTACTCTTTGAAAAAAAAAGTCCTTTCGTTCGTTCATTCGTTCGTTCGTTCTTCCTCGTCCTCCTCCTCTTCTTCTTCCTTTTCCTCTTCTTCTTCCCCCTCCTCCTCTTCTTTTTCTTCTTCCTCCTCCACCTCCTTCTTTTACTTCTTCTTCCTCCTACACTTCTTCTTCTTCTTCTTCTTCTTCTTCTTCTTCTTCTTCTTCTTCTTCTTCTTCTTCTTCTTCTTCTTCTTCTTCTTCTTCTTCTAAAACATCATCGGCATATGACAATGTCCTCCCCTGTCCAATGATCTGCTCGCTGGTGATTCTCACAGTATAGATGTTGAACAGCACCGGAGATAATGGTGATCCCTGTGGTAGGCCAGGATATATTGTTGTTGGTTTCGAAGTCCAACTGCCACATCTAAAAACTACTTTCCGTTGGAAGACGGCCTCAGCGATCCTACAAAGGAGGAAAGGACTTATCTTGAGTTCAAGAAGCTGAAGCATTAAACTGTCAAATGGTACTCGGTTGTCAGTCAGTCATGTGCCATGCCGGAAAACGTGGGCGGTCATGACTCACCATTTCACTCGATCACCAGCGTCGTGGATCAGCTCAGTGTTCCTGTCTCGTCCATTCCATGTGGCCAAGCCATCCAGGTATTTTCCTCTCGGTCTTCCTCTTGGTCTGTTCCCTTCGATCTTGCCAGTTGTCACTAACTTCTCCAATCCATATCTTCTCATAACATGTCAAAAAAAATGTGACTGTCTACGTCTAATTGCTCTAATCAATTTACGATTTACATTTGTCTCCTGTAGTACTTGGTCATTGGTTTTTCTCTGTTGTACGCATCCTCAAGTTCAATCTCTGCAGCAAATGTTTCAATGTCTTAGTGCAAACCTTCATAGACATTGTGGGCAAACACTGCTGCATTGGTCCAGGTTTCCTTTTTTGGATGTACCCTCTCGGGGTAGGTGGGAAAACACCTTGCCTCTCTAGCTGGCTTGATATTTTCCTGGCAATTAACTTCTCCAGCAGCTTGCCTATTGTATGCTGTATGGTTATTACTCTTTATCCCTGCATTTGTGTGTGGTCATTGCCAAACATCGGCAAGGGAATCAGATACTTGTAGCTGTGTAACCACTCCTATTGATGCTAGCACTCCCTAAACTGTTGTTGTACATGTCTGCTAGTTTCTCTAGCTCGTTGTCGGTACACCTATTTATGTGGTCGTTTCATATGCCATCGGGCCATGGAGCGCTGTTTTTTGATCGCCGAAGCACAGTCTTGATGTCTTTCACCGTCACTGTGTCGTCATCCGAAATGTTCTGGGCTTTGCATCTGTCTGAGGTGACCTCCTTGTCAAGATTTCAGCCTCCCATGTCTGTCTGGTTGCTCTGCTCTAGATAGCGTTCGAAGAGGGCTTTGCCCTTGTCCTCGTCAGTCCTCTGCCAGATGAGGTCAACACCTTGGAAGTCAGAAATTCTCTTATTCTTGACTACCCCACGCATGCTTTTATGTAGTCGCCAGAACAATTTAAGTGAATTGTCTGTGCTTACTCTTTGACATACCTCTGCCCATTTTTTTACTTTTAACCACCTTAACCAGGTTTTTTTTTTTTTTTGAGGATTTGAACTTATGACAAACCTGTCCGCAAGCATGTGTGCTTGTAACTGCTCTACCGAGGCTTACTCCATATTAATCATTCTTAGAAGTGAATTATAATCAGTTTGTAACTAATAAACTGTAACATGTTCAGCTTAAGTTACATTTTCAAGTTATATTACAACACCTGATCAGAAAGATCTTGACTAAAGCAGGATATTAAACTACATATATATTTATATGAGCAAATAATCCTGCACAGAAACAAAATACCAAGTATGTACATGTCAACGGGTGTGTTGCTGTAATGGTCAAGAAGCTGCGCTGACACTGACAGGTGCACAGTTGGATGAGGTTCGATTCCTCGGCTCGCCGCTAGCTAGAGGGGGATAAACTGGCACCTATTCCTTGAGCGTACACGATTTGTTGGTTCGAGCGTATCACGGGCCCATAGGAAGGTTTCTGTTTCGGGACTTGTTAACGTGCTGTTATGTTATGCACATGTCTTTATTTGTATTTTTTCTCTTCTCGGTCTAAAAATACCTCTTATTTTTATTATATATAACAATCGCTTCTTGTTTTTTTTTTCTTCAAATTCTATGTACAAATTATTTATAATAATCATTGCTAAAAAGTTTTTTTCACTCCCGAAAGACAAGAAGGAAGCTCTTTAAACAATTCTAGGTAGAAATGTGTATGCATGTGTATTTTTGTGTATGCGGCATCTGCGTCTGTGTCCGTCTCAGTGCCTGTCTGTGCATTTACTTACAAAAGCTTACTCAAACATTTAAGCATCTTGTTTTGAAAGCAACGTACAAATAAGCATAAGAAATGTGCATCATTAATAGATACTTATTTTCACTTAAGTAAACTTCACTATAACATATTGGCAGTGTTCACTATTGAGAAGCAAGAACATTGAGAATGTGTAATTTAAACATTCTGACTCAACAGCTTGCAATGCTACATATTATGGTGAAAACTGTGCACAGAGATGCAGCTCGAACTGTATGAACCAGTTTTGTGATCCTGTAAATGGAAACTGTCTATTGTGTGTTGCTGGAATGACTGGACAATTATGTGACCAGGGTAAGGTTTTGGTTTATATATATGTCCTTCGTTTCTCATTTATACAAGCAATAACTAACATCTTAGTCACTGTTATCGGTCAAACCCTCACGAACAAATTGTTTGTTTGAAGTTAATATGCCGGCTCTGTGGCTAAGGAGTTACGAACACAATTCGTAATCCCGCATACCGTGTTCCAAACACAGCTGCGGGCGATATGAAAGCAGACGGCCATGTGTTGGTTTTCATACAGTGGTATGAGTGTCGGTCCTTCAGAAAGCATGGGCAAACTACTGAAAGTAAACTTGTCCAGGAATCACAGGCAGACCAACAATGCTGGAGTTGACTGCTACGTCCTGTAAAGGATATGCAACTAACTGTTTAACTTTGCAGATGGTAAAATTGTATTTGAAAGTTCTACGCTAATTTGTTATATTCTCATCATTGCTTGTAATCATTTGTTCTCGTGAAGTAACACTTGATGATACACTACTGTTTTATGTCGTTACTGTGTTGCAAAGTTTACTGTTTTATATTCGGTATCAGTTTTCTTTTCTATTTATGTAGCATGCATCTGTTCAGAGTGTATGTTTCTTCTTCTTCTTCTTCTTCTTCTTCTTCTTCTTCTTCTTCTTCTTCTTCTTCTTCTTCTTCTTCTTCTTCTTCTTCTTCTTCTTCTTCTTCTGAAGGATGTGTGTGTGTGTGTGTGTGTGTGGGTGGGTGGGGAGATGTGTGAAGGTGGGGGGATGTGTTGGTGGGTGATGGGTGGGTGGGTGTATGCATGTGTACCTGGGTTTTTGTGTGGGTGGGTGGGGGATGTGTGTGGGGGATGTGTGGTGGGTTGGAGATGTGTGTGTGTGTGGGTGGGTGGGTTTGGGGAGATGGTGTAGGTGGGTGTGTGTGGGATGTGTGCTTGGGGGATGGATGGGGGCATGTATGTGTCTGGGGGTATGTGAGTGGTTGGGTATTGAATGTGTTCGTGGGAGACACGCGTATGGCTAGGGGATGTGTGGGTGGGTCGGGGTTTTGTCTCATAATATGGTATCATACATTGTTTATGTTTACAACATTCATTTGACAATGTTTTTTCTTATGTGAATGTACTATGCACTAATGAATGAAAGATGAGTGATTGGAAGGGCCGAATGTAAGACGGCCCTGCGTGCCCAATTTGTTACTCTTTGAAAAAAAAAGTCCTTTCGTTCGTTCATTCGTTCGTTCGTTCTTCCTCGTCCTCCTCCTCTTCTTCTTCCTTTTCCTCTTCTTCTTCCCCCTCCTCCTCTTCTTTTTCTTCTTCCTCCTCCACCTCCTTCTTCTACTTCTTCTTCCTCCTACACTTCTTCTTCTTCTTCTTCTTCTTCTTCTTCTTCTTCTTCTTCTTCTTCTTCTTCTTCTTCTTCTTCTTCTTCTAAAACATCATCGGCATATGACAATGTCCTCCCCTGTCCAATGATCTGCTCGCTGGTGATTCTCACAGTATAGATGTTGAACAGCACCGGAGATAATGGTGATCCCTGTGGTAGGCCAGGATATATTGTTGTTGGTTTCGAAGTCCAACTGCCACATCTAAAAACTACTTTCCGTTGGAAGACGGCCTCAGCGATCCAACAAAGGAGGAAAGGACTTATCTTGAGTTCAAGAAGCTGAAGCATTAAACAGTCAAATGGTACTCGGTTGTCAGTCAGTCATGTGCCATGCCGGAAAGCGTGGGCGGTCATGACTCACCATTTCACTCGATCACCAGCGTCGTGGATCAGCTCATTGTTCCTGTCTCGTCCATTCCATGTGGCCAAGCCATCCAGGTATTTTCCTCTCGGTCTTCCTCTTGGTCTGTTCCCTTCGATCTTGCCAGTTGTCACTAACTTCTCCAATCCATGTCTTCTCATAACATGTCAAAAAAAATTTGACTGTCTACGTCTAATTTCTCTAATCAATTTACGATTTACATTTGTCTCCTGTAGTACTTGGTCATTGGTTTTTCTCTGTTGTACGCATCCTCAAGTTCAATCTCTGCAGCAAATGTTTCAATGTCTTAGTGCAAACCTTCATAGACATTGTGGGCAAACACTGCTGCATTGGTCCAGGTTTCTCTTTTTGGATGTACCCTCTCGGGGTAGGTGGGAAAACACCTTGCCTCTCTAGCTGGCTTGATATTTTCCTGGCAATTAACTTCTCCAGCAGCTTGCCTATTGTATGCTGTATGGTTATTACTCTTTATCCCTGAATTTGTGTGTGGTCATTGCCAAACATCGGCAAGGGAATCAGATACTTGTAGCTGTGTAACCACTCCTATTGATGCTAGCACTCCCTAAACTGTTGTTGTACATGTCTGCTAGTTTCTCTAGCTCGTTGTCGGTACACCTATTTATGTGGTCGTTTCATATGCCATCGGGCCATGGAGCGCTGTTTTTTGATCGCCGAAGCACAGTCTTGATGTCTTTCACCGTCACTGTGTCGTCATCCGAAATGTTCTGGGCTTTGCATCTGTCTGAGGTGACCTCCTTGTCAAGATTTCAGCCTCCCATGTCTGTCTGGTTGCTCTGCTCTAGATAGCGTTCGAAGAGGGCTTTGCCCTTGTCCTCGTCAGTCCTCTGCCAGATGAGGTCAACACCTTGGAAGTCAGAAATTCTCTTATTCTTGACTACCCCACGCATGCTTTTATGTAGTCGCCAGAACAATTTAAGTGAATTGTCTGTGCTTACTCTTTGACATACCTCTGCCCATTTTTTACTTTTAACCACCTTAACCAGTTTTTTTTTTTTTTTTTTTTTTTGAGGATTTGAACTTATGACAAACCTGTCCGCAAGCATGTGTGCTTGTAACTGCTCTACCGAGGCTTACTCCATATTAATCATTCTTAGAAGTGAATTATAATCAGTTTGTAACTAATAAACTGTAACATGTTCAGCTTAAGTTACATTTTCAAGTTATATTACAACACCTGATCAGAAAGATCTTGACTAAAGCAGGATATTAAACTACATATATATTTATATGAGCAAATAATCCTGCACAGAAACAAAATACCAAGTATGTACATGTCAACGGGTTTGTTGCGTAATGGTCAAGAAGCTGCGCTGACACTGACATGTGCACAGTTGGATGAGGTTCGATTCCTCGGCTCGCCGCTAGTTAGAGGGGGATAAACTGGCACCTATTCATTGAGCGTACACGATTTGTTAGTTCGAGCGTATCACGGGCCCATAGGAAGGTTTCTGTTTCGGGACTTGTTAACGTGCTGTTATGTTATGCACATGTCTTTATTTGTATTTTTTCTCTTCTCGGTCTAAAAATACCTCTTTCTTTTATTATATATAACAATCGCTTCTTGTTTTTTTTTCTTCAATTTCTACGTACAAATTATTTACAATAATCATTGCTAAAAAGTTTTTTTCACTCCCGAAGGACAAGAAGGAAGCTCTTTAAACAATTCTAGGTAGAAATGTGTATGCATGTGTATTTTTGTGTATGTGGCGTCTGCGTCTGTGTCCGTCTCAGTGCCTGTCTGTGCATTTACTTACTAAGTTAGTTAGTTAGTTAGTCGACAGATCATCCTCATTGCACATCGAACCATTCAGTCCATAAGTGCTCGGATCCCCTCCTCAGCAAATCCTGCAACGTGTAGCGGCTAACGACGCCAGTTCTGTGTTGGTTTATCAATCTTCTTTGGCTTCCTGCGTAGTGTTCTTGTTTGGCCACCCCTCTTTTATTTTGCTGCTCTCGCAGTCTGGCCATTGTTGTAGATTCACAGTCATCACTTGGTTCTCGCAAAAGTCTTACTTCTCGTAGAGCATTCAGAATGTCGGCCTGGTCCATGGCGCGTCCGCCCTCAACAGTAGCCTCACCTGCGAGCTTGTCAGCCCGCTCATTTCCTTGTACTCCCGCATGCCCTGGCACGAAGATGAAACTAATCTTTGCCAGTCGAGACCGCTCCAGAGGCAGCAACCAATCTCTTCGGATCGACCCCTCCTCTATCCTCTTGATCATGTTCATTGAGTCGCTAAGGAAACAAGCCCTAGTGAATGTCTGTGTCTCGAGCCATGTTATTGCTTTACTTACTGCCATGACTTCCATGGTCAGGCTACTTGTGGTTTCAGTGAAAGCACCAGAGTCCTCCTTCACAATTCTCCCTCCGGCCCGAGCTGTAAAGGCCCATGAGCTTCTCACATGTCGGACGACCGACCCATCTTTGTAGATTACCGCGTCACCGTCTAGCGAATTCTCGGAAATCAACGCTTGTACTTCAGCCTCAACAGCAGCCGGATTTTCTTGTCTGCATTTTCTATCCAGTTGGATGCAAACTGAAAAGGATGTGCAGAAGTCTGTTGGCACTTGCACCCACTCCTCGCCAGGTTCTAAGTCCTCAAGTGAACACACCTGTTGAAGAATGTCTTCGGCTTGACCCATCCACGACCGTCCTCTTTTTAACCTGCTGCCCTTCAACCTCCTAATTTCACTATGCAGTGGATGTTGTGTGTTTGCGTTAATTCTGAGGTAGGCGCGTGCCCTGCAACCTTGTATTCTCTCTTCAATGGTTGGAAAATCAAGAAGGTAGCGCATCGCCCTGCATGCTGTATCTCTTGTACATCCAAGAATAATGCGCATAGCTTCATTCTGTATCCTTTCCATCCTTTCTATCTGCTTATGGCAGATTTACTTACTAAAGTTTACTCAAACATTTTAAGCATCTAGTTTTGAAAGCAACGTACAAATACAAAACAATGTTTTCCCGTAGTGAATTTGAATAACGAAGACACAAACATTAGATTGCACGATTTATTGCCTGCCATACAAATAAGCCGTACAAATAAGCATAAGAAATGTGCATCATTAATAGATACTTATTTTCACTTAAGTAAACTTCGCTATAACATATTGGCAGTGTTCACTATTGAGAAGCAAGAACATTGAGAATGTGTAATTTAAACATTCTGACTCAACAGCTTGCAATGCTACATATTATGGTGAAAACTGTGCACAGAGATGCAGCTCGAACTGTATGAACCAGTTTTGTGATCCTGTAAATGGAAACTGTCTATTGTGTGTTGCTGGAAAGACTGGACAATTATGTGACCAGGGTAAGGTCTTGCTTTACATACACATCCTTCGTTTCTCATTTATACACGCAATAACTAACATCTTAGTCACTGTTATCGGTCAAACCCTCACGAACATATTGTTTGTTTGAAGTTAATATGCCGACTCTGTGGCTAAGGAGTTACGAACACAATTCGTAATCCCGCATACCGTGTTCCAAACACAGCTGCGGGCGATATGAAAGCAGATGGCCATGTGTTGGTTTTCATACAGTGGTATGAGTGTCGGTCCTTCAGAAAGCATGGGCAAACTACTGAACATAACCTTGTCCAGGAATCACAAGCAGACCAAAATTGCTGGAGTTGACTGCTACGTCCTGTAAAGGATATGCAACTAACTGTTTAACTTTGCAGCTGGTAGAATTGTATTTGAAGGTTCTACGCTAATTTGCTGTATTTTCATCATTGCTTGTAATCCTTTGTTGTCATGAAGTAACACTTGATGATACACTACTGTTTTGTGTCGTTACTGTGTTGCAAAGTTTACTGTTTTATATTCGGTATCAGTTTTCTTTTCTATTTATGAGCATGCATCTGTTCAGAGTGTATGATTCTTCTTCTTATTATTCTTCAGCGTTCCGAGCCATTGAGGTTGTCGTAATAAGTGTCGCCCCTGGGGTGAGGGGAATCAACACCCACATTCTTTTAACCCCATATCATTATCTTGAGGATCTTCTGGATTTCTGTCCACAACACCCCGTTAGTCCTTGGATCACTCTCTCTCTCTCTCTCTCTCTCTCTCTCTCTCTCTCTCTCTCTCTCTCTCTCTCTCTCTCTCTCTCTCTCTCTCTCTCTCACTCCTACCACTGGACCATGCCCCCTCTCATTCTTTTCCAAAACATACTACACAACTCTAGCGTCTAACAAAATGACAAATTAATTTAATAAAGAAAAGTGTCAGGTGTGTGCAAAGTGTATGTGTAGAATGTCTGTCGTATAATCTAGTGTGTATGCAGAATCAGACCGAACAGCTCAGGAGCAAAGTCTGCTTCATCACAGTACTGGCCACACAACAGCACCATAGATCAAGTACAAGAAGACCTCACCAAATGATGCGTCTCTCCGGCCAGATGTCGACTTCCTCCAATAGCTCTTGGATAGTCCGGATGCCTGGTCACCAATAGTGGATATAGTCCAATACTGACCATGAATCTGACACACACAATGTAACTAATATGTCACTAAAAGTTCTGTGATCGGATAATCCTTGTATAGTAAAACACCGTTTACTGACACTTTGAAACTAAAGGTTAGTAGTTAATTTCTCATAGGAATTCACCAATTAGAAAACTCAATGTTAATTGGTAATGTCTCATAAGAATTCCCCATTTAGAAAACACAATGTTAATTTTCAAGTTTTCTATATACTACTATTGTTCCTGTTACTGGTGGTATTGTAAGTATCTGCACTCTACTATAATAAGAACCACCACCGAAGAATCACTCTTAGATGATCATCAGTTCCTGCTCAGCAGAGGCCAGGTTCTTGCAGACCCTCTGGGTTATGGGCCCAGTGCAAAAGCCGCTGAGTAAACACTGCCTTCGATGATCGAGCCATGACTTTTCTTCTAGCTTGTTGTAAAATATAGTGGAACCTGTTGAAGAGAGAACACACCTGGTGAGAGCAACCCGATTCCGACATTTATTAGGTGTGTGTAAGCCGACGGCCGCACTCAGATATATAACAGAGAACTAAACTCTGTCATAATGCAGAGGAGCTCATCACATCGGTCTGAGTCATGGTAAGACAAGGAAAGACTAAAGGAAAAGTGCAGAAACCCAGTAGATACCCTACTGGAAGATCCTACCACTTTACATTTCCTTTATCCCCCCAACCATCCTCAATCTCCCTAAATATCATCCCACTACATTGTTCTTAACTCACTGAGTTAATTGATATCTCACACAAGCTAGTTTAAGCAACGCGATAGCCTACTGTTGCCGACGCTCTTATAATACGTTCTCATAACGCACATTACTACACTCGATTCCTAAGAATAATCTAATTTAGGTCTATTTAATTAAATACCATATATTCCTGTTTGAAATTGAGACTACTAAATCACACAAAGGAAAAATGTCCGCCGATGTAAATCAACATAAGACACTGTAGTCTCTCTCCATAATCAAACCCGGAATATCACACACGTCCTTGTTGTTTCATAACATTTGGTCAACTCCCGCCAAAGTTGTTTATCCAGACTGTTTTAATACTGTGTCTGAATGACGTCACAAATCTGTACTAGACACGTAGGCGTCTAGAAGCTATTTTTCTCTCTCCGTTTCCGACTGGATGGAAACAACCTGGTCGTCTAATCCGCTTTCATCTGGGGAATTGTCCCGGTACTTCAAAAGTCTGGCCGGCTTGTGATCCGGAGACCTGTTTTCCCCACAACAAAAGATCTTGCCGACTTTCACCCAGACAGTCTGTCTACCACATCAAAGGATGGCTGCCGCCTGTAGACGAATGGCGCGACAGTCTTTCTTAGATCGACAACACATCAAAGAATGACGACTGCTTGTAGACTAATGGCGCGACAGTCTTTCATCGATCGACACCTCCAAGAATTTATATAACAGAGGTTCTTTGCTGCAGATACAATCCGTCACCATTCGTCTCTCTGGTTGACCTTCTCTTGCCAGTCGTTGACTCCAAGTGCTTGTAGGTCTGTATATATATTATCTCTCCACCGTCTTCTTGGTTACCTCGGGGTCTACGGTCATTTATTTCCTGAGTGTAAGCGAGTTTTGTTTCCCTATTGTCTTCCACTCTTTCTATATGCCCCAGCCATTGTAGTCTATTAGCCTTCGTGATACCAGTGATTAGCGGGGACTTAAACAGATCATAAATGTCATTGTTATTTCTTCTTTTCCACTCTCCACTTTGTGTATCCCTAATGGGTCCAAAGATGCGTCTTAAAACTTTGTTCTCAACGGTTTGTAATAAGGCTTCGTCTTCTTTCGTTGTATTCCAGGTTCAGAGCCATACAGCACAACTGGTCTGATCAGTGTTTTGTATATTGTGATTTTGGTGTTACGAGATAACACATTTGATTTTAGTAGATGTTGTAGTGCATAGTATATCTTATTTCCAGAATTGATTCTAGTTTATTTTTATGTTTTTTTTTTTTTTTTTTTTTTCAAATGTAATTTCCAAATAAAATGCCGTTAGAAATGAAATGCTTTTATAAAATGCAATACCTTTACCAATGCAATACCTTTCAAAATGAAATGAGTTTTATATACCATGAAGTGTATAGTTGAATATTGTAAATGGTCTATATTTTCCTGTCCTCCTGTGTTAGAGGGGCCAATGGGGGAAGCAGTGAATAATAACACCTAACTTAAATAACGCTAAATCAGTACTGCTGTATAGATCAAAAACATGGAAATTGACTACAATAATTACACATAAACTACAAATATTCTTTAATTGTTTTCATGCACAGAATAAGGCTGAAATGTTATCACGGAAGCACTAATGTTGAGCTCGTGGAGAGATCTACACAAATATCAGTCAATCAATACTTTCAGAAAAGTCACTGGCGCTGGATTGGGCATACATTGAGAACCCCCTAGAACACCATAACCAGAAAGATGCAAAATAAGTTAAACACACTTGATGGGAGGTCACACTAATTAGGCATAAAATACGTAGGTGGTGATCATAGGTAGACAGTAGACAGGTAGACAGTGATCATAGACTAACTCAAGCAAACGATGACCCGTTCTTCCTTGGTGAGATGTCACTTCTAGCGGTGGAATTATTCACATGTTTAGGTAGCAATGTGACAATGATGGATAAATATACATAAATATTGCAATCATAATTCAAAGAAAATGTGTTTTCATAGCATTGGGAAATTGTGGACGTCAAAAATATTACATCTAATACTAAATTTACAATTTTAACTTTACCGTCAAATCACCACTGCTGTTGAGATCAGGAACTAGGAGAACGACTAAACAATTACAAATACACTAATAACATGCATTAAATGGTGCCTGTGTAGATATGAAGAGCTAAAGAGGTATCACATAATCACTCATGTGGAGATTATAGAGAGATCTAAATAAATTGGTTGGCGTTGTATATAACACACAGAGAAAACATGCTTATAGTATTTTTTAAAAATTCACATCTCTAGAAACTACCGAGTAACAGAAATAGAGAGAGAGAGAGAGACACATAAAAACACACGGAGAAAACAATTAGAGACATAGATTCGTAATATAAGGGGGAGACGGGGGAGCTGCACGAGATATTAAAAGATAGTAGAGATTGGAGTGTGTTGTTTGATGGCACTTCTCAAGCTCTCTGATGGTTATCACGGGTCTCCCAGAGATTACACTTTTGTGTATGCATCCTTATAGTGTCATCTGTGATTGACAAGTGTAAATCCCCGTCTATCATTTTGATGTAATAATTTGATGTTATTTTCCAGTGTGCAACGCCACAAATTTTGGCAAAGACTGTAAAGATACATGCAACACAAACTGCACTGACCAGTTGTGTGAGCCAGTTATTGGAAAATGTATATCTTGTGTAAAGGGATTGGCTGGAGACTTTTGTGATAGCGGTATGTATATCTTCAATTGTCAGGATCTCACTTTTAACTTGTTGTGATGTTGTTTAATTAACGGTCGGTACGTGGTTTACAGCCGGCGCTGTGACCTAGGGGCAGTAAAAGCGTTTCATAATTCGCCAACATACAAAGTCGAGGGTTCAGACTCAGCTGCGGGAGATTTGTAAGCAGACCACTCTGCGTTGATTTTAATGGTATGAGAAATTGGTCTGTCAGAAAGCATTAGCAAGCTACTGAACGTAAATATTGATAATTAAAATGCAAACAACCAATAAATGCTGAGGTTGACATGCAACTAAATGTTAACACGGCTAACAGTATAGGACCTTTTTCCATATCTTGAGCTGTATTGGTGTATGTTGTCAGCCCCACATGTGTGTAAACAATTGGTACTCGATGCGTGATGCGCTCAGTGTCACACCGGCGGCGTTTACTTCTAATAACATTACCTACACCAAATTTAGACGAGGTCAAACTGGAAGCAGAGTTCCATTTTTTTTTAAAAACCCCAAGCTTCGATGGAGATTCGAACAGACGTTCACCAAACTGCCAGACGGTTATTTTAGCCACTGAGGTACCGCCACCTCCATCAGATGATTATTAAGTTTGAAAACTTGGCCAGGGACTGATCAATCTCCGAGACACTTCATTTAGTTGTTAAGTAGTTGTCCTTGATTTTTGTACATGTAACTTTATCAAGGAAGGAGTCCGTCAGGGATGTGTGCTGTCTCACTATTTGTTTAACATGTACGACGAAGATATAATGAGAAATGTAAGAGATGATATACCCAGGGAGCAATATGATACCCTAAATATCTGTGGTCATGAAATACCAGACATTCGATATACTGATGATACAAGCCAACAGAATAGTGAAAATCACAAATTATAACTTAACATAGCCAAAGCAAAGATAATGCATACGGATAAAACAAACATGGAGAAAGAAATATATGTTAATACGGAAGAATTGGAGGGGGGTGGACATTTTCGAATATCGTGGGTCATCAGTTACCAAACATTTTGACACAATGAACGAAATTAAAAGACGAATATCGATTGCTCTTCAAAAACTAAATCAACTAAATAAATTGTGGCGTGGAACAGATAGACCTACAAAAGTTAGATCTTTAAGAGCATGCATCCTTCCCATTGCAACACACGCCTGTGAGACATGGACACTTACTAAACAAGCTAAACCGCGCATAAATGCCTTTGAATATAAATGTTATAGACGGGTTCTAAGAATATCTTGGATTCAGAAAAGAACAAATGCATCCATACGATAAGATCTGAATGTTGATGAAGGTTGGCTACTAAAGGCAATAAAACAAAGACAATTGAAATACTTTGGTCGCTTGAAACGTCATCAAAGTTTGGAGAGGGCAATACTAGAAAGGTATATGCCCGGGAAGAGGGGAAGAAGAAGGCCAAAGAGGATATGAGTGTACAATGTGTTTAGACAGTTTCCGTGGCGAAGTGGTCAAGTCGTCTGACATAGGCTCCGAAGGTAGTGGTTTCTATTCCGGGCCGCGTCCTTCGGTTCATGAGTGCATTTCTTTCGGAGACTCCTGAGGGTCGTCGCTGGATATGTATATGGTGTTTTTATGAATATGCGTTATGTGTACGTGTCTCATAACATGGTAATATGCATTGTTTATGTTTACAACATTACATTGACAATGTTTATTTTTTCCTGTGTCAATGTAACATGCACTATTGATGAACGAAAGATGAGTAATTGGAATAGCCGAATGTAAGACGGGCCTGCGTGCACAATTTTGACCCTAAGAAAATAAAGTTCGTACGTTTTTTCGCTCTCATAAAATGACCAAAATAAGTTTTGCGTCTCTATGAATTCAACACATTATTTTATGTCAATCATGTTTCCTTTCATCGGGTCTCAATTGAAAACCTCAGCAGCCTTGTTCAAGCATTGCATCTCGCGTTCAACGAGATTTTTCTGGTGGTACAGTTATGAAGGTCAAGTCTGACATTGATAGTGTTGGAGAAAATAGTATTTAATATTTGTCGTTTGACTTCCTTGTAATTATCCGGTGTGTAAGTGAAGATGACAGTTGATTTGCCCGTTTTCCCTTTTTGGCACATTGCTTCTCTCTCGGAATCTTCCACCCTCTGTGAAAATTCTGCCCATATAGGTGAATTGTGAGACTTGTTTTACTTCTTTATTGTTTATTTGTATATTTATCGAGCCTTTAGACTTGCTGATTTTCAGTGTTTCGGTCTGTCGCGTGTTGTTGTAATTTCCACATGTTGTTGAACCTTCTCTAATATTGTTTTATACTTTCCTTATTTGCTCGACCAATCACTTCTGAGATGTATTTCACTGAATTGATTCTATACCGGAAGAACATGTTCATTGTTTCTTTTTAGAAAACGGGGAGGTGCGTTAGCCTAGTAGATAGACGATGGTCTGCCAGCCGGTGGTCAATGGTTAGATATGCATGGGAGCGGATTCCGATCTATCAAAATTTACCTGGGCTCCCAGGGCGATCTAGCCTAAAATGGGGATCTAGAAGTGTAATAGAAAATAAAGGCGATCACTGTGATACTTATCACATCACCCACAGAGTGCCAATTGGTCTATACAAGTGTGTCTTACACCATATATCCAAATCATCTTAAGGCCTTGTCAACGTCTCACACAAACACAGGCATTCCAAGTTCCTTCACATGCACTCAAGAAAATGCACTCAATCTTGCATGTGGTATCAAACATTTATTCAGGAGAATCTGATTATCATCAAGATGCGCACATAGTGCGGTTAATTTAATGCATTATCATTATATACATAAGTGCTAACTAACAATTCTAGCACTCAGGCAATCACACAAAAACCCTGCACTCAAATACGCGCTATCTTTAACATGGCAACGCAAGCTAGCACTCCTACAAATCCATACACTCGCTTCTCAAAACACATGCGTCCTTCCCCTAAAACGTCTAGTCCCAGTCTGCCTCTCCTCACGCTGGCCTGTTGGTCACGTGGTACTGGACCCCGTGTGTCTCGGGACAGTCGAGCTGTCTCAACAGTCACGTCGTACTGCTGTCCGCTCGAATTGTGTCGGGTCTTTCAGTGCAAGGCTGTCCGGTCAATCCAGGACGGAGTCCTGTAGACTTGTGTCCCCTTTTATAGCTGGGTCTTGTCCTGTCTAAGTCCTGTCTATGACATCCCTGTGTCCCTGCCTATGTCCCGTCTCTGATATCCCTATTGTCCTGTAGATGTCCTGTCTATAACCTCTCTGTGGTCCTGTAGATGTCCTGTCGATGACATCTCTGCATCCCTGCCTATGTCTTGTCTCTATTATGTCCCGTGGCCTCTATATGTCCTGTCTCTATTCCCCAACACGCTGACAGGCCTATAAAAGGACCGTTGGATTTACCAGAAAACACACGTTATTCTGTCTGTTTAATTAACTCACTAGTAAAATATTATGTTCAGTTTGTGCAACATTTTATCATGTTATTTCGTTCTTCCAGCGCTACAAGTACAACAACACGACAATGCTCCTCCTGCAGCTGCGATAGTAGGACCAGTGGTCGCCTTCGTTGTACTGGTTACACTGACTTTTATTTGTGTGCTGATCTGGAGGTAATGACTGACTAAATCTATATATGCAACAGAGGACGCCGGCGATTCTCAATTAGACTCGGTGAAGGTCATTGCTGAGCAGAATGAAGCCTATAAGTCTATCATTTCAGTAACAGATTGGGCCAGATAATTATCGAAAAAATTAAAGCTATTGGTGAACTGTGTATAAAAGTAATAACAAAACTATTGAATGATATTATATTAGTGGATATATACCAGATGATGTCTTGAAATGTATTGTCATAGCTCTACCAAGGAAACTTGGCGCAGCGAATTGTGGAGAACATAGAACAATTACTTTGATGAATCATGTGACTAAATACTATTGTGAATTATAAAGAGGAGAATAAATAATAAAATAAAGCCAGAAATTGGAGTCGTGCAATGCGGGTGTATGGAAGGTAAAGGTACAAACGACACCATATACATCTTGAGAACAATGACAAAAGGTATGACTGAAATAAATATAGATCTATATTTGTGCTTTATTGACTTCACTGATACATTTTGTAAGGTGAAACACGAACAAATGATTACAATGTTGGAAATTTTAAGCATTAATGTTAACGATCTAAGAATATTAAAGAATATGTATTGACAACAAAGAACAGGCATGAGAATTGAGAACCGGTTAGGAACCTTTCAACACATTAAATAAGGTGTTAGACGGGGTTATGCATTATCACCTGATCTGTTCAATCTGTAAAGCGAAATAATAACGAGATCCTTACAAATCATGCCATAAATATCTATATCGATTGGTGGGCAAGTATAAACAACCTGCGTTAAGCTGATGACATGGCTTTTGTAGTTTAAAATAAAACACAGCTACAAGAAATGATAGATATTATTGCAATAGAAAGTAGATACAAAGGACTTATTCTGAATACCAGACAAACAGAAGCAATGGTTAATACAAAGAAAAAATATACACCCAAGGGCAACATCAAGGTGAACGAAAGCAGTCTGAAACAAGTCATGTATGTACGCATTTGGGTTCTGAATTAACACCAGATGGACGGTATATTAAACAATTAAATTTTGAATAGCCTAAGCTCAGTCAGAATTTCACACGATGAAGAATTTATAAATTGAGCACAACCCTCTACTGGCAACGCTGATCGTACTCTGGTATGAACCTAAGGCCTATCCACGTCAATGTGGAAGCACTATACTCGAGTTTCGCTATCGTTTGAGCTCGTCAGTAGTGCATATCCCTGACCGGATCCGGAAACAAGCCCCGGATCACGGCATGTGAAGCGGGTGTTTAACCAGGCGGCACACACTGGACACGGCCAAATTATCATAACAGAATACCACAACGTCAGCCATCGCAGGCTATGCTCAAGATGAAAGAAAAGATGAAGAATATTGTTTGTAATTTATCTGTGTCAACTGAGGTAAGGAAAAGAGTTCTTAAGAGTTATTTTGAGTCAAACCTGGTGTGCAATTGAGGAATTACTTGAAGGCTGAGGAGAAGTGGTTTCTAAGAAGAATAATGAGAACACCGTGGACGGATAGAAATAACAATGTGGATATTGTTTCTAGCATCAGATGAAGACAATCCGCATTCTTTGGGCCTTTCATGAGAATGAGAAAGTATGTCGTCACAACGAACCGTTGGATGAGATTCTGGGCGGTATGACATCATGGCATTGAGGAACGTTGGTATCATAAATGATTAGCAGCACAAGAGATAGAAGACTACGGGCAGACATGATTACCAACGCCACACGACATGGACTATAAGAAGAATGTGAGACTGAAGAAATACCGTCAGACAAAAATTGTTGAATAATTCTCCATGTTCATGCATTACACCCAGTCCTACGGCATTTAGATCATCCATTAAATTTTGATATTGCCATTTCTTAGATCGTCAACTGCGTTTTGAAGTTCCATGTAAAATAAATTCATCCTTAACCGATTCCCATCATCATTTGGTGGTACATAGCAATGGATAACACTCATATTTGTTTACCTTTGGATAGTTCTACAGCTAGCTGTTATTATTCTAGAGCTCACTGCTTTCCACTCTAATAATGCTTAATCTCTTTTGATAACATTAGGGCCACGCCTTCACTGTGGGGAATGATGAGGAGATGTGGAATTTTTCCTCTTTATGGACTGTGTACAACACTGTTTCACATATGCTTTGATTCTCTTCACCTGTTCCGGTCTACCTTATTTCGCACAATCCCTAGAAGCTAATATTATAATACTTCTTTTCTGCTGTCACATGTGCAATCTTACCTTATTCATACCTAATTTTAATATTCCAGATGCCAATCCTGGAGATTTTCCTAGGTAAAAGAAATTTAATCAGCGCCCTGGATTTCTTACGGCTTTCTCCGCAGCACCTCATATCTCTTCTAAAAGAGCTTCCTTTCCTCTTGGCTGGCTAAGTAATTCTTGTTTCTGTAGGTGATATGTCCATGGTTGGTTAGATTGTGAAGCTGCATTTTTCTACATTATGGGGTAGCCTTCCCTAAGCACAACCCTTTCTTAGCCGCCTCCTACAACATGCCTGATAGGGTGCAGTAATACTATTATGTGATTTCCTTGCGGGTCCCGATAATATACAGGCCATAGAGCTCACAGAGTCGACTACACATTTCCAGTAAATCAAAAGACGATAACACTTCAAACAACACTCGTTGAGAAATCCTTTAACACTATAATTGAGAAAAAACTGTTAACATTAGAACTAGCAAGTCCTTTATTTGGAACCCACAAGACACAAGAACCAGAAGGAGACCTATCAATCACGAGAAAGAAATGAAAATAGCTGGAGATGACAATAAATATTTGGGGGACTTGGTGTGAGTTTGTTGAGAGCTTAACATCTTGGAAGATAAAAGCCAGAAAATTAAGACTAGCGCGCACTAACCCCTCCCCTTTAAAAATATATTGTCCACCCCACCCCCGACCCCCCACACCACCACCCCCTCCTTAATCCCATATGCCAAAGTGGCACGAAACATGACTCTTTTCCTTTTACCTGTTATACTGTTATACCAATCTATACTGTATATTACACTGTGCAAAAACAATAGGGATCGGAGTGACTGTAACAACTATAGGGGTGTCTCAATTATATGCACCGTTGGTAAAAAATGTGCCAGAATTGTTCTGCGCAGATTTCATGTGTGTGGGAGAGCATGTCTACCCTGAGGTACAATGTCTATCATTGATATGATATTTTCACTGCGACAACTGCAAAAAAATGCCGTAAACAGAATCCACCACTTGACTTTCTATTGCTTTCATTGACCTCACAAAAGCATTTGATTTGGTCAGTCGTGAGGGTCTGTTCAAGACGTTAAAGAAGATAGACTGCCCGCCAACTCTCCTGCCTCTCATGAAAATTTTCCACACTGGCATGACGGTATAATCAATTTTGATGGTGCATCTTAAAAGGAGTTTGAATTCAAGAGTGGAGTTAAGCACGGTTGTGTACCCACCCTCTTTGGAATATACTTTTTACTTCTATTAAAATATGAGTTGTATGATCAGGATGGTACTTTGTAATGTCACTCACGCTCAGATGGTAGCCTCAATAATGCTCAGAGATTGAAAGCCAATGTCAAAATTAGAAGGGGACTGATCAGAGAGTTGATTTTCTCAGATAATGCGGTGATTACAACACGCTCTTTGAAAGAATTACAATGCCTACCATCTGCATTCTCCAGTGATTGTTATGAATTTGAGTTAACACTTAGCAAAATGAAGATACATATGGTGCAAACGGGATACCATCAATCTGTATTAGCTACGCACAACTGGAGATAATAGACCAATCACACATCTAGTGTAAAATATAAACAATAAAATATCCATTAATCAGGAAATAAACATCAGGGAGCAACAACAATAAACAGTTTAACAAAGAAAGTCTTTGACAGTGCTTCTCAACCTTTTTTGGCCCATACACCTCTTCACCATATGTTCAGAATGTCATTCCCCCCTTTCGTATTTCTTCCCTATAAATCCCCCCCCCCCCCCCGCCTCTATACAGTATAGGCAAAATTGGAAGCTACATTTAATAACATACTAGAACAAGTTCTTGACGTCTGCATAATGTGCGGGTCTACTAACGTTATGAAACGAATTTCAGAAGGGCAAGAAGTACAGAAATGTAAAGTATGGAGGGAAAAACAATATCAAGTAATCGGTTCTTGTATTAACGCGATCTTAAAATAATCTTAACCCCCCCCCCCCCCGGGAAACCCTAGAATTCCCCCCTGAAGGAGGGGGGATTCCCCACCTGTTGAGAACCACTGGTCTAGAAGAACAGCAAGACTATTGACAAATCAAAAGATTTGGTCTAGCAAGTCTGTGTACTCTTTTTTTTTTTTTTTTTTTTTTTTTGACAATGAAGCCTGGTAAACTTACTCACACCAAGAAAAACCTTTAAACAGCTTTTACATGTCTGTGAAGAATACTTGATATTAAGTGGGTTCATACATAAACACACATAATATTGTTTGGTTCTTATAGAAGAAGGAAGTAGAGATTAGAGAACGCACTTGACAACATAAAATTTGAAATCTATAGTTACCGAAAGGGATTCGAATCTGTCACCTCCAAATGACGACGGCGCCTCACTGCAGGAACAAGTGTGCTTCGACACATGACCAGCTAGACACCCGTTGATATTAAGTGGCACGGTAAAATCACAAATATTGATGTATTGGGAGGATCGAGTTGTGTGACGGTTTGTTCCATGCTCAGTCTCTGTAGACTTAGATGGATAGGACACGTGACGAGAATGGGCAATGGTAGAATACCAACAGATACATTTTTGGGGGGTAAATTCATCATCATCATCCAGTGCCTTGCTGGCTAGCGTGGGCGATCATGCCACTACATAAATTATGATCTCCGACGTCATGGATTAATTCGTGTGTGCCATGCCACAAGACTGTCAAGAATCTTCCTCGATCTCTCTTTCCGCAAATCTTTCCGGTTGTCACATCATGTTCCAGTTTTTGTCTTCTCATAACGTGGCCAAAAAACGAAGACTGCCTTTTTCAGATGTTTGTGATCAGTCGTCTTTGAGACTCAGCTTCCCTTAAAACGTCATGAGTGCTCATTTTGGCTGCCCAGGTAATTTTCAGCATTCTTCAATAAAACCACATCTCCAAGGTTTCCATAGATTTTTTCGCTTGTTTACTAATTGTCCAGGAATTGCAGTCGCATGTTAAAAACTGGTTCCATGTAACAAGCAAAACTTTCAAGGAAAGCGATTTATTGCTAAATCATGCTTTCGTAAATTACAAATTGGTAAAATATCTCGGGATCGGCCTCTACTACGGTACAAAGATATGTGTAAGCGGGAGATGATTGATACAAGCATTGATATTGCAACTTGCAAGCTGATCGCGTTGCATGGAGGGCAAAGATCAGAAATGGGATACAGACAAGAGACACACTGAGCATTTAAGACGTCATTTGGTTCGTGATGGTGACAATGACCATGTGTTCACATGCTTCCATGGTAGACGAACATTTATCACGCGAATTGGTCTGATCAGTCACATTCGCTACGGCCTTCGATTGTTGCTTTTTAGAAGCACTATGTAACAGACTGGTCTGTCAAGACGACAAGGCGCCAGTAATAGTAATATCACCATCATAATCTTCATCATCTACATCATCATCATCATCATCCTCATATGCCATGCGGATAAGCGTGGACGGTCATATTTCGCCATGCCACACGATCACCAGAGTCGTGGATCAGCTCTGTGTTCTTGTCTCGATCCTACTATGAGGCCGAACTATCCAGAAAGTTACATCTCTGTCTTTTCCTTGTTCTTTACCCCTCAATCTTGCCAGTTGCAACCAAATTCTTTATTTCATTTCATCCCAAAAAAATGTGACTGTTTACGTATAATTACTCTAATGTATTTATGTTTTTCATGTGCTTCTTGTGGGGCTTGCTCATTTGTTTTTCTGTTTGTCCATGGTACAAGGGGCTTCTTTATAAGTCTTTAGCCTGACCATGAACGAGTAGGCGGAGAAAATAGAAATTTGGCACAGTGCTTATTCCTTATTGTTGCCGGTCGTTCAGAAAGCAATGGCAAACTACTGAAAGTAAACTTGCCAAGAGATCACAACAGCAAATAAATGATGGTGTTGACTGCAACGTCCTGTAATGGATATGCAAGTAACTTAATTATTGTACCAGTCTATTAACGTGCAGTTGGGCATCGTCTTTCTTAGAATTTCTAAACAGCGTCGTACAAGAATAGGAAAACATTACCTTCGAAACGGTGAACTAAACGACTCACGTAATCGCCTTCAATTAATCCACATGCAGAATTGTACTTAACTTTTTATAGAATATATCATACTGTCTTTATTACTTGTTCAGTCGACCATGGCACAAAAGAGATGCGGCATCCCAGGGCACATTTCCGGATGATGTCGATATCGAAAGTGCAACAAATAATGCTAAACCACAAGTAGTGGCACAGTACAACAAATGTGTTGATGTACAAGCAACACCTCCAAGTTAGTATTATCAAGTTCACATGTACAACATATCCTCATATGGGCTTCGTAATGTATGTTTATTTCATTTATGCTGTCTGTTTCATACTGAATGTTCACTATTTTTTTTTTTTAAACCTTTCCCACCGGGAATTGGGCTGTAGTCTGTTAACAGTGACATGCCTAATTCCCATGGACGAAACATTACCAACCTGTGAATAATTCTAGTCAGTCTGTAAGTGCCGTGTTGCATCTGTAACATGATGTATGTCCATTTCAGGACTTGAATCATAGTATGCCTTTCTAGTATGCTTTTCTGCCGGAGTTCCGATACAAAAATGAAGGTAAAATACAGTTCTTGAACACTGTGTGCTGTGCAGCCAACAAAACTTGTTAGTGCGAGTAACATCCTCAACAAGAAACAATATCTCAGTTGTAACTGAGTTCGCCTACATAACACATAAACAACACATTTTTTTCTGGTAATAATCAAACCCAACAAGACCGAACATCTCAACACTGATAGGGTTTATTTACATAATTATAAGCAACGCATTTATACTGCTTAGCAGCTTGCTATATAAACCAGTTCCAAGGTTTCTATATTCACCACATTGCGTACAAACGGTCACTATCTTACATTGATTGCACGGTGCTCTTCCTCCTGCTATGAAATACTTCATATATCAGCAAAATGCTCTTCTCATGTAAATCACATTTGATGTATTTCGTATCTCCTACTATGCTTTACGTCTTTACTAACACCAGTTCTAAATGTGTATGCTCCCGTATCCCACACTTGTAAAGCATTACTCGATATACACTGACACATCATTTGAATAATTATGGTTATTCTTTATTCGCGCATATTACAAGTACATTACGTCATACGCTCCGTAGTTGTTGGTCCATGGCATTCCACTATTATGGTCCTGCCTTCAATACATCATATGCATTCTAGAATACCATGTACTTCACATATATTTATGTAATATTTCTTCTGCCCATCACCATTCTAATGAATATGAATGCACAATGCAACTGTTTACTAGTTTAATTTTAATTTCCTTGTGTGTACAGTTCATATTTGTCTACTTTAATTGCAACAGGTTATACTCATTTCATCGTCTCATCATCAACATTATCCTTGTGCCTCATTATTACTATTTGATACTCATGAAGCAATATTCCCTATGTCAGTATTTTATGTAATATATACGAGTACAATTATATTTCTAGTTGTGTTACCACTATCTACGGCTGTCATAGTGGGCCTCGCTAATGATAGTGCCTCCAGATCTCCAGAATCACACGTTTTCACACGTATTTACACTACTCTAAATAAATACAATTGCTCATAACTAATTACTAAATTTTCTTAGCATATGGGTTTTCAGTTATTATATTTTAAATTGTAGAATATTCCTTTCCCAACTAACCCGGGACATTGTTTGCTATAATTCATGCATAGTTTCAAGAAGAAATCACGAAACAAAAGACTGAATATTTGTTGTATTGTTCTCCCATGTGGCGTTCCTCCATCCTCTTCGTTCTTATTCGAGGTTAGCATCACTTATTAAATAATTATCGTCTATGTGTCTATAGAATATACCAACACAACTTATTTATTCATTATTCGAGCAGTTCCTATTCACTTCGTATGTCTAAAATTAACACTTTATTTATCCTATCACAGTCCCCTCGTAAACAGGTCGCCAGCATTTTTCAGGCGAAGAACAGGCAACGTTGCGCTTCCTTAAGAATATTCTACCAAACGAGAACCTCATTTTAGGCTACTGCTAGCAATCACCAATCTAACAATTTAATGGCATAATTTTAGATCGACAATAGCCCCACACTTTTTAACAATTGTACTTTCCTAGCGTTATAAAACTATACATTACAATTGCAAAATACAAGATGTTTTCCCCTAGATATAGTGCGTTCACAAATGTTTTTCCCTCGTATAATAATCATTAACTCAGTAACCAAATGAGAGAAAATTATGAGATTTAGCATATAACCTTATCATTATGCAAACTCACACCAAACAAACTGATGCTCTGGAAATTGTACAGCAGATCTCAATGTTTGTTTATATGCGGTATATAATTTACGGGTCAGAGATGAAGTGCATATTATCATATGTATTACATCTTCACATGGAAACATCCATATTCAATAATGAATATTTTCCCTGGTGCATGGAAATGTCCTTATGAGAAGCACGTCACATAGTGGCCTTGCGTCGTTACCCGAATTGACGTTTATTACTGTAACACAATTTTCTTAAAGTTAATTTCTCCAAAACATCAAAGAAATTTCGCCATTTGCCCTTAGACCTATCGACGACATATTCCTTGGGTGGGAGTAAATATAAGCGGCAGGAAAAATGTCATAATCATGCAACAAATACCCTTTTCGAAAATGTTTAACGTAAATGAGGGCAAAGATTTGTGAACGCACTATAATTAAACAATCTAGGCTTACATTCCGATGCAGAAGTTCAAAACCACCACTAGATCTTAAACACTGATCTGTATCATACACGATCTAACTATAGGCATGGCACCTTCTAACTCCGTATTAGAGGTGAAAACGAGGTCAGTCATGCCCTCGTCTGCCGTATTATACCATTGGCTGGGATCTTTCCGCCCCCCCCCCCCTCATTCCTCTTGCTTCCCACAAGACCTAGTGCTGCGCCACATGTCGCTGTCATCACGAGCCTTGTACACAAAGATAGTATCTATTCTATCAACATCCTTCTGTCAACACCCCAATGACACGATCTATTCTATCAACATCCTTCTGTCAACACCCCAATGACACGATCTATTCTATCAACATCCTTCTGTCAACACCCCAATGACACGATCTATTCTATCAACATCCTTCTGTCAACACCCCAATGACACGATCTATTCTATCAACATCCTTCTGTCAACACCCCAATGACACGATCTATTCTATCAACATCCTTCTGTCAACACCCCAATGACACGATCTATTCTATCAACATCCTTCTGTCAACACCCCAATGACACGATCTATTCTATCAACATCCTTCTGTCAACACCCCAATGACACGATCTATTCTATCAACATCCTTCTGTCAACACCCCAATGACACGATCTATTCTATCAACATCCTTCTGTCAACACCCCAATGACACGATCTATTCTATCAACATCCTTCTGTCAACACCCCAATGACACGATCTATTCTATCAACATCCTAACGATAATATATTTTATTAGCATCCTTAGCATAGTACTCATTCTACCAACATCATACAAAAATGTTGATATCAGTCAGAATGTATATATGTATCATTATGTTTTTAAGTCATGATGAAACCAAAGTTTAGACGAGCTTCCAAAGATGGCCAGGAAAGTCATGTGGACGGTGACTACTGCAATATCTTTCCATGTCGCAGTGAAACAGCTATTAGATTTATTGACCTAGAGAAACTTATGGCTGAACACAGAAAGCAGTTATTCCAGGAACAATTTTACGTAAGATACTCTTACATATTCTTGATACTATGTGCGTTTGATATGCATATATCATGCACTCTTCAACATCCAACGTAAGCAATCGTTAACACAGCAGTTTTGTTTGAACAATAGGTAATCATGGCTTAGAAAAGTAAGATTGGGGGTTGAATGGTCTCGAGGTATGCTGTCCACCTCGAGTGCTGGAGGTCCCAGTTCAAGCCCCGGTGAGCGCCGGGATTTTTTCACGTGGACTTCTAATTACGCAGTTTAGTCCTGGTCTCTGGATAGTGAGATCGGACGCCTGTGTGTATTGTGCACGTAAAAAATCTCTTGGCAGTTGGAAATCGAAAAAGGGTAGACTAATAGCGCTGCCCAGGCAAAATTTCGAGTTAAAAATCTATCCAAAGTATTTCAGGATTATCGCCGGTTCTACGAAGTTCGTGCACTCAGCCGAGATTCTCCGGACTCAGGCTTGAGTTAGGAGTAGAACGGAGCACTTATGGGTTACACCCGTGTGCCGTGATGTTGATCCGTCGACTAAATTAAACTAAACTGTAAGAATACAGAACCGTTGTATCTAGAATATTGATATAACTACCATGAACATCTGCAATTTGCTCTGGTAGTTCTGATAGACTATTGATCGTCAATCTCGTTATGTTATTTTCCCATCTTGTGGTTGTTATTGGGTGACAGAAGCGACGTCACTACAAGAGGGACACACCAATAATGACTCATTTTTCCTTCAGCAGCTATAGAAGATTATGATGCTAACTACTATCCTAGAACTTTGATGGAGACACATCTAACACGTCTCCGCATTCAACATGAAAAACTAGTTTTCATCTTTTCTTCACATCTGTATTGTTGTCTACAACTTGTCAATCTGTCTTCGAATCTGTTTTCCATTTTGATTTGTTTTAAGTTGCTAATACACTGTTGTTTTGTTTTTTTGTGTTTTTTTTTTCTTTTCAACGTGTGAATATTTCATCTAATTATTTCAGCGCTTTGTTGTGTAAATATGTTAACATTTCATCAGAATGTTAATGCACTTTGCGATGTCAGAATGTGTAGATTTCACCAAATTATTACAGCAATTTGTATTGTCAAAATTAGATTAACAAATTGTGATTGTACTCTATGTTGTTTATGTGTGTACGTGTTATCAAATTGTGAATCCACTTTATGTTGTCAACATTAGAATAGTTAATCAAATTGTTTGCGTTCTCAACATATGAACATTTCACTGAGCTGTAGAAAAAAACAATACACATTTCCTTTCTTGTCATCAATTTTGAAGCTTATCCCTGAAAACATAACTGCAACTACGAAAGCAGCTTTGAGTGCAGAAAATCATAATAAGAACAGATACAAGAGAATTAATGCCTGTGAGTACGTAAATCTGTTCATTTATGGTGTTCTAATATCGTTGTCTATAAGTACCACAAGACACGACTATTGGTTTTTTAATACTTACAATACATAATTTTAATGCATTTAAGTATTCTTACAAAAGAAATATATCTCTTGGAAAGAAATACAATCCGTGAATACTGTTTCACTTTGAAACAATATTTTATACACAGCAAGTGGCAGGGTCCTCTTCTCTGTATAGAGCTTAGATCGCCGAGCAGAAATAACAAATGCAATGGTGTCATGCTTATTCAGCATACAAATCAAGAGGAGTTTTCCCAGACCTGCAGTCAGTGTTATAAGTCTGAAACAAGACACTGTGTATGTGAGTACATAATAACAGCGGATGGAA
>JACEFZ010003166.1:140000-155000 GCA_014155875.1 Cepaea nemoralis
GAGAAACTCAACTCAGACCCACTCTTTGTGAATGTAGGCCTAAGGCCATATTCAGTCTGTAACATCTATATCATCCTAGAGCTACACTCTGGCCTAAGACAGAGTAGTTCAGCACATTACGCTAGACAAGGTAAAAGAAAGAAAAGCTAAAGGAAAAGCGCAGAAATCCCAGTAGACTCCCCTACCATAATATCCTAGCATTGACTTATCCTTTATCTCCCCACTCAATCTCAATCCTGCTGAATATCTTCTCATGTCATTGTACTTATCCTACCGACTGCAATGACACCCCACTCAACACAGCTTAAGTCACACTTCAGTCTATTGCTGCCGACACTCTATACTACGGTTACACACGCAAGTTCACTATGCTCGATTTCTAATCTACATCACTACTACCTTATAAAACTATTGTGATCCTGAATTGGAATACATATGCACACCCATTACAAATGTACGTTGCCTCTAAGTAACCCGGGACATTGTAATTCCTTTTCTAAATAGGACCTCGAATAGATAAACACGTCATCTCCGTGTAATTTTCTGTACCACACTGAATTTAAAAAGGGTATATTCAGACAACTTATAATTTTGTCTGTAAGACGTCACTTGTTTTTCTCCCAACCAAGCAGTCCCTGCTCTTTTCTCGTCTTTTGATCCTCGTACAAAAACATTCCGATAATCTTCTTTGATGTAGACAATTCTAGTTGATATCGTTTCTTCCGTTGTTCACGGGAACTTCGTTCACCGTCATCAAAGATTTCTGACTGTGTTTTATCTAGTATCGTTCTCGGTGTTTCAAAGAGTTCCGCTCCTGTTTGATCGGGGATCCGTCCTGACAACAAACAAAATTGTAGCGGTGTAAATCGACGATCTCTGGTCTGTGATCATTCCGGTCGATGACTCTAACAACAACGGTCTCTGGCCTAGATCATTAGGTCGATGACCTCTAGTAATATTTGTGACAGTAGGTCTGTATATATATTATCTCTCTACTGTCTTCTTGAGTGTAAGCGAGTTTTGTTTCCCTATTATCTTCTATTCTTTCTATATGCCCCAGCCATTGTAGTCCATTAGCCTTCATGATACCAGTGATTAGCGGGGACTTAAACAGATCATAAATGTCTTTGTTACTTCTTCTTTTCCACTCTCCACTTTGTGTATCCTTAATGGGTCCAAAGATGTGTCTTAAAACTTTGTTCTCAAAGGTTTGTAGCAAGGCTTCGTCTCCTTTCGTTGTACTACAGGTTTCAGAGTCATACAGCACAACTGGTCTGATCAGTGTTTTGTATATTGTGATCTTGGTGTTACGAGATAGCGCCTTTGATTTTAATAGATGTTGTAGTGCATAGTATATCTTATTTCCAGAATTGATTCTATTTTGTATTTCTTCTCTTATAATTTTGGAGCAGTTGAAGATTGTACCCAGGTATTTGTATGTTTCCGTTCTTTTAATGGTCATATTATCTATTTGTATTTGGCCAGAGTTTTTAGCCATTCCTTCTCTTGAAATTACCATATATTCTGTCTTATCTTGGTTGATAACCAGCCCCATCTATTGGGCTTTTTCCTTTAAGTGAGTCAATATTTCCAATGTCTTGTGTTCATTTTCCCCTATAATATCTATATCATCTGCATAACCAAGCAACTTGGGTGTTCCTCCAATATGACATTCCTCCTTCACCCTCCTTACAACTTTCTCTAGAGCCAGATTGAAGAGTAGCTGCGATAGAGCATCACCCTGTTTCAAGCCAGATGTTATTTGGAAAGGGTCTGATTTCCTGCCTTTTTATGTTACTATATTATAAGTATCTTCCATGCATAGTCTGGTCATGTTGATTAACTTCCTTGGTATTCCAAATTCCCGCATAGCATTCCATAGACTATTCCTATGAACACTATCATAAGCCTTTTTAAAATCCACAAAAATGTTATGGAGATATCTTTTAATATTCCCAATTATTCTCTGCTATATTTCATTCATTGGCACCTTGCCGTCTTGACAGACGATAGTTTGTGCTTTAAAAAGGCATAATAACTTTTACCTAAGGCGGTAGCGAATGTGACTGATAAGGCCAATTTGCGCTGTAAATGTCCGTTCACAATGACAGGGACTGTAACAGTTGCCTCTCGCTTTGATTCCGAGACCAGTTAAGACCAGGGATGGAGTTATTGCCTCTCCATAGCACAAAGCCTGGGCTAAAATATAGAGATCATGTGTTGCCCATGCAGCATGATCCCTCTCTCGGCCTGCCTAGTTCACTCCAGAGGAAAGGTAACACCTCTAAATCTGGAACAAGACAAGCTGCAGAAGCTCCCGGATCAGCAAAGCAATGCTCTAACTGTCAGCCTGTCGGAGCTTCGATCCTAGACCAGCCGCCAACCAAGGCTTAGGGCCTGGTCTGCCCTGCCATGACATTTTGTCTTTAGCTTGCATTTCCTCGCACCAGGGTAAGGCTTGTACCCTCCCAATTGCACTCTTTCGCCCGAAGCCGTTGGCACAATGTGGGGTGTTGGGTTTGGTAAGCGCCGCCCAACGTTCGGCGCTAACAGAAAGCAGGTAGTACCGTCTACGGTTATACGGTAGCTCAGTCATATCTGACTAAGACCTGACAGAATATCTCTGCTATATGTCGTAAGATAAATATATGGTCTATTGTTGATCTGTTTTGTCTAAAACCCGCCTGGTAGTCACCTAATATGTATTATGAATATGGTTTTAGTCTATTTAGTAATACTGCGGATAGTATCTTATAGCTTATGGACAGTAGTGATATTCCTCTATAATTTTCACACTGGAACTTGTCTCCTTTCTTAAAGATAGGTATCAATAATGACTCTTTCCAGTCATGGGGTAATTCTTCAGTCCTCCAGAGTTTTATCATTAGTTCGTATAACTTTAATATATTGAAAGAGATTTAACTCACAAAGAGAACTGGTTACTCGCATCAGAAGAAGAGTTCCCACATTCTTTGAGCATGTCTTAAGATGGCGAAAGTTGGAGAATGTTGTCACAACGAGAAAGCTGAAGGGAAGGAGACTATGGAGAGGCCAAGAGAGAAGATGACGGACAGTTTCACATCAAGGCATGAAGCTGCATCAGTATTAGAAATGATTCAAAGCACGTGAGATAGAATACTGTGGACAGACATGATCTCACACGTCACGAGGCGTAGGCTATAAAACGAAGGCAGACCGTGTATTGTATAATTGTCTATATTCCATCTTGCTGCCATTTCAATTCCTGACTGTTCCTTGTGGATGGCTTCAATTTCCTTCTGTCTTTCATCTATTTCAGACTCCAAATGTAAAAGAACTTTAGATGACGATGGTTATTATCCCATCCTCCTATGTTTACATATTGGCAATGATGATCACTAAAGACATTATAAAGACCATTGTGACTACTTGAATAGGCAGACATTTACGAAAACATGTCGATAGCTGTCATATGCTGAACACACAATACAAGAGCACTGCATGTGCATCTTCGAAATACATTATCTCGGTGTTGTTTCTTGCTTGCTTTCAAATTCCTCTTTTACGTCTTATGCAAATGTATATTCATTGTTCTTTGTTGGATTCAATGGCTTGCACCTGTTAATAGTGTCTTTGAGAATTTGTCTCTCTCAGAATATGACAATACTTTCTAGACAAAAGCATTTGACAATGGGAAACATGAGGAAATAATAAAATTACTATAACAGCTGAACATTGACGGCAAAGATGTGCGAATAATAAATTGTATATATTGGCAGCAAACAGTAGCCATAAGAATCAACAACCTGTAGGAACATTTCAGTATATAAAGAAGAGCGTCAGACATGGTTGTGTAATGTCTCCTGATTTTTTCTCATTGTTCAGTGAATATATAATGAGATATACATAAAATATGTCAGGGATCCTGATTGGTGGACATAATATAAATAACTTACGTTTTGCTGATGACACCGTCTAGTTAGCAACAAGTCAGATGGAACTACAGGAACTGATAAATACAGTGGTTATAGATAGTGAAATAATTGGCCTCAACTTGAATAACGGAAGTCATAGTGATATCAAAGAAACAGATTGTTCCTAAATGCGCATTTACAGTAAATGACCTTATTTTGGGACAAATGCAGAAATTAAGATATCGGGGCACATGGATAACATTAAATGAAAGATGCATCACAGAGATAAAAACAGAATAGGACATGCAATGAAGAACGTTTTGTGCAATAAGTTCTTGAAAATTAGAAAGAGTTCATGCATGTTACATAGAACCAATTTTAACATACGGCTGCGAATCCTGGACAATTAGTAAACAGACGACAAATATCCATCGGAGCCTTGGAGATGTGTTTTTATAGAAGAATGCTGAACATTAATTGTACAGTCAAAATGAGCAATCTTGACAATTTTAGCGAAGTTGAGTCGCAAAGACAACTTATTATAAACATAAGAAAGAAGCAGTCATCATTTTATGACCACATTACTAGAAGACAAAAACTGAAACTTGTTGTGACAACCGGAAAGATTTGTGGAAAAAGACATTGTGGAAGACAGCCTGAGAAGATTCTTGACACTTTTGTGTTACGGCACGGACGGGAGTCAACACACGAATTGATCCATGCCGTCGGAGATCACTGTTTGTGAAGAGGCATGATCACCCACGCCAGCCGGCAAAGCACTGGATGATGATAATATGTTCCGGACATTTGTCATATACTTCAGCAGGGTGATGAGTCTGTAACGTCTGTAAGTTGTGAAGGATCTCTTCTAGATTGTGATAGTGGCTTCAGATAACTATGTAACCAGCCCTCTGATACGTTGGAAGTATTCATACTAACATTGAAATCCCTCACACATCAGCGCATTTCCGCATCACGCAGCTGTTTGATGTGATCATATTGTATGCCATCACGTTATGGGCTATTATGTTTGCTGCCTCGTAATGCATACTATCTATCTTTTGCACCTATATAGGTCTTCACATTTTGCACTGTAATACCTTATCTAGTGTCTTAGTGGGCATTTATATCACTGTTATCTGTCTGAATGATGAATACCTGCTGTTTCTCCTTGTCAGTCTCTAGCATAGGGCGAACGAACAAACGAACAAACGAAAATCTTTATTTTCAAAGGGTTAAGAATTGGACACGCAGGCCTGTCTGACATTCTGCCCTTCTTCTCTATTTCTACTACTGAATCATGGATGTCTTGTGTTTGGCCACTCCATAAAACAGATTATTGTAAAACATTGTTTGGAGGTTGCATTATTATAAGCCCTGGGATATTGACAATGAGCACACGCTTGGAATGGGAACCACGGTAGCGTAGTGGCTCTTCGCCAGCCTGTAGGCCCGGTGGTCAAGAGTTCGATTTCGCATTTGTTTTTCAATTGACCTAGTCTCCCATTTGCAACCAATCTAAATAGGATATCAGTAATTGTCTCGGAAAGTTAAGGCGACCGGTCTAATAATGAATTATCTATGCAATTATGGGTCTAGTACAGTATGCTTAATAACCTCTAGAATAATAACAGCAAGAACTATTTAAAAACACAAATATTAAAAAAAATACACATGAATGTGATCCAATGTTACGCACCACCAAATATAAAAACGGGATAAGTTAAAGGAGAATTTTACATGAAACTACAAAACCTAATTAGCAATCTAAACAATAAGAATATCAAACGTTTAAAGGATGACCTAAATGCCAGAATATAATCGTATAACACAGGTTATAAAGAGCTCACGGGGAAATATGGACTCTTTTTTTTTCTGCATATTATATTTACAGGACATCCCTGTCAAAACCAGCATTTTATTGCTGTTGTTGATGTATTGGCAAGTTTACATTCAGTAGTTTGCCACTGCTTTCTGAATGACCGGCTCCCATACCAACACGTTAAAACCCAGCGCAACGCGGTCTGCTGCCAAATCGGTACCAGTTGTGTTTCGAACGCGGGTAAGCGAGCTTACGAATCGCGTCCGTAAGACCTGAGACAAGACCGCCGGGGCTTGGACTGGTTTGCCACTATAGATACTATCCCCTGCCTTTGCTCCAACCACCTCAATAGCACTCTACATCTACCAGGCCCCACACAAGCCGGGACAGATGGACCTCCCCTCCCTCACCTAGGGTTCCATACCCCAAGGGGGCTCGGACCAGACACCAGTCATATCACTGCACAAAGTCATAGCTAAGAGAACAAAAATTTAATTCTGAACTAAATCAACCACAACACAGAGAAGGATGGCTGAAAGCCAGACTAGAAGAACTATGTACAAGATCAGAGATGCCGATGAGTATTCTTCATCATGGAGGCGGACGATAGCTCGTGCGGTTGTCCAGTCGTGGTAGCGACTCACCCAGGCTCCTCCAGTGGACTGGAACTCCAAGGTCTGCTGCCTCTCCAAAGTTCCCTCTTCACACAGAGAACCAATCACGGGCTGATCAAGCACAGTACCACTGCCTGACTGACACTGCACCGATGAACAAGGATCCTTCCTTGCTGTCGTACTATATCACTCGTCACACTCCTGATGAAGTCTGGGCCGACCCTAGCATATTAGCGGTCTCCCACTTGCAGAAAAAGTACATGTAGCACAGTATCAAAATACACAAGAGCCTGGTCACTCTTCTATCTCATAAGTGACCCACACATTGATATGTCACCTACACAATGAGCGGTTGCTCCACATGAACACACAATGTCACTGGCAAAGTCTATCAGGTGACTAAACACTTCACCTTATTTCCATGTCCTTGGACAAATAGATCTTCACACAGTCTCATGTAACTACCCTGATCAATGGGTATAAATCACAACCTAGCATACACTGTCAACAGTTCACCACGTTGGACTGAGGTAGCTCACTACCTTAACAAACATGTCCCTCTGGTGTTCCCACCAATGATGTAATCAATGTCTTAGGTCACTGGACCACATGTTGGCTTCATAAAGGTAACCAATGTAGAAACACTATTTAAGCATCAAATTATACATGGTGTCCCATAACCCAGCCGGGCCAGAAGCATATTACACAGGCCATGGTGACCGGTAACACTGATCACCCTGCTCAACTTGAAAGTTCACGACCTTGCAATCACCAAGGTTTACACTGAGTATGAATTTCACCAGTGCTTCACTGGCTAGAATCATCAGACGTTTCAGTGTTGGATCCTCTCAGGATCGGATGACACTCGTCGGACTCTTGACGGAGGTCCTAACCTAGACCTACCGACTATTCAGCACTCAGCTCCTTCCAACATTGAATCTCGCAGAATCAGACGACCACTCCCAGTATGGCCTCAATCAACTTCTGGATAGGCACTGGAATGAGTGGGCCCATAGAGCTCATGGTGAAGCTCTTGAATCTTCTTCAGTATAGTAATAACAGATCCTGAAACACGGAGAGGTTGGTGTGAGTACTCAACTACAACAAAGACTACCAGCATCTCCACCATGTCACCTGCCTCTCAGACATTCCTCATGTCTACCAACATGAGTATGAAATCATCACATCATAGATCTACTTAGTCACTATAATATATAGGCATAATGATGGTAGAAAAAGCAATAGCACACCTGTTCAGTCAAGTAACACTTCTGGGCTACAAATAACCCCTAGCACCAGAGTCGACTGTATGACTCTGTCAAGCATCCTTCGCCTGGTGCCAGTCCAATCCTGTTTCATCTTCCATCATCAATCAACATATACACCTACTTCCCTTTCAGTGTAGTGATTACTGTATCGAGAAGGTGTCCAGCCGGACATCTCCTTCCTGACAGACTCATCAATGCATCAATCCCTTAACCCATGGACTGATCAATTACACACATTAATAACTATATGACCATAATGAATTATACTCCTGATAATTCATTATCCTATAGCATTAACCAAGGAGAACTCATGAATTGTTACACTTAAATAACAAACTCATATCACAGTCATAGTGTCAGTTCTCGGATCCCTGCCCCAGATCCTGAGTTGCCCTTTTATTCACTGACTATCTTCCAGGTCAGTCATACCTGTGCCGGTCGAGCACAGCTGTGGTGGCCATCCACCATTACACTTTCCCACAGCTACTGTGGGTCCCGTGTACCTTGTCCCGTGACGACTTAAGTCACGTCATCCAATGTAGCAAACCTCCAGACTCCACTACCAAACTCTGGCTCCACCTTTTTTTTGGGGGGGGGATTATTCCCCTCATATACTACTACTTCACGGCAGTACTCCAAGTACTCCATGAACCGAGTCAGGGTTCCAGAAGAGTAGAATATTAGAGACAGAAACGGTTAGGTTCAAACCTCGATCTATCTAGACACCACGGCCTCGAATTACGGAGTGCCGCATCACCCTCAATCGGGTATGTCCACCCATCGGATATGCTCGATCGCTTTGGGTCGGACCTGTAATCTAACGGGTTGGTCGTACCGGCCTACCTCCCAGTCGGCTGCCTAGACAAACGTACGATGGAACACGCACGGTCATTCTAGCGGACGGACATTGACAACAAGCAGTAACAATAGTATCATGAATACTTCCTATCAACTGTTATCCTACCGATGCAACACCATTCTGCTTACGCGGAATAACACTGCTATCTGCACACAGCAAATAGACCACGGCTGATCTCACCTTGATTCCTCGAAAAATCACCATCACTGATAGAACAATTAAGTTACAATTCTAATGTCACGAAGCACATTACACATCTCTAATAATAAGCTCTACCTTATCATTATTTACAGCGTCTAGCATGTTGATGTAATGACTGACAAACTTTCGCCTTGCATGCGTAATTAATAAACCAAACAAGTAACTGCTACACACTGTAAAGCACATCGTTCGGCCTATTTTATTTACACACCACTCGCTGTGGATTACGGCTGGTTCCGTCCGGTAACACATTACGTCGCTGATCGATAAAGGCTACTTAAATATGCAGACCGCCAGCTGTAACTTATAACGCTACGCGACAACTCAATTCCGACGGCAATTAATTCGTTCGGGGAGGTCGGCACGGCATAAAGACAACAGTTAAACAATAGAATAAGTATTCAACTAACCTGTGATTGAACAATCACAAACTTGACTGCAGATGTCCGCTCTGGCCGCGAATATTGACATCAAAATTACAGCAGCCTGTTGGCTGTGATCTGTCTACACTGAGGTCTGGTTGGCGACTGACCACGACTAAGTCAGTGCGCCTTCAACTCGCCTACACGGGCCGCGTGACTTTCATGATTCATGAAGAAAACCAGAGTCACGATAAGTTCCACCAACCCGTGCTGCATGAAGCACTCGTGAACTTAGAGATCCCGACCACGTACGCACTTGGGGAACATTCTAGATTTATCTATAAATAACTAGTATAGCTCCGCCCCGCACTACTTTACTAGGGAAATCCCCTATTAATTGACATTAAAGTCAAGGGAGACCAACGCATCGCACTCCCTTCAAAGGGATATTATGCAGAGATCTGCCGATCTGCAGGCGTTTCGTCACAAGACCTTAGCCACGGAGACCGGAAATATGGACTAGGGGTAATAAAGTAAAATAGAGAATGAATCTCCCATTTTTGCGCAGTGACTCAGTATGTTAAAGGCAGGAGTATTTCCCTCATAAACGAATCCATACAGCCACCTGGGCATCATCCGACTACAAAACGGAAAAACACATTGATTATATATCTTATATATAAAAGGCAATGTGTGTGGATATGTATGTTCTTTATGCGTTCGCGAACGGCCCATCCGATTGAGATGAAATTTTCTACACGCCTTCCTCTCATTCCAGCGCTGTTAACTGTCATATTTTTGTTTATTCTTCCTCCTCCTCCCTCCTCCCCCTCCCTAAATACGTACGTAAATATATGATGATGATGATGAAAGAATCCCCGAACCAAAACGCTAGGACAAGCGAAGAAAATGACGTGACTACACAGAATCGTCTCACGGCAATCATCATCATCATCAACTGCCGTGCCGGCTGGCGTAGGCGTTCATGGTTCTCCATAGATCTCAGTCTTTGGTTTTCTGGATCAACTCTGCTGCTGATATATATGCCTCCATGCCACGGCAATATCAATAACAATTCATCTTTTTATGTGTAAGGAAGTTATCTACAGTCGTGTAGAAGGGAAGAACAATCAATGGAAGGACCGAAATCACAGAACCTAGACGAGTATGAATTCGGAATGGCGAACTCCCTCCTCCTCTCTTCTCCTCCTCCCTCCTCCTCCCTCTACCTCCTCCCCCTCCTCCTCCCTCCTCCCTCTCCCTCCTCCTTCTCCCTCTTCCTCTCCCTTCCTCCTCCATCCTCCTCCCTCCTACTCCTTCCTCCTTCTCCCTCCGCCTCCTCCCTCCTCCTCCCCCTCCTCCTCCCTCTCTCTCCTCCTCCTGCCTCCTTCTCCCTCATCCCCCTCCCTCCTCCTCCTCACTCCTTCTCCCTCTTCCTCCTCCATCCTACTCCCTCCTCCTCCCACTACCTCCTCCTCCTCCCTCCACCCTCCTCCTCCCTTCTCCTCTTCCTCCTCCCTTTCCTTCCTCCTCCTCCTCCCTCTACCTCCTCCCTCTACCCTCCTCCTCCTCCCTCCTCCACCTCCCTTTCCTTCCTCCCCTCCTCATTCTCTTTCCTCCTCCCTCCTCCCTCTCCCTTCATCTCCTTCCTCCTTCTCCCTCCTCCTCCTCCCTCCTTCCCCTCCTCCCTCCCCCTCCGTTCTCCTACCCCTCCTCCTCCTCTCCCCTCCTCCAATTCCTACCGTCTTCCTCTTCCCCTCCCCCTCATCCCTCTCCCTCCTCTTCCTCCTCCATCCTCTTCCTCCCTCTTCCTCCTCCCCCTTCCTCCTCCTCCCTCCTCCTCCCTCCTCTCTCCACCTCTCTTCCTCCTACCTCCTCCTCCTCTCTCCTCCCTTTTCCTCCCTCCTCCTCCTCCCTCTACCTCCTCTCTCCTCCTCCTTTCTCCACATCCCTCCTCCTCCCTCTTCCTCCTCCTCCCTCCTCATCATTCTTCCTCCTCCTCCTTCTTCCCCTCCTACCTCCTCCCTCCTCCTTCTCCCTCCTCTGTGATTTCACAAGCTCTCCCAATGTTTATATAATTTAACAAAGTTTTGCCTATTTCAATCGAGATGCTGTGTATATCATTGTGTTTTTCTAAAACTGGATCTAATACTAATTAATATATTAAGTTTATGTGACTATTATTTAGTGAAATGCTGATTTCTTTGTGAAATGTAAGGTAAGAACGTTCAGTTTTGAAAACTACCAATTATCGGTTAACGACAACGTGTGATTTAACCATGTGGGACTAGCGCGTGGTTAGTCGCCAAGCACGCGTTACCGAAAGGCGGCGAACTTGTGTGTACTCCCGGCCTGTGGAGCCTCATACATTACTAATATGGCGTCCAACTTACGGAACTCTACTTTATCCAAGCGCCATGAAAATACAAACAAAGACAAGACGGGGAAAAGTTTGACGAGCACGCCACCCAAACGTCGGATTTCTTCAACGCCAACTTCACAAGTGTGGTCTAGTGAATCTGCAGACACTGATCCCAAGCTCAAGCTGGACGAACATCACAGTTCAGTAGCCCAATCTGATGAGACTAACAAATCATCTTTAGTCACTCTTTCCTCAGCCGAACCACACAACCACAACGCCTGTCGTGAACTCATCCAGGCTTTGGAGGACAGGCTAAAAGACTTTATTTCCAACAACACAACTAATATCATTGCCGTGTTTAAAGAAGAAAACGCTCGCCTTCAAAAAGAAATCCGCCCCCTTAAAGAAGAGAAGGACACCTTTAAAACAACAATCCATGCCTTAAAACTAAAGAGTGCACAGTCATTTGACAAAAGTGCACAAACAGGAAGTATTCATAGTGCTGCAGAGGTGTGTATGACCAGTGGATTTTCGTCGCAAAATGACATACAGTTAGTTTCCACAGGCTGCAACACTACTAAACCTGTAGAACGCGCACCATCCATCTACCCCATTGATGTGCGTGTCAGCAATAGGTCCCAGGCCTCAAGTGTAGACTCTCCAGCAGCAGACGAGAAGTTAAAGAGCTCAGCCACTACCACTACTGAGCATCAAGAACCAGCCCAAACAAGTAACGACTATAATAAACAAGAACGCATGAAAGATGACAGCGATCAGTGGCAAGAAATCAAACGGGTGCGTCAACAGCGTGAAATAACAATGGATGACAGTGCAACTCATGTCGTCATTGGAGACTCTCTGCTCAAGGGAATCTATAGTGACCGCATGTCAGCTTCTGACAGCGAAACTATCTCGATCTACCCGCTACCAGGAGCTGACATTGATAGACTGACCTCTACACTGCGGAAATTCAAGGTGAATGATAGAATTAGAAGAACAACAGTCCATATTGGTGTCAACAATATTATGAACAATCACATCATAAGCACCTCACAACTCGCTACATTAGAGGTGTTGTTGCGCATGAAATTTCCTAAAGCATCTATTTTCTTTTCATCAATCATCCCGCCATGTTATGGATTCCAGCGCCGCACTGCCGATGCTGGCAATCTGACTCTACATAAATTTTGTCAAGAAACTAACAATGCTTTCATTAATAATACCCCGTATTTCACATCGCCGTCCGGGGCTCCCAAGAAAAAACTATATAAGGATCAACTACATTGTTCAAAACTAGGAACTAGCATACTAGCGAAGAACATAAAATATCCTGAACGTACACAACAATTAGAACCAGTTTCAGTTACAGGAGTAAACCGATCTTCACCTCCGGCTGTAGCCATCTCTCAGTGTTCAGAAAACACTCAACCTCTGCCCACACCACCTTTGCCTATTCCCCAGGAATACAAGGCTGTAAATAGCGACCCAGGCTCCAATCCCAATGTTGCTAACTATGGTGCATTGTTTCCTCCCTTGCCCATAAAACAGTCTCCACCTAGCATGTCAAAGGGGACACCGATAAACAATGTTTCGGTGCCCTCGATGCCTGCTTCCAATGTAGGCACTTCCAGTAGCTCTCATAGCAGTGGTCCCTCATTGGACGGTAATCCACACTCTTATCAGTGGAATTGTCAACTTCAACAGCTAATGCAATACAATCCTGCAGCTCTGCACCAAGCTTTAATGATGTCACTCCATCACAGACATTTTCCTATACCCTCTAATAGTCGTAACTACCACTAAATAAAGTTTCAAAACCTCTGAAATTTTTCTACCACAAGCGACATCATCTTTTCATTGTGTAATGTTCGCCAATCACGATCAGTGGCTAAACAAAGATGGTCTACATATAGGCCATCTCAACATCTATCATTTGCTCAATAAAGTACCTGAGCTTTCAGTAATACTGTGCAAACAGTTCCATGTGTTTGGAATCACAGAAAGTCGTCTCAACGACAAAATAACCGACTCTGAAATCTCTCTTAAGGGGTTTAAAGTAATTCGAAGAGACGCAAATCAAAAATTAGAGACAGGTATTGCTGTATACATTTCAAATTCTCTCAACTGTTCCCGTAGAAGTGATCTCGAGATAGAAGAGATAGAATGTGTTTGGTTAGAGGTGAAGCCAGTCAGCCAGCAAGCGTTTCTCATTGGATACCTATATCGAAATCCCTGTGCTGGGTATAGTTGGTATGACTGTTTCACTACAATGATGGATAGGGTGTTTACAGCAGGTAGAGAAGTCATGATATTAGGTGACTTTAACATAGATATTACTACATCCAACCAGACATGGGAAGATATCATTATATCTTACAATTTCAAACAACTAATAAATCGTCCCACAAGAGTTACAGACACCTCCTCAACTATAATTGATCATATATATGTTACTTGTCCAGTTAATATTACCGAATGTTCTGTTCCTGTTAGTGCAGTTAGTGACCATTACCCAATATGTTGTACATGGTCGAAAATTGGGTTCAAAACTCCTAAAAATAAACATTTAAGCATCAAATTTAGAAACTTTAAAGCTCTCAACCAAAATTTATTTTTAGACGACTTAAAAAATGCAGCCCTTGAACATGTTTACCAACTTCCTGATCCGGATGATGCACTAGCTTACTGGACAAAGGCAGTATACAATGTATTTGATAAACATGTGCCAGTCAAAGAAGTTCGAGTCAAGAATCAACATAAGTCCCCGTGGGTCACTAGCGAAGTTCTCGAAATCATGAGAGAACGAGATACAGCACCCAAAAATAAAGATTTTATCAATTACCGCAGACTAAGAAATAAAGTTAAATATGAAATTCGTAGGATAAAGAAAGATCATTTCAAAAATTTAATTGTAGATAAATCAAATAATACAAATATATGGAAGGCTATTAACTCGCTAACCAACAAGAAACACACTTCAGAGTCAGCAATACCAAACTCTATAACATGCGAGGATTTCAGTTACTTCTTTCAATCAGAAATAGAGAATCTAAAGTCCTCAATACCAGACTCAGTATGTAATTTAAGTTCACTGTCATCATTCTGTGAAGGGAAGTGCTCTAGAAATATTCCCTCTGAGATTCCCTTGATGTCTGTTGCAGAAGTATATAAATATCTCTCAAATCTCAAAGCAACAAATTCAGAAGGCCTAGATGGTATCAGTAATAGAATTCTTCGGTGTGCTGCACCTATTATTAGTGAGTCCTTAACGTTCATATATAACCAGTGCCTATCCAAAAACTACTTTCCATCTGCCTTTAAAGTTGCTAAAGTGTATCCTCTACTTAAAAATGGCTCAACTGATATCAGCGTCTTGGGTAATTATAGACCTATTTCCTTACTATCGTCGCTATCAAAGCCATTAGAAAAAACACATGCATAAAATAACACTACATCATTTAATTAACAACGATCTAATAATTGACAGTCAATCTGGGTTTCGACCTAAATATTCTTGCCATAGTGCCCTTACAAAAATGACCGATAACTGGCATCTTTGTATCAACAATGGCAACATCTGTGGAGCAGTATTTGTAGACTTTAAAAAGGCCTTTGATAT
>JACEFZ010003166.1:160000-202500 GCA_014155875.1 Cepaea nemoralis
GTTCATGAAAGAAAGATGAGTGATTGGAAGGGCCGAATGTAAGACGGGCCTGCGTGCCCAATTTGTTACCCTTTGAAAATAAAGTCTGTTCGTTCGTTCGTTCCTCCTTCTACCTCTTCCTTCCTCCTCCTTCTCCCTCCACCTCCTCCCTCCTCCTCCTCTCTCCTCCTCCTCTCTCCTCCTCCTCTCTCCTCCTCCTCCTCCTCCTGCGTTCTCCTCCTCCCTCCTCCTCCTCCTTCTCCCTCCTTCTCCTTCTTCCTCCTCCCTCTTCCTCCTCCCTCCTCCTCCTCCTCCCTCTTCCTCCTCCTTCCTCCTCTTCCTCCTTCTCCCTCCTCCTCCTCTCTACTCCTCCTCCTCCCTCCTCCTCCTCCTCCCTCCTCCTCCTTCTCCTCTTTCCCCCCTCTTCCTCCAAATCCCTCCTCCTCCCTCCTATTCCTCCCTACTCCTCCTCCTCTCTCCTCCTACTCTCTCTGCCTATCTCTTCCTCCCTCCTCCTCCTCCCTACTTCTCCCTCCTCCACCCTCTTCCTCCTCCTTCCTCCTACTCCTCCTTTTTCTTCTTCTTCTGCTGCTGCTGCCGCCGCTCCATTTACCCAAGTTAATTGTTGGGGGAATATGTAAAGATCTTTCAAGTGCTCTTTCTAATGCTTTTTGTCCGTTTATCTAAGGTTGTTCTAACCGCAACCAATAAATTATTAGACAGACAGACAGACAGACAGACAGACAGACAGACAGACAGACAGACAGACAGACAGACAGACAGACAGACAGACAGACAGACAGACAGACAGACAGACAGACAGAGAGGGAGGGACAGACAGATAGTCAGACAGATAGATAGTCGGGAACGGGAACGGGAGCTTATATGACTACTTATATGAATTAAATGAGATGCTCCACACCAGGAGCCAGGCGATGCCGGGCAGGGTCAGACAGACAGACAGACAGACAGATAGACATTCAGACAGACAGACAGACAGATAGTCGGTAACGGGAACGGGAGCTTATATGACTACTTATATGAATTAAATGAGATGCTCCACACCAGGAGCCAGGCGATGCCGGGCAGGGTCAGACAGACAGACAGACAGACAGACAGACAGACAGACAGACAGACAGACAGACAGACAGTCAGGAACGGGAACGGGAGCTTATATGACTACTTATATTAATTAAATGAGATGCTCCCCACCAGGGACTGTGCGAAGCCGGGCCGGGTCTGCTAGTGTATTAATAAAAAACATATAGATCCTGTCTACGTGCTGTAGAGTCATGATGAAGTTTTTAGAAGTGCAAACATACGTAATTTCGGACCACCGTATGCTAATAATAAAATAAAATTAAATCTCTAGAGATATACATCTTATGATAATGTACATTAATATAATATAGGGTATCACAAAAACCAAAACCTAAGAAACAATTTATAGTCAGTCTCTAATAAGTACCGTGTCTTGCAACACGTATTAGATGAAGAGAGTACGGGAAAATGTTGGCAATAGGTTAAGAGCATTTGAAGCTATTTATGTTTGGAAATAATAAGACAAGGAGAACAAAAAGCATACATAATAGATAACACATTACAACTGTAGTTCGCTATCAACTTCGCTAGCGTAAATTAGTCTTACTTGTATCAGAACATCAGGGCTAAACATCCAACATTGATCATCACTATCTATTTCCAGATGACCATTCACGCGTCCATCTGCAGACTGACCCTCTGAAGCTATACGGTGATTACATTAATGCTTCATATGTAGATGTAAGTTATTTTATGTAGATGTAAACTGAAAGCTGTTTTCTGTAAATGTCAAACTATATTACGGAATGTATGCTTCTTTTTAAATTAGTACAATAGAACGCGGTAATACTGGTTAACAAGTGCATGTAGTTTCAATAAAATCTGATTGGTCTTTAGCAGATTTGTAACATTAATTAATGCGATATGCATAATGGAGCCGCGGTATCGCAGTGGCTAGCACGCTAGTCTGCGGGCCAGTGGTTATGTGTTCAAATCCTCTTCAAAATGAGGATTTCTGTTAATTGTCTTAAGTTTAAGCTGGGTACCATAAAATGGTATGGGAAGTAAAGGCGTCTGGCGTGCTATTGACTACAAAACATATTGAGCGTCCATTGGTATAAAAATGTAGGGCTAGTAGCATATACCCAATAGCGAGCGCGTTAGCGAAGTTGATAGCGGACTCCGCTAGTAACGTAATGATCACGGTTGAAGGCGGTTTCGACGCCTGGGCTCAGCACCTGTGGAAGTGAGTGCAAGATTGGCAGCCTTTTCCTTCCTGAATTTTTGTCTACAAAATGTGGTGACCCTAACACATCGCAGCCCCATAGCAGGAAACTTGTTCGTAGCAAAAAGAAGAAGAAGAAAGGAGATCGTATCCCCATCACGCCGCGTGGAATGATACTGGCTCTTTTCATTGTATATCTCTGTGTAGACATGCGTGATTATCATTTTCTCACACTGTGTCTTTTAATCTGGTTGGCATTTGTTCGCAAATAATGTGAGAATTGTAATGTACTGTACATTATTTCTTTTTCCCGTAGGGGTATCAGAGTATTGTAATGTACTGTACATTATTGTTTTTTCCCTTAGGGGTATCAGCAAAAGCGACAATTCATAGCGTCACAAGGCAAGTTCAACACTTGTTTAATAACGTAAACCTATGACACTTACAGTAAGTAGAATAATGTCTTCCATAAATACAGGTTTCAGACTGGAATATCATCGATAAGAATTCGCCACTACCAGGACAATAAAGGAGCCAGGAATAATTGAAGAATAAGAACGAAAACGTTCAGGATAGAAAAAAAACAAAACATTCTTACGGAATTTGGATGCATTGAATTGGCTAGTTTAAGCGAAAACCTGGGGAAAAAATTGGTACAGAAAGAAGTTGAAAACCATACTGGCGTATGATGCATGAAAGAAATGTGATCTTGGGAATCGTATTAATCTGAATTACCTTCTATATTAACAAGAATGAATTATAATATCTTGTGAATAAGTATGCAAATTGAATGAGGTAACACCTGGAGCTATGAACACGTCATGGTCATTTTGACATATACCTCCTTATTTGTGATCTAACCAATCACCTCCAGCACTCCAGGCCAATCGAAACATATTTTCACTGGTTCATATCCAATTCCTTGAACCAGAACAAATAATCACTACTATTTCAGCAGTCATATTTACCAGAACACATAACCACCATTATTTCAGCTGTCATATTTACCAGAACCCATAACCAAGACTATTTCAGCAGCCATATTTACCAAGAGCGTTGTATGTTACTACGAATAATAAAGCCTTGGGATTATGATGAAGCGTTAATCCACTAATTCTAGTAGAACCCTAGTATCCGAAGAAATTGCACCAAGAAATCTGTGAGCTGACGTACCATTGTCTAGTTGGCTGACCACATCATTTGTTCTCAGAACTGTTCTTGTGTGGTGTGCTAGCCAGTTTTATCCATCATTCTCAAATGTTGTATTGTAATCCCAGTCGTGCAGTGTTGGTGATGCATCATGTGGCTTATCTATCTATTTAAACTGTATAACTATCCTTAGTAACGTACAACTGCTTTCTCTTCCCTTTGTTAGACTGGTAATGATTAATTAACTATTAATTGCAGAGATCTTTACAAAACCCCACCTGCTGATATATGTTGACATATTAACAATAAAGTCAATTAATAAGTAGGGAAAACAACAGAAACCTAGTAGGAATTGAAAATAATCTTATACCCTATACGGTACTGACAGGTTTATCGCAGTTATACCCATTAAATTTCATTCGATTTTCCTTACGGTTTTACTGAGTGATCTTTTATCATCTGCAGGTCTCTGTGCCCCAGTGTTTGTTTGATTGTTTGTTTTTCTCTGTTAATGATATTCTCATTTGAACCATGCTGGTGTGCTGGGGACTGAACAGGCAGACAGACTGGCTGGTTCTGCAAAACTTGGTGGAGTATTGATGCATGATAAGGCAGACTTGGTTGCGGCCTTATGGGAGCACGTGTACACCTCGGAGGAGCAAATGGATAACCATGGTCTGGCAAGAATGCGACAGCGAGGAGTGACCAGGGGATCTGGCCGATGCTCGACGCTTAGAGGAAAGACGAGACGCACATATAATCAGATTGGTACTGGTACTATTGCGGTTGGAACTCTTCGCTGGCTTCTGAGGATGGGGACGGAGCTCTTATGGGAATGCCCCGAATGCTGTGATGTCGGTTCCTAAATCAATCAATCAATAATTCAATCAATCAGTCAATCATTTGAACCATTCAAATTGGCAATAGACAGTGGCAGCAACTCTTGACCTGGAGGATGCGTATAACAGGATCAGTACAGGATCACATAACAGGATCGGTTGATATACACTCTGTTGGACATGGAGGTCAACCCTTGCCTTGTCAGAGGGTTTGTGGCAGTCCTTTATGAGCGTAATGTTGCACTGCGCATGGGTTCCTGGACTTATTATCCCTGTAGGGACGCAGCGGCCGTTATAAACCCGGACAAGGCATCGGTCGTGTGGTACCCCCTGGACATCAAAGAGCCGGCTTGAAAGGTTGGAGCGCATACAGAATGCAGTCATGCGTCTGATACTTGGGTGCACAAAGGACACACCAGTTATATGCATAAGGCATATCCTGGTGCTACCAACAATGGCATAGGGTTCTTCAAACCAAATGGTACATGAGAGTTGCTGCAGATAGGGATCACCCCTTGCGTGAAGCCATGGATATGATCAAGGGTCATGGACTAAGACGAAGCAGGTCCAAGGTGGCACAGGCGAAAACATCTATACGTCAGGTGGGCGATCTAGAGACCATCAATCGTGAAAAACAGGGGTTAAAGTACCGGCAGATATGTCGGACTGGCGCAATGTAATAGTAACACTGGGTCGTGAGTACAGAGAATGGGCAGCGGACCGCACAGAGTTTGAGGTGCAACAATTGATCCAGAGTAATTCACATCAAGGTGACATAGTTATCTATACTGATGGGTCAGTGCTGAGAAATAGGCGGAGTGGTTGGGGTTTCATTTCATAGGCTAATGGACGATTCTTAAAAAAAGGAGAGTCTGCCGTATAAGGCTACGACCTCCAGTATAAAGATGGAGGTGGACGCAGTCACAGCGGCATTAAGTTGGTTAGAGGAGACCACTGCAACACATTCTTTTCATTGCGAACTCGCGGAGTATGCTTAGTAAGGTAAAGAAAGGTATGTTTAGAGTGGAATGGCTCACCTCGCTTCAGGGGGTCACAGATTGTGAGAATTGTATGGATTGTTTGCCCTGGCCATGTGGGAGTGCGGGGGAATTAACAGGTTGATGGGCTGGCAGGGAGTGCACCTCTTCGTGGTAGATTACTTATGGACAAGGGGGAGGGGTGATCTTGCGCATGTGGGACCAGGTGGAGAAGGTGGGGGAACAGAATGAGAACCCGTGTGTAGAAATGGTAAGATTTGCGGGGGATTGGCAGGGGTTCTTGTAGAATATCAAAGCTGAGAGGGAAGACTAGGAGAACTTTCAATTAAATAGCGGTGGGAACGATTAGTAGTGTGATTCTTCGCTGGCTGTTGAACGAGGGAACGGAGTTCGTATGGGAATGTCCTGAGTGCAGTGATGTCAATTCTTAGTTCAACTCAACTCAACCCATTTAAATGTTGTTGGTCTTTTACAATTGGTCATGCTATAAATTGGCATTTATCTTAAATAATAGGTCCTACGAAGATTATTTTAAAAGACTTTGTCCGCATGCTCTGGGAACAAGAAGTTCAAGTGGTGGTTATGCTTACTAACCTAACAGAGGATGGGAAGGTATGGTCTATGCATGTTGTTTGTGTTTAGAGTTTTATAATTGTTTGTAAAAGCCATGTACTAAGTTGCAAATGTAGACGCCTAGCTGTACAATTCAAATTCAAAATGTTAACTCGACTCATGACAGATTCCGATTGTTATTATATGTTTCTGAAAGGCATAAGATTTCATTTTCTTGGCAAGGTGATAAGGCGTGAAGATGACAGTTGAAAGTCTATATTTACGTGTGTAATTATGGCTGTATAGGCCAGCATAGAGTTTTCTAATCACGGAGTCTGTCAAAGTTTCTTTTATATGGTCGTATTTACTGATGGCTTGTGGGAGATGGAAGACGTATTCAATCATTTTCTCCTAACTCAATAATGCTATCTTTTGGCCGTTATGGAGCCACGCTGAATTCGTTCACAGTCTCGGCTTTCCATTATTAATCTCTAGAAATACACGGCCGTGCACACGTGCATATTAGTACGTGTCTGTATAGTGTTTGTGTGTTTGTGGCAATTATGTAGGTTGCCCAGAGTTTAGTGTCAGCAGCTGAGTACTTCACTTTGGCGCCGGCCCTGACTGATTCAGGCAGAGTTATGGGGGGGGGGGGGGGGGGGGGGGGGGGGGGGGGGGGGGGGGGGGGGGGGGGGGGGGGGGGGGGGGGGGGGGGGGGGTTGAAAAAGGGGGGAGGTTCAGAAGCTTGGGTCAAGACTGTTTGTAGTCAAGCATGTCTACATGTCATTGCTGACACGTGTTACATACATTGTGTAATCTTGATTGTTTGTTGACTGGTTGGATGTTGAGGTCAGATTGTGTATTTATCCATTCCCTAACATAGACACGAGTTCTACTGTGGCATCCGTTTTCTTTTTCTGTCCCCTGCGTTCTGTTTCAGTCTTCATCTTCGGATTCGAATTTCAAATTGCACACGGGCGGGCGGGCGGGCAGACGGACGGACGTACATGCGAACGTACATGAGTGCGTACATGTGTACATGCATACGTACATGCGTACTTACCTACCTACCTACATACTTACCTTCTACTTACCTTCTACCTACCTACATGAATACATTATAATAAATAAACATTCAGAACGACAAATAAACAAAATCCATGTCCAGATATTCTATTTTCTTATGCCTTCTTCTGCTACATATACAATTAAGGATGTCAACATGCCGAATGGATAAGAGCGCTCGTTCATAAACATCCGGTGTGCTGATGCTGAGGTAGCGGGTTTAACCCCTACACCGGTCAATTGAACTAAAATGTTAACTTGACGTCCTTGACTTGAATTACATGTGCCTCTAAAGTCGAAGTGGGTTCGCCTGATGGCGAGGGACACTGACAATAGGGAAAGCTAATCCACACGTCGCAAACATCAGTACAGTGCACCAGAAGTATTATTATGTGTATAGATTACGCTTGAGTTCAAAACGTACGAACGAAAAAAAATGCAACTAAAATTAGAATCTCTGATGTGCCTATGAAATATTGAACATGGCATTGAGAAAGGGATACTTTTAGAAATGACATCAATAGAAAATAAACATTTCTCTTAAAGTGAACACTAATATTTTGACTGTTCTTCACAACATGGCATTTCAGTTTCTGCCAATCCCAGGTAGTCTACATGTTATGTGCTAAATTATAATATTTGCATTCTCCAATGTTGCTATGAATTTCGTTTAACAATTAGCAAAATGACGACACATTATGAAGTCACAGGGTGCACATGGGGTACCATCAATCTTTATTGGCAACGCCGAACTGGAGATAGTAGACCATTTTACATATCTAGGATCAGAGGTAAATAGAAAATTATCCCTAGATCAGGAAATCAACATCAGGATTGGTAAGACAGCAACAACAATGAACAGATTAACAAAAAGAGCCTGAGTGAACAAGAAGCTTACTGGGAAAACAAAAGTCCGTGTCTATGAAGCCGGTGTCCTTAGTACTTGTTTTTATGGCAGTGAACCAGGACAATTTACTCACACCAAGAGAAAAGATTAATCAGCTTTCATATGCTGCGTCTGCGAGAAATACTTAGTATTAAGTGCCAAGACAAAATCACAAATACTGAAGTATTGGAAAGATCAGGATATGTGTCGGTTTGTTCCATGTTCAGTCTCGTAGACTTAGATGGATAGGACATCTTAGGAGGATGTATGATGGTAGAATACCAAAGGACATCTTTTTGGGCGAATTACAGATGGGAAATAGATCTCGGCGTCGGGCTCTACTACGATACAAAGATGTGTGTAAGTGGGACATGGTCGATACAGATGTTAATATTACACCTTGAGAGCAGGTCGCAGCTGAAAGTGTTGCATGGGGGGCAAAGATCAGAAACGGAATAAAGACAAGGGAGAAAACGATTGCAGATAGGTCACAAACTCAGCGGGTGAGACGTAAGATGTTGCGTGACGTTGTAAATGACCATGAATTCACATGCATCAATTGAGGGCGAACATTTACAGCGCGTTGGACCAGGTAGCTGTGGGTAAAGGTAACTGTAAAAGAACCTGTAGCTTTGTACGCCAAATCAAATTGTATTTACCAATTTACATGCAGATGCGAGGCCATCTACATAGGCAGAACTGAGCGACAGTTACATTGCAGGGTTTCGGAACATATTCCGAATTGGTTGGACAAAATACTACACACAGAAGATGGTAGCCTAGGCAGGCCGACACACCGGAAAAATCTGGCTTCTTCGGTCGGGAGACATGTGCTCGAGACTGCTCACGTGGTTGAAAGAGACAGTGCCTTCCGTGTGTTGTTCAACACACAAAGTAGTCGATTGTTAAAGTTTGCTGAAGCCATACTAATCAACCTCCGTAAGCCGTCCTTGTGTAAGCAGAAAGACATGTTAGTCAGTTTAAAATTACCGTGGTAGACATTTCTGTGCGAACTTGTGTATATTTCAGTTTGAAGGATTTATCTAATTAATTCACGTAAGTTGTGTGATTTCTGCAGTATGTACCTGACGAGATGCAGCGAAATATGCCAGGCAATAAATCGTGCAATCTATTGTTTGTGTCTTCGTTATTCAAAGGTAACTGTGTAAATTTAATAATATAATAAATAATAATATAATAATAAAATAAAAAATAAAAAATAATAATAATAAAATAATAAATAATATAATATAATAATAATATAATAAAATATAATGTAACTGTAACCAGTAACTGTGAAAGCAATCCATGGGTATTTCAGCCGTTTTCATTCTTAGGTTGAAACAAAGAGCCATCGCCTCCAAGTTCCCATTACTCGTGTACCTAACCTTATCCGGGCCTGGCTCTGTGTCTTTAGCTCTCTTCAGCACTGTACAGTCTGTTATCGGGCTTGCTCTCTCGGCTGGTTTCTGAGCTTAAATAGGGAAATGAGAACTCTGCATGACAGTTCCCAAGAGATGGTTCTTCTGTGCCGGGTCAGAAGAAAAGTACACAAACTAAACTCAATCCGATAGGTGCAAGCCCTTTTTCAAGGCTCAGACAATTTGGTCGGTTGATTTTTAATACCCTTAAAGACTTGAGTTTTAGCACTTACATCTGATACTTTAGCTTTCAGGTTGTCCGCAAAGAGACGTATCAGGGTGTAGCTATGTCATGTTTCAGCGCAGTACATACAGACTGTCTGGGATTAGACCTTGGTTGGTAAAGTTCCCTACCATAAATGTATGTATTTCTTTGTCAAAAGAATCCAACTTAATGCCAAGTTGGAGCTCAGACAACTAACGCATCATTCTTCAGGCATTAGTGTGTGTGTTTGTGTGTGTGTGTGTTTGTGTGTGTGTATGTGTGTGTGTGTGTGTGTGTTTTCTTGCATTGTGTCCATGATATTGCAACGTATGTGTTTCCGTAGTTATTTATGTTTCTCTGAAGTTAATGTTGCATAGCTGAATATAATCACAAACCACTGACTGACTGAGAGAATCTTCTACAGTTAAAGTGTGAGCAGTACTGGCCCAGCGATGGTGAAATCAACATTGGTGAGATCACAGTGAAACTGACATTCACACAAGTATTTGCCGACTACACTGTCAGGAGACTGCGTCTCTATAAGGTACTAAGTGATGTGTGTGTACTTCTTTGCAGTGTGTCCTTGATATTGCTGCTTATATGTTCCCATAGTTATTTATGTGTCTCTGATTTTAATGTTGCAATGCTAACTATCACCACGAACCAATGACTGACTGAGAGAATCTTCGACAGTTACAATGCGAGCAGTACTGGCCTAAAAATAGTTAGTTGCATATCCTTTACAAGACGTTGCAGTCAACTCCAGCCTTTTTCGCTGTTGTGATCTCTTTGGCAAGTTTACGTTCAGTTGTTTGTCATTGCTTTCTGAACGACCGGCACCCATACTATTTCGCGAAATACCAACACAACGCGGACTGCTGCCAAGTGCGAAGTTGTGTTTCGGACGCGGGTATGAGGAATCACGAACTCCGTCCGTAACTTCTTTGCCACGGAGCCGGCAGTACTGGCATGATGCTGGGGAAATCAACATTGGTGGGGTTACTGTGAAGCTGACAAGCACACAAGTATTTGTTGACTACACTGTCTGGAGACTGTGCCTCTATTCATCATTTTCATCCAGTGCCTTGCCGGCTGGCGTGGACGATCATGCTTCTCCACAAATTACGATCTCCGACGTCGTGGATCAATTCGTGGGTTGACTCCCGTCCGTGTCATGACAGAAAACTGACAATATATCTTTTCACGCTGTCTTCCTCTATCTCTCTTTCCGCAAACATGTTGTCACAACATGTTCTATTAACAAAGTTTAAAGAAATAACGCGTGATTATATTATCAGAATAACACAAAATAACTAGTTTTTGATTATATTCACAAATAACATAGTCTGTAAGATCTTCAACAATAGACCACGTGCTAATATATTTTATGGTGAGCTGCGGCCAGCTGGAGAGCTGCGGGTGACTAGCCTCTGGTCCACGACCATGTGTTTGAATCACCCTCCACGCGGATTTATGTTTGATTAACCTGGGTGCTCTGGAGGACACAGCATGAAATGGGTACCAGAACATTTCCCGGAATGTAAAGACAGTCGACGTGATATTTACCATATCACGCATCCAGTTCCGAATGGTAAAAAATAATATGGTACTAGCACTATATACCCATTACGACTCAAGGCTATACAGATTTATGTCTGTTCTTTTATTCCCTGGATGCTGTTTCACTGCAGCTGTGCATGTAATTTATACATACGAGTACAAATATATCTGCAATTTTATCAAGAAATATTTAGATTATATTTTATGATTGTGTTTACGGAAAATATTAAAATAATACACCTGTGTGTATTCAGACATCTCAGCCTATGCAGATACTGACACATTTCCACTTCACAAACTGGCCAGATAAAGACGTCCCGACAACAGCTTGGGGACTGGTGGATCTCGAGCAAAGGGTGGCTTCTGTTGCCACAAGTAGACCTATCGTTGTTCACTGCAGGTAGGTCACGTGTTGTCCTGTGTACGTGTGCTTGGTGACATCTTCTTGATGTTTATGGCCAATGACTTTCAACCAAGACATATGAACATATGCTTTTCTTTTCTTTTTTTTAAGGAAAACCATTTCAGAAACAACATATTTTGTTTGCGTTCGCTCCCTTTGAACTCAAGTGTAGTCCATAAGGTGCTACTACTTCTTGTGCACTGAATTAACTTATGAGCGTGGATTAGCTTTTCCTGTTACAAGTGTCCCTCGCCATCACGCAAACTCACTCCGACTTTAGAGGCACTTGTAATTTATCTTCCCCAAGTCAACATTTTAGTTTTTAGGAGTTTAGCCCGCTACCTCGGGATCCACACACAGGAAGTTAAGAGCTAGCGCTTTTATCCATTCGGCGAAGTTGACCTCCTGATAAAGATATGATCACACAGAAGAAAACACATTTGATGTTGCGAGCTTGCAGTCTTCATAAGCAAACAAATAACTATACATACACTACAAATATTTACTATTATAACAGTATCTTAATATAACAATCATCATGTGCTATGTCGATAGGCGTCGGCGATCATGATTCACCATTTCACACGATCACCGAATTCTTGAATCAGGTCTGTGTTCTTGTCCCGATTATGACACGTGACCGAGCCATCCAGGTGTTTATATACGTGTCTTTTTCTTGCCAACTTCCCTTCACGTTTGCAAGATGTCACTAGGTTTTCAAGTGTAAATCTTGACATAACGTACCAAAAGCATTGATCTGCCCATATCTAATTTCTCTAATCATTTTAAAGTTTTCAGCAGTTTAATGAAGGACTGCCTCCTTCAAATTTGTGTCAATTCATGGCATTCTTTGCATTTTATCAGAACGACATATCCATTGCCATTAGATGTATCCCGTCTTATCCCATTATTGACTTTGTTTTACATACATACAACAGTATAGGTTCTCTATAGCACTGTAGTACTCTTCTTCATTCTTTTTTTTTTTTTTTGACGGAGTTTTATTGGTCAGTATGTTTTTCTTGCAAAAGGCCATTCTTGTTCTTATTTCTACAAGGCATAGTCCGTCAGATGTTATAACTATAATGTAACAATGCCTTTATTTATGGATAAAGTGCCTCCTTCTCGCCCTGTTAGACAATTCAAATTACTATGTGAATATGCGCGCTGTATATTTAAGCTTAAAGGATTTATCTAATTACTTTAGCTTTTGTTGTGGGATTTCTGCAGTTTGTACCTGTCGAGATGCAGCGAAATATTCCAGGCAATACATCGTACAATTATTATGTGTTTCTGTATATATATCTAGATACCAACAGCGGCTAGATTGTAACAATTAGGAGTTTAGTATGTAAGTCTACAGTCCCTCTGAGCATTGGCTTGGAGTCTGTTAACAAAATACCTAAATACTGTGGCTTAATCTCAGCCAGTCTATATGCGCTGCAGTGAATTATGAGCAGGGTACATCCCCATATGTCTTTCCGCGGCTGTAAAATCCCCAGTAGCGGTATTACACACGCTTTTAGTTCTCGCTTTTAGAGTTAAATGGGAGATCTTCAATATATTTCGTGGAGATGGTACTATAGTACTGGACAGAAAGAAAATTATCCACCCCAACCAATCAACAACCAACCATGTCTAGATATTTTAACAGCTGAAACTAAATATGATGATTGCTTTGTTTCCTTCTATGTGACAAGTGCTGGAGTAGGACGGACGGGAATATTCATTGCTCTACATAACATTCTGGAGGAAATCAAGCATACAGGATATTTCGATGCCTTTACAACAGTTCAGAAACTCAGACAAGACAGAATGAATATGGTGCAGACTTTTGTAAGTGGGTAATCTTACAAGCACACAGTTCAGTTTATGCTTTTACTCTATTATTACATTTTATATAATACTATGAAAAATATGGGCTTCCCATTACACTTAATACAAATCATAAAAACACTTTAGCGTGAAGAAAGGAGCCGTCAGAATATGTGATGATACAACAGATTGGTACAGATCAAGGTGTTAACCTCTGTTGTATTTTATCTCCCTGTCTGTTTTATTTATATACTGAAAATGTCATGAGGATGGAACAGAAAGTTTCGACATGAAAAATATAAACATTTTAAACTAGAGGAAAAACTAAATTTAACTTCGGTATGCTGATGGCACAGTGTTGCTATCAACAATATAAATAGAAACGGGGAATCTATTAATGGCCGGTCTCTTTGGCCGAGGAGTTACAACACTTTCTCCGTAATCCCGTTTATCACGCAGAGTCTCGTAGCGGGCGAGAGCTGGGAGCGGTTCGACCCCCGCTGGTGACTTGCGAGATAACTGAGCCGGCCGCTCAGAAAGCAATGGCAAACTACTGAGCGTAATCGTGCCAAGAAATCAACAGACAGCTGAAAGATGCTGCTGTTGACAGCGATGTCCTGTAAAGGAAAATCTATTAATGGCAGTGCACGAGCAAAACGTATATCTTAATATAACAAAATGAAAAATAATGACAACCGATGAAATACATGTCAATAGCTATATTTACCAATGGGAAAAACTTACAGAGAGTTAGCAATTTTTAGTATCTAGGAATCAAATAAGCTGGAAAAGTACTTATGCGTCTTTGAATATAAGTTTTACACTGTTTATTAACAATACAATCCACGAAAAAACGAATAAACATATATCCAGCAAGAATTCAGTATTAAAGAAAACAATTTATTAGGACAAATGAAACTGCTGAAACTGTAAACGTTGGCGAATGTAAAGGACATAAACAAGTGGTAAAGATAACTCTGAAGACAAGATTACCGGGAAAGCGGCAAGCAGGAAGATCACAACTTAAATGGATTCAGAATGGGACAGATTAATTTACACGTGACAACAACAGTGGCAGAACATCTGTCTTACGATGGTGAAACATTTGTAAAGAATTTTATTGGGGCCATGCTCTACTTGCAACAAAACCAGTGGACCATAATTACATATAAGGTCACCTACATTGGCATAACGCAAAAGACAATAGGAAATCGAGTAGTAGAAAATATACCAATGTGGGTAAAAAGGAAAGTAAAAGACTTTTATTGAAATCCTGTGGTACCTACGGGTCATCCTTGTCTATCGTCTGCCACTGTTTGACTTTGGTCACGTGGTAAATAAAGAACATATTTTTCGGATGCTCTGTTCCACGAACAACAAAAGTTTGCCTACATTTGCTTTAGTTTTTGCAGTCCGGCATCCACAATGCCCTCCGTGTAAATAGAAACTCACGGCTGAAAGCTTGAGGAGATAGAGCGAAATATTCCAGGCAGTTGAGATGAGCTGCGTCAAGAACCGACATCACAGCACTCAGAACTCTCCCATACGTGCTCCATCCTCATCAACAGCCAGGGAAGAATCCCAATTCTAATACTACCAGATGCAATATGGTTATGTGTCCGTCTGGCCTGTTCTCAGGCGGGTCAGATCCTTTAGTCACTTCCTGCATCACCATTCTCTCTAGACTATGATGATTTATCTGTTCTGCCACATAATACACGTGATCCCAGAGGTCCTGACCACGTCTAACTCATCGTGACCCCACCCAAACGTTGCGGACCCAGACAGTCTATCCGCCTGCTCGTATCACAATATACTGGCATGACCTGGGGAAAACATCCAACAAATACTCAATATCTTTGATTTTTTAATTGAACCATCTCACTGCACATAGCAAGCCTGTCTTCACCCTTATAAGCATGCTCTATGAGTCCATTTTAATGACAACAAGTGTGCTATTTGTCCTCCAGACAGTGGAATGTCGTGCTTCCACATCAGTTATATGACTAGATGCATTATTAATCACCATACATGACTTTTGCTATGAACCTCTTAGCTCAGAGCTATCCGTGAGGACGATTACATCACAAGGGTGGTAACTGACGTGAATAAATTGTCGCTCCTCTTATTCAACATGCCCTGCCGGTCAATACCTGCTATCAGGATCCAGTATGATTGTGACCCTCAGCAGATATGACATTTCTTCTGACATTCCGACCCACTCCCCTCCTCTTCCATTTTTCTCAAGCATGCACACTTCTCTGATTGTACCCAATGTCACATACATCCATGATTCTCCTCTTATCATCCTGTGTCCATGGCTTCGATAAGGGGGTTTTCATTGCCTGCGGCCACTCGGAGACATGGAGGCAGTAAATTGTGCGATCTGTTGCTTGTGTCTTCTTTGTTTTTCATTTACGTAAATACGATGCTAGCCAACGCAGTTACGCATATATAATTAAATATAGCTACGTTTCGAATGATTTCCTCCTGTTCGCGAGACAGGAGTTTTAAATGTTTCGAACTTTCCTGTATTTCTTTTAATTAATGTAATTGCCATAGACCAGCATCGTCTTTATAAATGATTCAATATTATTTGTATAGCTGCTTCATATAAACCTCTTAGCCCAATCCTACTTGTGGTATGTGTCAGACTGGCTTAGTGATTCCCCTTCGTTAGTTAATTTGCCATGTACTTCGTTGCCAAGGATGTTGCAACTAAAAAAAAAAAACTTTAAACATTATTTCTTGCATGGTGCATATAACTGCGGTATGCACATGACGATATGCAGCTACAATGCCAGGCAATAAATCATGCAACATATTGCTTGTGTCTTCTGTGTTTAAATGTATATATTGTCCAAATACTATTTTTAGCCATATGTTTTGATGACAATAATTATAGAACTTAAAGTGGAGAGTGGAAAAGAAGAAGTAACAAAGACATTTATGATTTGTTTAAGTCCCCGCTAATCACTGGTATCATGAAGGCTAATAGACTACAATGGCTGGGGCATATAGAAAGAATGGAAGATAATAGGGAAACAAAACTCGCTTACACTCAGGAAATAAATGACCGTAGACCGCGAGGTAGACCAAGAAGACGGTGGAGAGATAATATATATACAGACCTACAAGCACTTGGAATCAACGACTGGCAAGAGAAGGTCCACCAGAGAGACGAATGGAGACAGATTGTATTTGCAGCAAAGAACCTCAATGGCTCGGAATGCTGAAGAAGAAGAAGAAAGATATTCACAATAAATGACAACAATGATTGTACATAATATGTGTATATAATCAATATTTCAGGAACAGTATGAATTCCTGCACAAGGCTACACAGATAGCCATTGTATGTAGGGATACTACAGTGACGTCAGGCAATATACGAGACAGGATTCAGTTCCTTGAGGAGAAATCTGAATCAGACCAGACTAATCTGGAAAAGGAGTTCAAGGTAATCAACATCAAGAATGGAAATGAAATAATGTGACGTAATCCAGATGCCCAACATTAATTTCAAGAGTAGTTTATTGTTAGGTGCCTTGGATTTCCAGTAGCAAGTATATTGTTAGTCATTGTATGATGTCAAGTTAGTACAGGGCCATTTTCCACGCACTTTTGGCTATTGGGTTTTTGATTGATTGATTGATGTAGGAACCGACATCACAGCATTCGGGACATTCCCATAAGCGCTCCGTCCCCATCCTCAGCAGCCAGCTATTGGCTATTGCGTATATGGTTCTAACCTCATATTGTATACACCAAATGACTTTTAAAGGAAGATGTGGGCAATATCACGCCAGCAGCCTTTGCTTTCCAGGATCTCACGATGTTCTTAATGATAACCGAGTGAGATGGTCGTTGTCTAGGTTACAATGCTCCCAGTATGTCGCCACGGAGTGTAAATTGAGCTAGCAACCCGTCTCACAATACAACTCACCCCCGCAGTACACATCCACCAGTCAGTGAACAAGATTGAGTTGGCGCACATAATCTTTTAATGCAGAAGGAAAACGGACACACGTAACATATTTCCATATCCAGAAAACAATATAATCCACAGAATATATATATATATATATATATATATATATATATCCTCCTCACCATTTAACACGCACACATCACTGCGTTCTTAAGGCCTTCTTAATCTCAAATTTCCAAGACAGGTATCCAGCTACTATCCAAGGCTGGACCTCACACAATACAACCCACACACTGGGTCTAGGCCTCCACTAACTATCCAACCCCCTTTGGGTTTAGGCCTACATTCAAAACTGGGAGAATAACACCACACAGAACGGAGCTCTCTAACTCACTCCCTAAAAACCGATCAGACCCTCAGTCGGTCTCCGCTTCAACTACCCGACCACCGACCATCTCGGAGTCCAAGCACCCACTGTCCTCTCAAGTCTCCTGACTTCACACAAAACTAAAATGTCTCTCACCCATCCACCCTGGGGGGGGGGGGGGGGGGGGTCTGCACTCACCCTCACCATTATTTTTCATGGCTGGTTGTTTTTCTCGTAGTCCCGCTACAAAGGTCACTCACCTCAATGTCAATGACCCAGGCATTTGTCACAAGACATTCTCTTGTACCGATTATGTGCTGGGTCGACAATGGGCCACAGGTCAATAAATTATGTAAATGTCTGCCTCAATGAAGATTCGAATACTTGACCGGGCCGATAGGCCAGCATGCTAGTCACTGCGCTAGCGCACCTTCCATTTGATGTAGACTATAAAGAAGCAGAAATATTGTGGGCAGTGATGAGGTCTAATGAGAGACTATGCATGTTCACTCACACAAAAGAAGACTCCGTCAGTGGTTCAGCTATGAACTCTGTATTTATAACCGTAACATTGATTTTCACTGTAGGCTTCAGTACCACCACGAGCCGCAGTAGCGCAATGGACAGAGCCCTTGTCTTTCGGCACGGTGGTCATGTGTTCGAATCCTCTTCGAAGCGGGCAGTTTTGTCCATGGATAGAGCTCCTACATAGACCTGACCTAAACTGTGCGCTAGGATACTTTCTGGCCAGTTTACACATTGAAACTCGTTGATCTAAAAATGTAGCACCTGCACCATTTACCCAAACGTCTCGTGGCTTGAAAAGGGATCCTTCATTTGTTTTTAACTGATTAAGTGCCGTGGGAAGATTAATCGTCGCAAGCGACTTCCCGTATCTGCCATAGTCTAATATATCGCCGAAATATTGTCATTGTGTTATAATACAACATGTCTGCAACCATATTAACAACTTTAAAGTCATAACTGTGTCACATCCCTACTCCCCATTTCTGTCATCAAGTTGTGTTTGGTTCAAACCTACTTTTTAGTTTGCCACTGAATCTGTTAGTTATTCTGTACCATTGCTGATAATTACTTAGATGGTTATACTGAGGACTGCGGGTTAAAGTCCATCACGATACAGACTAAAATGTTTACCTCAATTCTGGCATTAAAGTCTTTTCCTAATGTGATATGACAATTTATATCTTCAGGGGCCTATGCCGACCCAGTTTATATACATATTCCGAAATACATTAAAATTCTTGTATGTGTCACGGTAGTATAATGGTTAGAGTGTCATGTGTCATGGAGTCAATCAGTATCGGGGTGGATTCGAGTTTCTCAAATGTAGCTGGGCTTCTAGGTCAACCCAGCCTTAACTGGGTACCAGGACATGTTTTGGGAGGTAAATTCGGTCGGTGTGAGACTGACCACATCATCCACAGACCGGGTTGGTTTGACAAACAATGGTTCTAGCACCATAAGTCCAATAGTCTTAAGGCGCGTAAAAACGTCCTTTACTTACACGTCATTAAATGATCCTTAATACATATTTTGTTCTTAATTTTTGCAGTGTGATTATTAGAATCTAATCTTTCAAGTCGTAGAAATAGACATCAAATTCACTATTGAGAATCAACACTAAGTTAAGTTACAGTAACAAGACATTAATTCAACTCCCGCAGAGAATGAGAACATGCAAAGAGAATGATTTGTCTGTCAGAGAAGACAATTGCTATCATTATTATTAATTGTCACGGTTTGCAATCGATTACAATGTATGTAGCGTTGTGTCGTTGGTGATCAAGTGCTGTCGTACATTACGATCATACTAATCTTTCTTTCGAGTACTGTGTTCTATGTTTCCTCTATCTTAAACTAGATGCATGGCTAGTTTAAGGCGTCTTTGATGAGTTGGAACTGTTTTAAAATGACATAGTGACAAGAAATGCACAATAAAATGATGGAAATGCGCAGAAATAACACCGTATTATGCGACAACAATGTATAAATGCGCATTGACTGCATAATTACTATCCTATCCACTTTAGATGATAAACATGAGACTGACACTTTAGTCATAAAAACTTCAGGTTTACATTATTGCATGCTCTAAGCAAGTGAATCGATACAGTCATCTCGGAACAGTCATAACATCTGAAGGGAGACGCCTTCAAGAGATTAGAACAAGAATTGCCATCGCAAAGGTAGTCTTTTGCAAGATGAAAAACATACTGACCAATAAAAAGATATTATTTGAAACGAGAAAAAAGAGTGTTGAAGTGCTACGTAGAACCCGTACTTGTGTATGGATGTCAAGCGTGCACAATGAGCAGTCAAGCTGAAAAACATCCGATGGCTGTGGAAATGTGGTTTCTGAGGAAAATGCAAAGAATACCATGGGCAGACAGAAAAACCAATGAACAAGTCCTTCAAGAAACAAATGAAGATCGTAAACTGATTAGAATCATTAGACGTAGACAGTCAAATTTTTTGGGCATGTTATGAGAAGAAATGACTTGGAGAACTTGGTGACAACTGGCAAGATCGAAGAGAAAAGACCAAAGGGAAGACTGGGAAGTGAATGCGTGGATTGCTTGGCCACGTGGCATGGTCGAGACATGAACACGGAGCTGATGTACGACTCTGGTGATCGAGTGAGCTGGCAAAACATGACCGCCCACGCTTATCGGCATGGCACATGATGGATGGATGGATGCTCTAAGGAAGGCTTTGAAGGGTAATAGGACAGATCACACGGAGAGATAAAGTAAATATTACAATCAAATATTGTATGTTTTGGTTTTTTGTACTATTCATAACTTGTACTATAACTTGTACTATTGGTATACTTTGTAAATTCGTCTTTGTTGTACTTATCTTTTCATATGAACAAGTACAATTATTGGACAATATAATGTGTGCCATATTTCCTATCAGTCAGTATGTCTGGTATGTGCTGATGATAAATGTAACGAAGAAGAAGAAGAGGAAGACGTTCAGGAAAACAACACATACAATAACAATCGAATACTGTCTGTCAGAAGGAAAGACCGACTGCACAATGTCCTACCAAGTGAGTGAGACCAAGCATGTATAAAATATTGTCACAGAAGTTCATATAAATATCGATCTTACTTATTTTAATTGATAGAGAGTATTTCTTGTCATAAAACATATATTACAAATTTATCATTATAAAATAAATAAAAACTCACAAACAGAGAGACTGCGTTAGGGCACTAATTAGCAGACCTATCTGCTCATCCTTTTACCGTGTTTTTTATTTTAAAACTGACCCAGGCCTAAAATGGGTACCTGGAAATGTCCCAGGAAGTATAGGCTGTCGGCGTGATGTTGAGCACATCTCCCATTGAGTGTTGATTGGTTGATACGAATATATGGATGCCGCCATATAGGCCGCAAGGAGTGTGAAAGAGGTATGTAAGTTACTTACTTTTCTATGAACAGAGGGAACCACGACATGGCTAGTACGCTTGCCTGTTGGTCTGATAGTCATTAATTTGAATCCTTTTCGAGGAGGTAATTTTCTGTTTCATTGGCCTGACATCCCTGGTCGACCCAGACTCAAATGCGCATCATATAATTTACTGGGAATTAAGGCGGCCAGTGCGAAATTGACAACACCACCCATTGACTGCCGATGTGTCTACTAAATATTGGCTCGCACCATATACCACATAGTAAGCTAGTTTTCTATTATGAAGCCATTTCCCACAGTGTAAAATATGACAAGGTTAGAGAAGTTGGTTTCGAACCTATTACTCTGTATGTCTGGTAACTGCGAAACTGCATTTCGCTTATCTTTAGCCATCGACGGCCGTTAGCAAAAATGTAGCATTGTGGAAAGATGTTGGAGGGTAGATAGCGGGTCGCTGCTATCAATGTGTGACACAGACTACACGGCCGAGGGAAAGGAATGTTTTCTCCTGGCCAAGTGGAAAGGTGCCTTGGAAAGGAAACGGGTCACAAAGCACCAGGAACATGAAGTGCGCATTCCCGAAGAGATGAATACGCTCGGAAAGGGACACATAGAGGCGACATATTGCTACAATACTATCATGTCTTCAAGCTAGCTTGCAGGTATGGATATACAAGAGAAGAAAGACATTCAAAACAATGTATTCTCTACGAGAATTTAAACACAGACGCCACAAACAATATATTGCACTATTTATCGCCTGACATATTTCGCTGTGGAAATTGGTTTCTGAGGAAAATACAAAGAAAACCATAGACAGACAGAAAAACCAATGAACAAGTCCTTCAAGAAACAAATGAAGATCGTAAACTGATTAGAGACATTAGACGTAGACAGTCAAAAGTGTTTGCGCATGTTATGAAAAGAAATGACTTGGAGAACTTGGTAACGACTGGCAAGATCGAAGGGAAGAGACCAAGGGGAAGACCGAGAAGTAAATACCTGGATGGCTTGGTCACATGACATGGTCAAGACAGGAACACAGAGCTGATCCACGACTCTCGTGATCGAGTGAGATGGCAGAACATGACCGCCCACGCTTAACGGCTTGGCACATGATGGATGGATATTTCGCTGCATCTCGACAGGTGTATACTGCAGAGTTGTATATTAAATAAAGTGAATAAATTAAAAACGCTTTAGCTTTAAACATTAAAGCACATAGTCACAGGTATTGTTCGCATGTGGAGCATCTGTTATCCCCAAGGTAAATTCAAATACAAGGCGAACTCGTTTTGTTTGCATAAAACCGGCTGCAGCCGCCTACTGCTAACACCTAAATATATTTGAGCAATCGTTTCTTGTGCGTCGAATACAGTATACGAAACCCTTTTTCTGTGTTAACGTTAAAGACATATTTAATGAGGTGTAAGAAAGATACTTGGAAATAATTACATAAGCGAGTCTGTGCTCCTCCTCCCCCCCCCCACTCCCCCCCCCCCCCCGGTCCCCTGAAGAGGAAAGAAGTTAAAAATGTCGAAAGGGAGGATCACTTTTGAAGATTGTGAGCCTCATGTTGTGCTTGCTCAACTGTGGAGTGTATTAAACTAAACCTGGTTCCGCACAAACAACCACAATTATCACATTTCTTATGTGTAATATCTTATGTGTTACAATACATACATTTTTATTAGATGTTAATTGTAGCGCTAACTGACAATCAAAGAATCAGAGAACAATTAATGCTGGGAAACAGTGTGTAATATTCGCCTATCCAAGTGTTTTTCTTCAATATTCTCTTCATTAGTTGTTGTTCATGGTATTCTTGCTGTTTCGCTAAAATGTCACCTGCTTAATTGTGACTGTAAAGTACAGGCAAAGGACCCTTTCAAGCGCATTAGGCTTACACTGCTAGACCCATATTTTATAGACCAATCGGAACTTGGTGTATGACGACGTAGGTATCACGCCTGTCGCCATTACTTCCCAAGAAACTTCTTTGTGCCTATTTTAGGTTGGGTCGACCTGGCAGTCCAAGTCAATTAAAAGATAATTGAATCCGCCCCGATGCGGATGGAACCTGTGACCACAGGGATGACAGGCGCGCGCCTAGCCACTACGCTACCGCGGTTCCATCATTGTGACTGAATAGACCAGCATTCTGCTAGCAATCGTTGATTCGCACTAGACACACAAGTCAGCAGTACACACATCTAGATCCTGGGTGTAAGGGCAAGTATTGGCTGCCGAGTGTCTCCCTTTGTTAACCAGACTAGCGTCTGCCTCGACGCTGACACCTCAGCTCCACAACATCCACTGTTTGTCATGTGCATGTGGTGTAATATAGATTTATCTTATTATAATCATGATACATTTCCATTCTGGCACAGAGGAACACTACCGACCTGTTTTGTCGTGTGAACCTGGGGATGCTGAGAACTATTATATCAATGCTGTACTCATCCCGGTAAGCTATAATGTTGTATGAATACATGTCAAAATTAATGTTTATAGAAACTCTCTCTCTCTCTCTCTCTCTCTCTCTCTCTCTCTCTCTCTCTCTCTCTCCCTCTGTGTGTGTGTGTGTGTGTGTGTGTGTGTGTGTGTAATGGATGTGGTGTTTAGGTTGGTTATATGATGTGGGTGTTTTGATGCTGTGTGGCGGGTATGTGTCGATAATTTTGGTGAGGTGTGGGTTGTGTGTGGATGGGTGGCGTTGTGAGGGTATACGTGTGTGTGTGGGTGGATGGGTGTTTGTGTATTATACATGTATGTATTCTTCCGCAGCTGCCATTTATCCGTCATTTGAGTAGAGGCCCTCAACCAACTCTCACCTAGCTGCTCTATCTTTAGTTATATCCCATACACCTCCCCCCCCCCCCCCCCCATCAATGTCCTTCAAGTATTATTCATCTCTGTCTCTATTTGTCTTCTCTGTGTATATGTTGGTCTCCCTCTATTTCTTTTGCGTAGGGGTTCCAGATAAAGGACTGTCTGGTTATACTATGATCATGTATTCTCAGTGTGTCCTGTCCAGCTCCAGAGTCTGTTTCCCCATCTCTTGATTCGCTGGAATCTGTCTGGTTCTCTCCCTAAGCTAAGCATTAGTGACTGTGTTATACAATTTTAGTAGTTCCAGTCTGTGAAGGCATCACTTAATGAATCTCTGTAGTTTATTAGTAAATGCCTTAGTCGTTCTTTATGTTTCTGGTCCATTCAGTCTGAACGATACGTATATGTATTCCGTGCATGCAATTTCAAGTAACATGTATTTGTCAATGTTCCGTTTATTTAATAATGATAACCTCGTGTTAATTGCTAAGCTGCGATGATGTTAGATTTAGTTGTCAAATGTTGCTTTCATTTACTATGATTTATGTTTTATGTATCATTATTCGTCTCCCTTTTATTTTTATTGCCAGAGCTATAAGAAACGTGACCACCAAATTCTAACCCATCTGCCTTTACCGACAACAGTCATTGATTTCTGGCGACTTGTGACCCAGTACAAGGTTTCTTTGATAGTGGCATTCGAGCGGGATTTGAGCACCGACGACATGGTAACCATTAGGGTAGAACTGTTTATTTAAAATATGTGTAGTGACTGGTGTAATAATACCCCTGGATTATACAGCTTTTTGAAACAGTATACTTCTGATATTGTATATGAAAACATCACCATGGATTATGCTGCTTTGATTAATCTGCAGTTGCTAGAAAATATCATAGCCATGTACCACTCGAGCCAAAGTGCAATAAGAACACAAGAAGGTATATCTGATCTTTTCACAGTCAATACAGTAGTAAGTAATACACCTTCTATTTAATATCTGTATAGACCGAATATCCAAAGAAGCAAGCCTTGAAGGAACAGATTCGAACAGAAAATTTCGAACTCTTTACTTCATGTGAAACAACAGATTCACCAACAATAAATGAGATTTTATTTGCAGACGATCAATTCCTGTTTTATAGCGACGAGGGAGCCTGCAAAATCATATTAATAAGTTAAGTTCAACATGTAGGGGAGACTGAGGAGAAATGGACCAGCAATTTTGTAGTTTTCAATATTTGCTCATCACCGGAACAGATTTTATCGAAACATAACAAAACCATGACTAAAATGTTGTACATTCATTTATTTTAAAAGGGGAAAACATTTAGCAATCTATTTCTGTATGTTTCTTTACAAAATGCATTTCAAAAATGTATATGAACATGGGGAGAAATTGACCACCATTGGGGTGAAATGGACCAGCACACGGGGAGCAATGGACCATAGTGGGGAGAAATGGACCTTTTTTAAAAAGAAGCAGCAACAACTCATCCATATTGCTATAAGAAATAAATAATCATTAAAAGGATATTTGCAGTTCTTTTTATTATTTTAAGCGACAGTAAAAAAAGTTTAATATGATATATTAATCTAATATAAAGTTTTATCGAACATTTATGCCTGCAAGACTTTCTTTGAAGACATAGCCATCTTTGGTCCTAGAAGTGGTTCCAGTGATTGTAGATCTAGTAAGCTGTGCTTTAATACATGTAATTGAGACACTGGCGACATCTTCTACCATAGGCTTAACAAATTTACCAGCAACCTTCTCACTCTTGCGCATGAACTCTACCTCAACATCACCATCATCATCAATGTCTCCCCTTACAATTCCTACATAGTAAACACAAGTCTTCTTTGTTCCATATTCACATAGCACACACTGGCCTTCAAAAACCTCACGCACACCAGTCAAGCTAACCGTACACTCCTCATTTTCACAAAATTAAACATCAGAATCTGTGTCATCACAAAACGAAATGTCAGTTTCTGGATCTGAATCAACATCAAGTTCTTTCAGCAGCTGTCTCTTTGCCTTTTTGGGTGGAACTTTTGCTGCCTTTTCTTTCATCACCGCTCTTTCCCTAATTCGATCCATTTCTGGCGTAGAAGTAGCCAGCATAGTTTTTCCTCTTTTCCTCATATTATTTGAATCTTTTCGCGGACCAGCTTTTGGTAGTCCTCTGAAAACATGAGGCGAAGTAAAGGAAGAAGTAGCTTTATGTTGAAGACTCCCTATTTCCTGCAAGTCATCTACAAGGTTCTCAACATTACACTCTTTCTGATTTTCATGAAATTCTTGTGCAGTTTGATCTGTGCTGGTACCACAATGTGGAGATGCTGATCCTGTCTGTTCATTGCTTTCTAAAGTGGCATTTTCACTGTCCTTGCTGATGGGCCTGTTCGTTATTTCTGAAGGCATAAAATCATCTTCTGTAAAAACATCTTCGTTAAAGGGCCAAATACCTGACACTGCAAAGCCTGATTGAATGTTAATGGGAGTTGCCGCTTTAAGAAAAGCGTGGCCTTCTAGATTTGCAACTTGATAGATTGTCAGTGGTGTCCCAACATTTTTCATCATCCATGAATCACACGCATTGTTGTAGACCGACTTCATGGGTCCAAAAACTGAATGGTCCAAGGGCTGAGTTTTAGATGAGGTGTGTGGTGGCAACGTGATCACATGAATGTTGTTTTTCTTGCACAGTTCAAGAGATTCAAATGAAATGTGGGTATCGTGATTGTCCAAGATCAAAATCAAAGGGAAGTCTTTGGAAGGTCTTGAATGCTTAATGAAGTGATTTATAACTTTGACGAAATTATCACGGGTCATCCAACCTGATTCATTCACAAGGCCAAGGGAACCTTCAGGTGCTCCAGCAAGCATAAAATTCTTAAAATTTTTTCTGGGAAACACAAAAACTGGAGGGATAATGTGACCCGCAGCTGACACAATGCAACAGATTGTGACCAGTTCTCCTCTTTCTCTGGATGTCACCTGGCCTATTTGCTTCACTCCTCGTGGGGCAATTACTTTTGGCACTTTCTGTACAGTGGTCAGACCTGACTCATCCAAATTGTAGATTTGAGCTCCACTCACATTTAGTTTTGTAATGGTTTCCTTCACAATGTTGAAGAAGGTGCAAATATTATGTTTGTTGAAAGCTGTAGCTCTAGCCAGAGATGTTGCCTCAGGTTGCCTTATGGTCAGCTCGGGATTCCGTCGCAAATATCCACAAAGCCAGTCATTCCCTGCCATCATTTGCTCATCCCAGGTTAAAGGATGTGCAATGTTATTGACTTTCGCCATCTCGTACGCCAAAATACGAACGTTTTTAGTTGTGAATCCATGGAACATTCTTGCACAATCTTTCAAGTAACTAGCAAAATCAGCTTCTTGCTTAGCTGTGAAAACAAGGCTATGCCTATAATTTGGTACGAGTCTAGTAGGCAGACCATTTCCTTCTCTGTCTTTTGTAAGATTGTTATTGAGGGTAGAGCGAGCAATGCCGTACTCCCTTGCAGCTTTCCTCACTTTTATTCCATTTTTCACAGCATTAACAGCTTCTCTCATACGTTCCTCCGTAACGAGACCCTTGTTGGTGTTTCTGATGTACAATCTTGGCATCTGAAACAAAAGAGTGACATAATTATATAACATTTAAAATGGTAGGCCTATCATTTGCAAAGAACTACTGATCATAGCACGAATGGCGTGCATCTTTAATAAATCACTGAAATCAAATTTGTTAACAGTTTTATTGGTCTAGATTTAGACCCCAGTATTAAAAAGAATCAATAATGCTGATATTCGAATGCAATCTTCAACACTTTTAATAACAACAGACTGTCTTGTCAATTTCTTCTATGGGGAGAAATGAACCATGGGGAGAAATGAACCGGTCCATTTCTCCCCCATCAATGTATTAAACTATTCAGCCATAAAGTCTCTTAAATCTAATATTATATGCTATATTTTTTATATGAACTCTTAAATATCAAGTAAATAAAGATATTAACGTAATTACCTTGTCCTGATTCCTGACTATGCGTCTGCTTTACGATGGTGTCTGGAACTGGAAAAAGAAACTTTAGTGCAGAACATTTTTCAAACTTTGCGTGGGAACGACCTGTGCGGGAAGTCGATGGCAAATGAAAAATTGGGACTATGTTTGATGTGGAAAACAAACTTATTATGGTTTCACTTTCATTGCATCACAGCCAGGGGCCAGAGAGGGGGTGGTCCATTTCTCCCTTATGTCCATTTCTCCCCAGTCTCCCCTAGCATCTACAATAAGAATATAAATACAGCTAAAAATTGAGTAATTAATGCAAGTTGGCAGATCTACTGTTCCACTAAGTATACAGATAAATAGCACATCGCTGAAATAAGTTAAAGAATTCAAATATCTTGGAAGTGTGATCACAGAAGATGGCAGATTGGATAACGAAATCTAAATTACATGTCAAAAAGCAAGTGCGCTTATATATCAACTATCAATCAATCAATCATGTACCATGCCGGAAAGCGTGGGAGGTCATGACTCGCTATTTCACTCGATCACCAGAGTCATGGATCAGTTCAGTGTTCCTGTCTCGTCCAAGCCATGTGGCCAAGCCATCCAGATATTTTCCTCTCGGTCTTCCTCTTGGTCTGTTCCCTTCGATCTTGCCAGTTGTCACTAAGTTCTCCAGTCCATTTCTTCTCATAACATGTCCAAAACTTTTGACTGTCTACGTCTAATTTCTCTAATCAATCTACGATTTTCATTTGTCTCCTGTAGTACTTGGTCATTGGTTTTTCTATCTGTCCATGGTATTCTTTGCATTTTCCTCAGAAACCACATTTCTGCAGCCATCAGATGTTTTTCAGCTTGACTGCACATTGTCCAAGTTTCACATCCATACAAAAGAACAGGCTCTATGTATCCCCTCAACACTCTTTTTCTCGTTTCAATTGACATCTTTTTATTGGTCAGAATGTTTTTCATCTTGCTAAAGGCTACTTTCGCCATGGCGATTCTTGTTCTAATCTTTTCAAGGCATCTCCCATCAGATGTTATGACTGTTCCGAGATAATTATACCGATTCACTTGTTGAAGAATATTCCCATTTACTTGTATATTACATTGTGGTACTTCGTTCTTCCTAGTGACGACCATAACCTGTGTCTTCTTACAATTTAATTCCAACCCCAGCTGCTCACTGTGTACAACAACCGCGTCTACTAATTGTTGCAGATCCTGTGCATTGTCTGCAATCAGTACTGCATCATCTGCATATCTAATGTTATTGATGTTTCGTCCTCCAATGCTGATTCCATTTATAGTCTTCTACATTTCTGAAAATATTTTCACTGTATAGGGACAAAAGATCTGGGGACATTACACATCCCTGCCTAACACCTCTCTTAATAGGTTGATATTGTCCCACTTCATTATCAATCCTTATGGCACTTGTTGTTACCAATATATGGTTTTTATAAGTCTAATGTCTTTCCCATCAATTTGTAGATCTGCAAGCATATCCACCATGTTGACATGTCTAACTCTATCAAAAGCCTTTGTGTAGTCAATAAAGCAAAGATGTATATCCTTGTTTACTTCTATAGCACGTTCAATAACTGTTCGCAGCATATACACAGCATTTACTGTACCCTTTCCTTCTACAAACCCACATTGTTCTTCCCCTATTTCAGGTTGTATTTTCTTCCTCACTCTTTGCATGATAATTCGTAACGAGATCTTTGTGATGTGACTCATTATACTAATTGTTTTATGTTGATCACATTCCAAGGTTCCTGATTCTTTGGGATTGCAATAAATACAGAATTACATAATTCAGAAGGTATATCTCCAGTATCATATAATGTGTTCAGCAGTCTGGTGACTTGCTCTAGTCCAAATTCTTCTAAAGCTTTAATCATTTCTGTTGTGATGTTATCTGCACCGGGGGCCTTGCCAGCTTTCATATGCTTAAGAACATTTTGAACCTCCATCTTTAAAATTGGTGGTCCTTCATTATTAAATCTAATATCATACTGTTCCTCTCTGTTATCATTATACAGGTTTTTCACATAATCTGTCCATACATGTAGAATCTGATCTTTTTCTATTATGATTTTGCCATCTTTAGTTTTTAGACAGCCTGTTGATGTACTTGTTCTTTTATTAGTAAGTTCCTGAATTCTTGTGTGCACTAATTTGGTATTTTGACTGTTGTGTTGTTTTTCAATTTCTAAACACTTTTCCTCAAGCCATGATTCTTTTGCCTTCCTACATAATATTCTGATTTGTCTGTGAATTTCTTCATATTTGGCAGGATTATTTTTGTTGAGTCTTCTTGTTTCCATTAGGTGTAAAATTTCTTCAGTCATCCATTTCTTACGACCCACCTTCTTTAATTTTGGAATAGTTGTTTCTGCAGCCAAATTGATTGAATTCTTTAACATTTCCCATTGATCATTCACATCCTGGAATAATATCTCTAGATCAGACAATATATCAAATCTGTTTTGTACTTCTGTGTTGAATTTGTTTTGTATTTCCTTGTCATTACTCAATGTACACAAATCATATTTAGTGTTTCCTGTTATACACTTGACTTTCTTCAGCTTTATCCTCAATGTTCCTGTAAGTAGTCTGTGGTCACTATAACAATCAGCACTGGGAACTGTTTTTGCTACTGTTAGCGCGTTTCTAAATCTTCTGCTGATCAGAATGTAGTCAATCTGGTTTCTGATCCTGCTATCCTCCATGTCCATAATCTTCTAGGGTGTTGCTTAAACCAGGTGTTTCCTACAATCATTTCCTTTCCTTTAGCCCACTCTACGAGTCTGTATCCTCTTTCATTTCTCTCTCCTAAACCATAGATTCCTGCTGTGTATCTATCACCTTGATTTCCTACTTTAGCATTGCAGTCTCCTATTATGATGTTTATTTCTGAATTTTTACATTTATTTAAGGCTGACTCTATGTCACTATAGATTTCCTCTAGGAGAGTCTTCACTGGACTCTCCTGTTGGTTCATATATTTGAATAACATTTATGATAAAAGGTCTGCCAGTCAATTTAACTAGTAGAACTCTGTCCGACACGGCCCAATATCCTTGAAAAGATTTTGATGTTTTCCGGTCCAGAATTATTGCTACTCCCCTGTGTCGATCTTCACCTCCAGAATAAATAATCTTAAAATCTTCATCTATCTTGATGCCCGCTGAAACATCCAAATATACGTAAACGACAGATAATAACTACCATATTCACACCAACCCTATGCTACCAATGTCAAACTTGGACAGTACCCAAATCACACGTACGCAAATTCAACACCTGTGAGATGAGCTGTTTGAGGAGACCTGCCAACTTAGCAATCTGGGACCGAATAAGAAATTATGTTTTCAGACAGACAATGAGATCAATACCGTGTGCAAAATATATTGAAAGGCAGAAGATCAAATGGTTTGGCCATCTCGTTAGAATGCAACATCATCAACAACCAACACTGGCCCTATATTAATGAACATCTGCTACGAGAGCAAGGTGACGCCCGAGAAATAAAAATGGACCGAAGACATCAAAGACATCACACGGAATCCCATGTATGGGGTCCAAAGTCACCCAAGGGGCGCTGGAACACCAACTATTCCTCCCCACGACTGCTGACGGCAAAAGTAGAAGACGATGATGATGATTAATGCATGGAAATCATGGTTGCACATGATATGCTACTTTAGCATATAATAGGAAGTCAAACAAACAGTCAAAAAATTACGAACAATCATATTTCCTGTGGCAGCATATGTGTTCGAACCTTTGATGTTTAAACAATCAGCTCAAACCACATTTCCGCCTGTGAATATAAATGTGATAGAATTCTATTAAAGATGCAGCGGTCAGAAAGAAAAACAAGCAGATATATATTGGCTATTAAAACAAACATAAATGAGAATATTAAAATATTTTGAACATTTAAAACAACATGAAAGTCTAGAAATGATAATTACACAGGGATTGTAGCGGGTAGTCGGAGAAGAGGCAGACCGTAACGTAGCTGGACTCAAGATGTGATAGACACTTAAACATGACAACAACATGAGCATCATCATCATCATCAACGTTTGTCGCTCATGTTATCTGTGTGGCACACATTTCATATTAATCACTTTGGATATCCTGTTTAAAAGTAGATAATCATTAGACTATTTCTGATTTTCCTGACCATTTATTTCCTACAGGCTGCTCATTTCATTTCTTATTCCTTGACCCCGCGAAGGGAATATTTAACCATGTTATTGTGTTGTATGCATCAGTTCACGATTTCCTGTGAAAGTTTCCACTTCTAATATTGAATAATTTTGCCCTTATAATTTTCTTTGACTGTATGATTTCCAGAACATATTTTTCAGTTTGCATTTTATGTATTTTTTAATGCCTGTTTTCAAATCATACTGTAGGACGTATATTTTACTTGTTTGATAAAATAAAAAACAATAAAAACAATAAAAAATGTATTATAGACGGGGGAAAGTCACAACTAAGTTTCTGGTTTACCATGGTACAGGGATAATCTTCATAAACAAAAAAGGCGGCACCTAAACACTGAATCAACATGAAGGTTAACTAAGTTGTAAAATTATGCTGTGTACTCTGGGCGTAATTATTTATTAAATTAAACAAATAAATCTGAAACGTAATATTGATTGATGTTATTTTATTGCTGGTCATTGATAAACTGGATAACCGTTAATAATTTCTAGCGGTATCATTCAATGTCAGCATAATCTGATTAGCTTTAGTGGCAATTAGTTGCTTAATACACGAATACACCATATCAGACCATATACAACTGAATTGATTTAAGAGAACATTGAACAACGAGACCTGAATATGCAGCAACCACATTACAGTGCCGACTTTTCCCCAGTTGATTTTCACTATTTGGTCACTTGAAAGCTCACTAGAGCAGTAATGTTTTACTGACAATGGAAAGGTTGAACATGAGGAACGAATGAGTCTGAGATAACAGAGCGAATACTAAAAGAGTCAGATTACTGAAGACATTAGTGAATGATGGCGAATAGTATGTTGATATGTAAGGAGACATGGGTGCAATTATAAATAATGTTAGTTGGATCATATTTATTTGTTACATGCATATGTAACTTACCTATCAATTTCTTCTTGCATCTCAATGAAGCCCATAAGCGGGCACTCTCCCGCTGTTTATACTTCACCTTGACACCGCAAGGTTCAAGAGGAACATGATGAGATGAGATGAGATGAGATCTCAATGAAAAATACACAATTCGCACTTCACGCAGTCTTTCATTAGTCTCTGGCAATTTTTTTTACCATAAAACCTGTGTGATGTCAGATTGCGTGCCCAATTCTTAGCCCTTTGAAAATAACATTTGTTCGTTCGCTCTTTCGTTCGTTGTTCTGTGGTGTTGTCTACATTGAACCAATAAGATATTTTTTTTTCTTTTCAGACAATTGGTCATTATTTGCCTGAAGGTGAGGCAGATACAAAAAGCTGCTCGTTTTTCAACATCAAGACTTCATTACTCGATTCATGTGACGCCTGTGAGGTTCAGAGAGTTACAGTCGTCGTCAATGAAGAAAACACGCCGAAGTCGATAAACTTTTCGGTAAATTTGCCACGGGAATACGATAATTTTAATGTCATTGCCCTTTTTTTGTGGTGATCTGTAATTAGGCGAATCATTATAAACTAGGTACTTTTTAATAAGGTAGTTTGCCGTTGCTTTCCTTCCTGGCAGTAACCATACTGGTCGGTGACGCTAGCCATTGTCTCGTGAAAGAGATCCTCTGCCTACCGTCACGAAAGTTGAGACTATAACCAACAACTATCTGTCGGCCGCCCTAAAAATTTCATCCACCACCTGCCCTCCGTGGCTTCCTGTGAACAACTTCCAATAAACGAATACGAAAGAGCAACACATAATCCACAGAAAAACATTCAAAACAGCGATTCCTAAAGAATGAGCGTTAGGTCGTCGCCATTTTACCGGAAGTGTTGCACACAGTGAACAACTAAGGTTAGAATTAAATTGTAAAAAGACACAGATTATGGTCGTCACTTGTAAGAAAGAAATACCACAATGTAATATACAAGTCAATGGGAATATTCTTCAACGAGTGAATCGGTACAGTTATCTCGGAACAGTCATAACATCTAATGTGAGATGCCTTCAAGAGATTAGAACAAGCATTGCCATGTCGAAAATAGCCGTTAGCAAGATGAGAGGAGAATGCAAAGAATACAACTGACAGACAGAAAAACCATTGACCAAGTACTACAAGAAACAGATGAAAATCGTAAATTGATTAGAGAAATTAGACGTAGACAGTCAAAATGTTTTGGACATGTTATGAGAAGAAATTAATTGGAGAACTTGGTGACAACTGGCAAGATCGAAGGGAACAGACCAAGGGGAAGACAGCGAAGTAAATGCCTGAATGGCTTGGCCACATGGCATGGTAGAGACAAGAACACGGAGCTGATCCACTACTCTGGTGATCGAGTGAAATGGCGAGTCATGTCCGCCCACGCTTTCCGGCATGGCACATAATGGATGGAATAGGATAATATGCTTCCTGCATGTGTAGTATCAGATAGTTCAAGGCGGGGGGTAAGGGGTGTCAGGCATTGGTAGCACCTTTGGTAAGGATGACTCTCATGTCCTATTCAGGACCCATCCCCCACTGGTCCAAGCCTGACACCCAGCTCGTGCCTGTGGCTCCTAGTAGCTGTCAGCATGCGACAGCGATCACCTCCCGGGCAACAGCTGTGAGAGGCTGGCTAAACCAGGTATGGGTATCCGATTAGTTGTCAACCCAAGAGGTATACTAGGGTATGCCTACCCAGTATGTGAAGACAGGATTCGGCAGACTGCGCGGAAGAAATCATTCCTGATTCAACGGGCAAGACGGCGTTTACCTGCAAAGCGTTGTGGAACGTAATGAGCACGGCAAGGCACGTAGAGCGCCCTGGTCATTCACTGCACCTGTATTCGTCTCCAGTCGTCTCGACTTGTTTTGCCACTGGACTCAGATGGAATCAGGCGAGAGAGTGAGGTCGACGAATTGCGCAACTCTTCCTCACTTTAATCCAAGTCATCGCGCAAGTCATTCTTCATCCAACGTCATATATCATTACGAACACAATTTTCCGTTTCCCCATGAGAAATAGGACATCGTGGATGCACCCTCGCTCGAAACACTGGCACCTCATTGACTATGTCATTGTCAGGAGGAGTGACAGACAAGACGTCCGAGTGACAAAATCCATGTTTGGTGCCGAATGTTGGACAGACCATCGTCTCATTATCTCGAAAATAAACATTCACATGAGGCAACCACGGCGTCCTCTAGGGGTGAAAATGCAAAAAAAAAGCTAAATGTCGCTTAAACAGTAAGAAAATGCAGCAGTCGTTTGAAACTATGCTGGAAGACCGCCTCAAGCCAAATGCTGCAGCTAAACAGGATACAGAAACAGAATGGAGAGCCCTAAAGGACATAATTTACAACACTGCTATGGAAATCCTGGGACCAGCCCCCCCGAAAGCATAAAGACTGGTTTGATGAAAATTCCGAAGACATTAACCAATTGCTGGCCGAGAAACATCTTCTCCTCAAGGCACATTTGAATGACCCAAAGTCAACATAAAAAAAAAAGATGCCTTCAAGAACATTCAGAGAGTAGTGCAGCAGAAACTTCGGCACATGCGGGACTCCTGGCTGAGCAGCAAAGCTGATGAAATTCAGGGCTTTGCTGAAAGACATGATATGAAAAACTTCTACGACTCACTGAAAGCGGTCTATGGTCCTTCATCACCAGGCATAGTTCCCCTCCTCAGTGTAGATGGGGGAACATTGATCACCGATAAGAAAGAAATCCTTCAACGCTGGGCAGAGCATTTCAGCAACATCTTAAATGCAACTTCCTTCTTCGATGATGAAACAATTAACTGCCTTCCTCAAGTTCCTACCAATGAGACACTTGATGACCTGCCAACCATAGTGGAAGTAAACAAAGCCATCCAGCAACTCTCCAGCGGCAAGGCACCTGGTCCTGACTCCATCCCAGCAGAGATATACAAGGCAGGTGGGCCGGTCCTAACAGAGCAGCTTCACCAAGTCTTTACAAACATATGGGTGAAAGAGACCATGCCACAAGATTTCAAGGACGCGTCAATAGTCCACCTTTACAAACGTAAAGGAAACCGCCAATCCTGTGACAACCACCGAGGCATCTCCTTGCTTTCAATTGCAGGGAAGATACTCGCCAGAATTCTTCTCAATCGCCTCACAACCCATCTCGATCAAGGTCTTCTTCCTGAGAGTCAGTGTGGCTTCAGAAAAGAACGTGGAACTGTTGACATGATTTTCGCTGCAAGGCAGCTGCAAGAGAAATGTCAGGAACAGAACTGCGAAATGTTCTCCACTTTCATTGACCTTACCAAGGCTTTTGATACAGTCAGCAGAGAAGGACTGTGGAAGATTATGGCAAAATATGGCTGTCCACGAAAGTTTGTCCAAATAGTGCGGCTATTTCATGATGGCATGCAGGCAAGAGTACAGGAAAATGGCGAACTGTCTGAACCCTTTCCTGTCACCAATGGAGTGAAGCAAGGATGTGTCCTGGCACCAACACTGTTCAGCCTCATGTTTTCAGCCATGCTGATGAATGCCTTCGAGAACGACGACATTGGAATAGACATCAACTACCGTATGGATGGAAAGTTATTCAATCTCAGAAGGCTGAAAGCTAAAACCAAAATTAACAGCGACACCGTCAGAGAGCTCCTGTTTGCTGATGATTGCGCTCTGTACGCCAACTCAGAGGCGGACATGCAACATAATGTTTCAGCTTTCTCACATGCCTGTGCCAACTTTGGGCTCAATATCAACTTGGAGAAGACTGTAGTTATGTACCAGCCAGCTCCAGGGAATAATCACACTGTGCCGAATATCAAAGTGAATGATCATAGACTAAGTGTTGTGGACAAATTCACCTATCTTGGCAGCACTGTGTCACAAGCTGCCACAATTGATGACGAAGTGAATGCAAGAATCTCCAAGGCCAGTGCGGCCTTTGGCAGACTGTACAAGAATGTATGAGACAGAACTGGAATAAGCCCGCAAACAAAGCTAAGTTAGTAAGTCTACAAAGCAGTTGTATTATCCACACTGCTATATGCTTGTGAAACCTGGACTGTTTATCAGCGACACGCTAGGAAATTAAACCACTTCCACACAGTCTGCCTAAGGAAGCTACTGAAGATTAAATGGCAAGACAAGATTCCAGACACTGAAGTCCTAGAAAGAGCATCCATGCCCAGTATCCACACTCTACTGATGAAGAATCAGATTCGCTGGGCTGGTCACTTGACTCGCATGCCAGATCACAGGCTCCCTAAACGAATTTTTTACAGCGAACTGCGTTGTGGTAAACGCTCCCAAGGTGGCCAGAGGAAACGCTTTAAAGACACTCTGAAAATTTCACTGAAGGCTTTTGGAATTCATCATGACACCTGGGAGGCTGCAGCCAGAGACCAAAATTCGTGGCGTGCATCATTACGCAAGGGTGCAGTCATATGTGAGGCAACCAGGACTGCAAGAGCTGTGAAGAAAAGGCAGGACAGAAAAACCACTGCAGGAAATCCTCCTCCAGAAACGTCAAGCATTCCTTGCCCACATTGTCAAAGAACATTTCGAGCCAAAATAGGCCTTATCAGCCATCTTAGAACCCACGGCTCCATACCTTCAACCCCACTGGATGAAATGAATGGTCATCATCATTCTTGATGGACAAACAACAACAGTTCAGGGCACTCTGATAGCAGTTATTTCGTTAGTAAGTCAGTCAGTTAGTCAGTCAGTACGTCAGTCAGTTAGTGAGTGAGTAAGTGAGTGAGTGAGTGAGTGAGTGAGTGAGTAAGTGAGTGAGTGAGTAAGTGAGTGAGTGAGTGAGTGAGTGAGTGAGTGAGTGAGAGGGGAGGGAGGGAGTGAAGGAGTTAGTTAGTTAGTTATTTAGTTAGTTAGTTAGTTAGTTAGTTAGCTAGTTAGTTAGTTAGTTAGATAGTTAGTTAGTTAGTTAGTTAGTTAGTTAGTTAGTTAGTTAGTTAGTTAGTTAGTTAGCGAGTCAGTCATTCAGTCAGTATGTCAGTCATTCACTGAGTCATCCAGTCAGTCAGTCAGTTAGTTTATTAGTTTGTTTGTTAGTTAGATAGTTATCTAGCTAGTTTTCTATTTAGTGTATTAGTTTAGTTAGTTACCTAGCTAGTTAGCTCCGGTTTCAGCTTCACGGCAAAGGGTCACCCCATAATGCTCCGTTCCTATGCCAGTGAATATCACACAAAATGCTCCTCGCTGTCCTTACTGTCCCATGTGAAAAGCGTAACAGTCAGCAGTCCCGATAAACCAACAGCAAGCACATGCATGCATGCATGCATAAATTTGCTACCAAAATTCCGATGAGGAGTGACCAATTCTTTTTTCCGTTCCCAAAACAGTAAAGGTTTAAATAATGAGGTTGGGGTGGGGGTGGAGGAATTTAAAGGTGAAATAGTCGAATTTATTGCCCTGGGTTCTATTAGATATGGCCCAAGTCTTTTTCCGATGATCGGTCTACCAATAGCGTCGCAGAAAGCATGAACTCTACCCCCCCCCCCCCCCCGCCCACCCTCACTTTTGTTTCCAACTCAAAGTAAAATACTGTTGTTATTTAATGATAACGCATCAAAACGAGGGCATGATCTGTTGTGAAAGGTTATAATAGCCACTCATTATTTGACACGGTAATGTGAAATGTAAGATATAGATGAGGTCAAACGGGTTAGAGCGTTTGCTCTTGAACTTCTGGTGCACTGATGACGAGGTAGACGGTTCAACCCCTACACCGGCATTAAGTTGAGCTTAAACGTTGACTTCTCGTTCAGAAAGCCATGGCAAACTGCTGAATGTACAATTGCCTAGAAAATCAACATGGGTCCGCAAAGTGCATGCAACATATGAAATGTGAAAAGTGGGAAAACATTTGCGAACACGTAGATTATTTTACGGACCGTTTCATATGTGTCAAGAAGTCAAAAAAAGATGCGGACGGCTCAAAATATATTTTTTGTATGTTGCTATTATACAGAGAATTTCGGAATTTGACAGCTGTGTGCAATGTATTCTTTAATGTGTGACGTGAATACTTGTATTTCAAAACAAAGAGAGTAAACATCGATATGTATTATAGCAGTTTTATAAACAAGTAACTCATGTAAAGACTGTAAAAGTTACATGTATGGCCTTATCAGGACGTCGCAAAAGACTCCAGCGTATACTGGGTGTTTGTAATGGTGTAGGCAATGTTGCGTTCACTAGTATGCCATTGCTTTCTGAACAACCGACAATCATACCATTGCGAAAATAAATTCAAAGCGATTTTCTTTCATATGTCATGCGGCTTACTTCTAACCCAGTGCGTCGGGATTGTAAAACAGCATTCATTATCCCTAATTCACAGACGCAACATGTGTGGAGTCTGTGGTTTGCAGGTGACAACTGGGTAATGGAGGCTATGTGTGTAGTCAGGCAATGGAACTAAGTTGCGAAATAGTATTAATATGTCTGATTTGCACTATTATAATAACAAATTATTCCTAAAATTAATGTAACTTTATGACTTTCTCTCGTAGATTATGAAACAGAATACCTGACCTTTTCGATTAAAGTCGCAAAAAGTGAAAGTCCTTGTGCTGGTTGTGCGCGTTATAAATCCCCCGTCGGTTAGAAATCGCTATAAGTCCGCTGTTCTGGCAAACTGTTGGGAAGGAAAATCTACCCACAGCAAGATAGAACCATAACCTTTAATTGAACAGGTCTGGAATAAGCATGTTGTGAGCTGAAGAACTGCATACTAACTTCTGGGATGCATAATTGGGGAGACAAACTCTGCTCGAAAGAGAAACAAGAGAGAAGAAGTAACACTTTCATTGCACAGGGACATCTCCATATAGAGATCCCTCTTCTCCCATAGAACACGCTGGGAGAATATCAGCACAGTGCACGAATACTTGTTGTCGACAAGGATACAGATGGGTGCTGGCCCACTATCATTACTGCTACTACTTTCTATACGTTAATGTATAATATCCCATTCAGTGCATGTCACGAGTTAATTAAACTTGTTAGTTGCGACCGATGACAACCAAGCCCGACATTGGTTTGCAAACACAATAGACCCTGTGATGGTGAACCAACTGAGGAAAATACGTCGTACAGACTGTCTGCACCTGGTCGACATTTGTGTATGAGATCTAAGTGAGTCACGTCGAGTTGTCTACACACGGTCGACAGTTTGTTGACAGGTTGTTGTTCGAGAGACGTGTACTGGCGACATCTGTCTACGAAGCGGGAGTTGGCCGTTGAAAGTGATGGACAGAGTGTCTGCTAGAGGTCGGAAGGATTCTGTCACATGTGAGGGAAAGGTCTCTGGCTCACAGACAGCCAGGATATTTGTTGGATGAGACAAAGAACTACCCAGATGAAAGGAAACTTGACAGCTAATTGACTCCGGTTAGTCTGGAAACAGGAGGACAAAGCCAGATTCTGGACTGATTGGCGTCTGGACTTTTTGGTGACGTCACTCAAGCACCCATATAAAACCCAGTGCGGTAAACAAGTGGAGGGAGTTGGGAATAACATTCTGAAGTGTTTAGATCGGGTCATTATTCCGAGTTGTGTTACATGAGAGAAACTAGGGGTGTCAAATTGTTGATAGTTATCGGCGGACATAGATCCAGTCTGTGATCGCCTAGTTTCGATTAGCAACTGGAATAGGCATATGGTAGGCTATTAATTATATCTAATTTTAGAGTATGATTAGGAATAGAGTACAGTGCTGTGCGGTGATCTAATGTATTATAGGTGCAGTGATATAATGTATTATGATTAGTGATAGAATGTTCTATTAGTGCGGTGCTAGAAAGTATCATAGGAGCGTCGGCACTGGTATCCTATTGTGTGGCTTCAACTAGCTTGTGTGATATATCATTTTACTCAGGGAGTTGAGGACAATGTAGTGGAATAATAATTAGAGAGATTAAGGATGGTTGAGAGGGAGAAGAGGTATGTGTAATGGTAGGATCTTCCAGTAGGGCATCTGCTGGGTTTCTACCCGTTCCTTTATTCTTTCCTGGTGTTGCCATGTCTCAGATCATATGATTGAGTTATTTGGCCGTATGACAGAGATCGGATCTCTGTTATAGATCTGAGTGCTGTTATTGGCCTACACTTACCTAATTCTGGCCAGGACGGAGTTGCCCTCACCATAGTATCTCTATTCTACAGGTTCAATTTCCAGGTCCACGTATGTGTGCTGTGATTTTCAGCGGTGGGACTAACACAAATTTAGAAGATGATCGCTCAGAATCTGAAGACAGAGGTTGCTGAGAGGCCGCTACATAGGGCTTATACCCAAGTTGGTTTGCGGGAACCTGGCTTCTGCTGAGCAGGACATGTTGATGAGATTGATGTTTAGCCAAGTGATAGATGTATCAATGAACAGTCAGAACATTGTATAATTTATACTGTTATCCAGAACAGTAAGATTGTGGTGTTTAATATGAGGAATCTTTAGAACCAGTGACTCTAGATCCATTAAGATTTCTCCAAAAAACAGTGACAATAGGTTTAGAATTTCCTGATTAACAATCCGTTAAATAACAGAGGAAATTCATAGTGTGAATCAGATTGAAGACTCTCATTAGACAGTGTTTTGTCAGGGGTGTCCAAGCATCCTAGTGGTTCCAGAGACAACGGAGGAAGTCTTCACGTGACCGCAGGAGCATCACCTGGGTGAGGCTACTTGTATGGGATACATGGTGCTGGTGTGTTGTCAGCACAAGGATGCAAATGACTATACTCTTGAACACTGATCTGAGTCCATAGACACTTTAGAGTACACGTCACACATTCTACACCTTATACACACACACACTTCTCCTACATATACTCTTTGCTTTAATAAATTTCTTGTTTTTATTTGTTGAGGCTAGAGTTGTCAAGTATGTTATGTTGGGGAAGAATGAGAGGGGGCATGATCCAGGAGTGAGCAAGAGTGAGAAGAAGGTGTCCTCAGATTGAGGGAGTGTGTGGACGGAGTCTGCTGGATATCTCCAGAATAGAGATATGGAATTAAAACAAATGTGGGTGTGGATTCCCTTCACTCCAGGGACGACACTAAAGTGGTAAAGAAGAACAAGTAACTAATACGACATTCATTCTTTACACAACCGACAGTGCACACCATGAATTAAACCAGAAACTGTACGAGTGTGAGGAGGACGTCATTACTTCTCAGCTTTTGAATCTGCCCGAGGTTTTTTGGAACGTGACTGCATGTTCGGAGCGATGGTAGATGGCTATGTCCCAGAGTTGACCGGTTTTTGCCTTATGCAGAAATGCGTGGCTGCTGGTTGACTGCCACTGCCATCGATGATCAACTGTATTTTTTGGACTGTGTGGGTGAACATCTAGGAAACATCCAGATGGGAAAATGAATGCCGATTCCATCAGAGATGAAATGGGTGTTTCGTTGGGGACCATTGTGTTGACATTCTGGCGGCGGCATTATGCACAGTGTATCTGTGCGAGCTGTTGTTTGTCGAGACTCCTGTCTTTTCCACTTTTCACATTAGGCAGTGGGGAGCGTTTTGTGCGATATTCACTGGCACAGGAACGGAGCATAATGGAGACAACCCGTTGCT
>JACEFZ010003166.1:207500-219751 GCA_014155875.1 Cepaea nemoralis
AGTCCTGATTTCTTCATTTCTGATCTTATCTCTTCTTGATACGTTGAGTATTCTTCTCAGAAACATCATTTCTGTTGTTGTGATTTTTCTTTTCTCTTTTTCTGTCATTGTCCAGGTTTGGCATTGGTAGCACAGAGTTGGTAGGAAGATTGTGTTGTAAAGTGCTTTCTTAGTAGTTATTGATACATGTTTGTTCTTTAGCATTGGTGCCATTTGTCCAATGAGTTGATTTGCCTTATTGCACCTATTTTCGATCTCGTCTTCTGATCTGCCATTTGATGATATTATACTTCCTAGGTACTTGAAGCTCTTTACTTGTTTCAAGGGATGTTCGTTTAGGTGAATTGTTGCTGTTTGTTCTTCTTTAGTTATAATCATTACCTCTGTTTTGCTTGTGCTAATTTTCATGTTATGTTCCCTACACATTTCGTTTAGACTATATATATATATATATATATATATATATATATATATATATATATATATATATATATATATATATATATATATATATATATATATATATATATATATATATATATATATATTACAAGTCTAAGGACTTTTTCATCAATTTCTAGATCTTCAGGCATCCTTATCATGTCGACATGACTCACTTTATCGAAAGCCTTTGTGTAGTCAATAAAGCAAAGATATAGATTTTTGTTTACTTCTATAGAACGTTCGTTCAATTACTGTTCTCAGTATATACACAGCATTTACTGTACCCTTGCCTTCTACAAACCCACATTGTTCTTCTCCTATTTCGTGTTGTGTTTTCTTCCTAATTCTTTGCATGATAATTTTCAGCATAATCTTCGTGATGTGACTCATTATACTAATTGTTCGATGTTTATCACATTCCAAGTCTCCTGATTTCTTCGGGATTGCAATAAATATAGAATTACATATTTCAGGAGGTATATCTCCAGTATCATATATTGCGTTCAGCGGTCCGGTGACTTGGTCTATTCCATATTCTTCAAAGGCATTGATAATTTCTATTGTGATGTTTTCTGTACCCGGGGTCTTGCCAGTTTTCATATGGTTAAGAGAATTCTGAACTTCCATCTTCAAAATTGATGGTCCTTCATTATTATTCCGATGATAATAGTTTTCTTCTTTTGTATCGTCATAAAGATCTTTCACATAATCTGACCACGCATGTAAAATCTGATCTTTTTCTATTATGATTTGGCCATCTTTGGTTTTTAGGCAACCCGTTGATGTGTGTGTTCTTTTGTTAGTGATGTCATTAATTCTTTTGTGGATTAATTTGGTATTCCGGGTGTTGTGTTGGTTTTCAATTTCCTTGCAATTTTCCTCAAGCGATGTTTCTTTTGTCTCTTCGCAATAGCTTCCTAATTTTACTGTAAATCTCTTCATATTCTTCCTCGTTATTTTTGTTATTTCTTCTTATTTCCATGAGTTTTAAAATGTGTTCCGTCATCCATTTCTTGCGTCCTATTATCTTTATTTTTGGGATGGTTGTTTCTGCGGCTTGGTTGACTGATTTCTTTAATATTTCCCATTGGTCGCTGACATCTTGAAATAATATTTCCGTATAGGACAATGCATCGAATCTGTTCTTTACCTCTACGGTGAATTTATTTTTTATCTCCTCACTCTTCAGTGCCCGTAGATCAAATTTGGTGTTTCTTGGTGTATATTTGACTTTCTTTAATGTTATATGTATATTGCTTAAGATTAATCTATAGTCGCTGTAGCAGTCTGCGCTTGGTATAGATTTTGCGATATTTAAGGCATTTCGAAATCTTCTGTTGATGAGAATGTAATCAGTCTGATTTCTGATCTTATGATCAGGACTCCTCCATGCCCATAATCTCCGTGTATGCTATTAATACCAGGTGTTTCCAATTCTTCTTCTTCTTTCGTTCGCTTGAAATATGTCTATATCTGCAATGTCGTCTCTTGTATGAATTGAACTGTCTTTTTTCAGTTCACACAGTGGTCCATAGAGTTTATCTTCCACTGTCGTCTCTCTAGGCCAGAAGGTTTGCCTAGATATGTTATATTTTGGGCAGTCTTGGAGTATGTGCTCTGCTGTCTGCGACGCCAATCCACATGTGCACATGGCTGTTTCACCAATCTTGAATTTTGTATACATGTGGTTGCGTAATCTATTGTGTCCTGTTCTGAGGCGCAGAATAATGACTTGTTCTGGTCTGTCCATAACGTGGTAGTCATCTTGAGCAGGTTTTGGTGGCTTTCTGACTGATTTGATCATTCTTTTCTTTTGGTGGTATGTAACGGGCACATCAGGCTGTTCTTCTTTGGTTCTTTCCTTAGCCAATTGATCAGCTCTGACGTTTCCGGGTACTCCACAGTGGGATGGTATCCACTGTATGGTGACCTTATGCTGACTGCTAAGTTCAGAAAGTAGTGTCCTTAGTACTGGCAATTTCCCAGACAGGAGCGCCTCGAGTACTGATTTTGCATCTGTCAGTAGCACCACAGGTTGTGTACCATTGCTGTTATTTAGTAATTTCTCTGTTGCTATCTTGATTGCCTCAATTTCGGCATCATAGTTATGGCAGTACTTTCTTGTCGGTACTCTGGCTGTGTCCCTAGTATTATTTGGGTATTCTATGTACACTCCCGCTCCTCCATTTCGAACAGCATTTTGTGCCGACCCATCTGTGTAGACTCGGATCCAGAGGTCCTGTGGGTATTCTTCATCAAGGAAGCTGAGAGTGGCTGTTCTGCGCTGCACACTGTTCTGTTCTTCCTTGTCAAATATTCCTCTCACTTTTGTCTGGATTTGTAACGATAGTCTATGCTCATCTTTCCATGGAGTTCGCTCTGGAATAGTTGTTAGGGGGATACCAACTGTGGGCAGATCGGTGGTTTCTCTGCAGAGTCGTTTGGCCTGGTGGATAAAACTACTTCTTTTCAACCGCCCCATAGCTAGGTTTTCAAATCTGTTCTTCATAGGGTGGCCTGGCAAGCTGAGGAACTTTTCTGCTTGTATTAGCGTTTTCGTATCTCTGCGCTCACTCAGTGCCTGTGTCCTCCCCATCTTCTCCATTTCCACTATAGGGGTTGATCTCATCCCTCCTGTGGTGACTCTGAGTGCTTGATTTTGCACCTTGTCCAGCTCTTGTAGTGTGGTTTTTGATGCTGAACACCACGCAGTTGACCCATATTCCAGGTGTGGTCGTATGCTCTGTTGGTAAACTTTGCTAAGTATTTTCCCACTGGCTCCCCATGTGGTTCCACTTAGCTTTCTCAGAATGGCTATTTTCCTTCTGGCTTTTGCTACTGATTTGTTGATGTGCTTTCTCCATGTCAGCCTGCCATCAAATGTTACTCCAAGGTATGTTGGTTCTTTATCATCTCTTAGGGGTGTTCCATTTATCTGGATGATCCCTGCCTTTTGTTTTGGAGAGAGGGTAAATAGGGTGGTGCTGCACTTGTCAGTGTTTATGCTGACACACCATCTATTTGCCCATGCAGCAAATGTATCTACAGCTCTTTGTAGCAATCTGGTGGCCACTGATGCATGTTCATTTGTGCTCCATAGAACCAGGTCATCGGCGTACATTGCCGCTTTAATTCCATGCGGTAGATTAGCAACAAGATCATTGATGAAGATTAGAAAAAGTGTGGGGGACAAGACTCCGCCCTGGGGAACACCGTGACGCAGTAGTACTTTCTTGCTCTTGAGTCCGTCTATCTGTACTCGGGCTCTTCTGTTGTGCAAGTATGCTTTCACCCATTTGTACATTCTTCCATTGACTTTGCAGTTTCTCAGTTTCTTCATCAGACCTTCTTTCCAGACTTTGTCAAAGGCTTTCTTCAGATCTATCCATGCCGCAAGCACCAGCTTCTTCTCTTGGAATGCATCCTCAATTTCTTGAGAGAGGTAGGTTGTCTGATCTTCCGTAGAGTAGCACTGCCTAAAGCCAGCCTGCTGTGGCACAAGGATGTTTTTACTTTCAATGTACCACTGCAGTCTGTGATTGATGATGCGCTCCAGTGTTTTGCAGAGACAGCTGGTGAGGCTAATTGGTCTGTAGCTAGAGGCAATGGAACCATCTTTCCCTGATTTTAGGAGGGGTATCATGATTGCTTCTCTCCAGGCTTGTGGAACACTGCCTAAGGTCCAGCTGTTATTGAAGATCTGCAACAGCTTTGCTTTGGCCTCTGTTCCTAGGTTCCTGATCATTTCATTGGAGATACCATCAGCTCCTGGTGACTTTCTCATTTTCAGTTTTGATATGGCTAGCTCCAGTTCGCTGATTGTGATGGGTGCCTCCAGAACCTCATGTACTATTTCCTTCTGTCCTGTATGTTGTCGTTTCTCTCGAATCTCTTGTTGTTTCTCTGGACTAATTTTGATATTGTTATCTTGTGCGAATGAGTCCGCAAAATGGTCAGCTGCTTGCTTTCTTGTTAAGATGTTTCCATCTTTATGTAGCGCAATTTTTGAGTTTCTCCCTGTGCCCTCGTCATTAAGTTGTTTTATTAGCTTCCACAATTTCCTTGTGTCTCTTTCAAAGTTCAGAGACTCCGTTTTCCTCCTGCCAGCTTTTCCGTCTAGCCTGCAGCTTGGCCCTTTGAAATTTGGCTTTTGCATGCTGGAATTTATTGTGGTGCTCTTGGCTGGGTGTGGCCTCTGCTTGCTTTCTACACACTTCCACATCGTTATGCAACTGTTCCAGTTCACTACTCCAGTAGGGTTTATATTGTTTACGGGCTCCTCTTGGTACTGTTTCTCGCGCTGCCTGTAGCATGCATTTCCCAAACTCTTCAACTACTTTATTTATGTCTTTCTCAGTGTTCAGGTTTCTAACCAGTATGCTGGTGCGATGCTTGTACATTGCCCAGTCTGCTTTCTTGTAGTTCCACCTCGAGAGGGTGCTGCTTTCACTTACAAGCTCATTTTCTACGGTTAGAAAGACTGGCCGATGGTCACTGCCACCAAGTTGTTTCCCAACAATTCGTGTAATGTTCCACTCCAGGTCTGGTGAATGAAAAGCCAGGTCAGGTGTAGTTGTAGTGTGCCATGATCTCGAGTAGAAAGTATGTGGGTCGGACGGCTTGTTAATCAAGATGAATCTATTCTCATCCTGCCAGTCTTCCAGTCTCTCTCCTCTCTGGTCCATGTGATCATAGCCCCAGCTCTGCGAGTGGCTGTTGAAATCGCCACACACAATCATTTTTTCTTTTAGTGGTAGTGTGTCCAGTGCCTGTGGGCGGTCACTTGTATAGTAGTAATTGATCAGATGTAGGTCTGTATTACCTGTCTTAAGTTTAAGTGTCTGATACTCAGCCCCTTCCATGTAGACTTCGATTTGGGAAGCCATGATGTTATTTTTTACAAGGGTCAGTATCCCACCTTTTCGCCTGTCCTTTCGGTCAGATCGGTAACACTGGTAGCCTCTGATTTTGAAGGCTATATTTTCGTTGAGGTGAGTTTCTTGCAAGCAACATATGCTTACTTTTTCTTGGTCCAAGATTTTTTCTAATTCTATTTTTTTGTTGCTGACTCCCTCCGCATTCCAGTGCATTATTTTAAGTCTTCGTTTAGTATGGCCAGTCGTCCTATTCTCATGTCCCCTGGCTCCACAGGACATCTGAGAAGGACCTCCAGTAGTTGGGGTTGGACCCTTTCGAGACATAGGGCCCGGCACTGCACCTGCCTGGTGGTCCAAAGCAGGGCGAGCACCATAACATTTAGCAGTAGTCGACATATTCCATTTTGCGTGATTGCGTGGCATCCTGATTTCTGTGGTGCGCCTCTTGGCTGGTTGCCTCCGTCTTCAGCACCTTTCTTTGCTAGAGCAGACTGTGGTCTCACTCGAGTGTAGATGTGTACGCGCGCACACACCTGTCTGCGCATGCATGTACGTGCATACACATCTAGAGCATACTGGTTATTTTCCGGCGCCAGAGACTCGCCGTCGCCTCTTCTTCTGTTAGTTTAAACAGTTCCGCCACGTGAAGGCCAGGAGTTGGACTTTTGCTGCATAGGTTATGTATTCACGAGCCATTGAGGTATTTAAGCAATGTTGGGCGCTCACCCCAACACTGCGCCTCGGCTACATACATTTGGAACCGCTGTTTCCAATAATCACATGATGCTCTTTTGTCCACTGTACAAGTCTGCAACCTCTTTCAATATAGTATAAAGAATGTTATATGTATAACCACTGGCACACAAAACACTTCCACCAGTAAAGATATTGTTCCGTTGTTTGAAGAATAATTTCATGGATTGTGACAAACAACAAAGAAAGGAAAATCAACGATGTCACAACATTTTTAGTATTTTATTCTCAAGACACGTTCTTGCCACAGCATATGTCCGAGATAATCGGAATTGGAGAGGCCTCATTGTAGCAGTTCAGGATTCTCTGCCGCTGGTAAGCGTATGTACAAAGTGATGAACAGGCAGATAAATGACTGCTGTCGCTCCCTTGGATGGAGACTTAGATTATGGCAGAGCTGAAGTGATAAAGACTCTCTGTGATCGAGTTGAACATGCAGAAAAACAAACATAGGACTTACGTATGGAGAGGCTGACTCAACAAGAGTGCGCAGAGGATCTGGACGACGCTCAATGAGTAGAATAAACAACAGTCGGACTTTCGATGTAGCTGCGTGGGAACTCTTCGTTTAATGTTGAATAGGGGTACGGGGGACGTGTGAGAATGTCTGTTATGCAGTGATATTGATTGTTGATGTCGTAATTCATACATTCCGTTTTTAATGACATGTCAGAAAAATCTTTATTGTATTTTCTTCTTCAAGATCCTGGTCTGAATTAGACATCGCGGGCGTGACTCTCCAGTCCTGTCTGTCATGTGATATGTTGATGAGGTTTACGTTGTTTATATTGTTATTTGCTGCTCAACTTTTTAAACTTTCCACATAACACGCGTCTATGTCTTCCCCTGCCTTTCCCGAAGTTAGAGCAAGTTTGTATAGCTACGCATCATTCTTAGCATTTTTGTCGTCGTGTAAAGTATTTAGCTTATTGTATCTTAGCTGTCCTTGTTGCAGGGAATGGTGGTAGCGCAGTGGTTATCACCTTTTCCCGCCAGCGCAGTGGTAACGTGTTCGGATCCTGTTCTAGACGGGTACTTATTTAGTGACCTGGGCTCTTAGAGCGAGACAGCCATTTCTTGGATATTTCCTGGGAGATAAAAGCGACCGGTGTGATAATGACGTCATCACCCACCGACAGTGCCGATAGGTCTTAAAATATGGAGCTAGCACCATATACTTAGTATACAAGTCGGCGTGACAAGAGGTTCTTTGCTTTACCTTCATTTTTACTTGTTGTTACATAATTGTATCACACTGAATACTGACATTATATCTGTACTTCTACAGGATCAGTACAGGCTTCTGTACCAAGTACTGAATCTCTTTAGTGAAAAGAATAATGAATGCAACAATTTCAGTAATATTTGATCTTCTTCACCGCATTCATCAACGCGCAAGCAAGCAGCCAAACCTCCACAACCGTGTTTTAGATGTTACTTATAATTATTGAATGTTTATAATGTTTCAGTAATTTAATTTATGTTAATGTTATGTGATAAATAAAAAGTAATACTCATTTTTTTTTAGCTTTATTTTTTTAAAAAAAGTTGCATATCCCTTACAGGATGTTACAAGTCAACACCAGCATTCTACTGTCGTTGTTGATGTCTTGGCAAGTTTTTACGTTCGTAGTTTGCCATTGCTTTCTGAACGACCGGCTTCCATACCAACACGTTAAAACCGCTACACGGTCTGCTGCCAAATCGGTCGCCGCTGTGTTTCGAACGCGAGTAAGCAGCATTACGAATCTCGTCCGCAACGCCATCGCCATATTTGTAGCTTACATGTTGTATTATCATAATTATTGGTGAGATGTGCTGGTTCTTCATTTGTATCGAAATAAAGCTTAATATGGTTTTATAAACTTGAAAAATAATCATTTGATAACAAGACTTAGTAACTTGTTCAGTATTAAGTGGTTTCTTTTAAACTGAAAACCTGGACAGGTCTGCTTAATAGGTCAATGTAACTTCGAATACCGACTTTATTTAACACAACGGTGGAATGAATGAAGATGAATTAAGTCTTGTGATTTCACTCAGTCTTTATGTCAGCATGAATGTGCAGTCCATCTGTGCATAATATATAAGAATAGGATGATAACTAGTATAAAGAAGAATATTATAGTTACTAACATATGGTTTAAAAGACAAAAATGGGAATATGATCAATACCAATGAGAAAATGTGTAACACATGGAAAGAATACTTTGTTGAATTACTAAATTGTGAAGCTCCAAGAATCACTTTCCCACAGGAAGCGGTTCTAACGTGTGAACCATAAATTGAAGAACCTGCTTTTGAAGAAATCCTATATGTAATAACACGACTTAAAAACAATAAGGCAACTGGGGCTGATGGAATTGCTGCTGAATTTATAAAGGCAGGTGGCCATGCATTACATCTAAAGCTATACGAACTAATAATAAAAATCTGGAGGTCAGAAGAATTACCCTATGACTGGAAAGAGTCATTATTGATACCTATCTTTAAGAAAGGAGACAAGTTCCAATGTGAAAATTATATAGGAATATCACTCCTGTCCATAAGCTGTAAGATACTATCCGCGGTATTACTAAATAGACTAAAACCATATTCAGAAGACATATTAGGTGACTACCAGGCGGGTTTTAGACAAAACAGATCAACAATAGATCAGATATTTATCTTATGAAAATAGCCGAGAAAAGTTGGGAATATAAAAAAGATCTCCATAACATTTTTGTGGATTTTAAAAAGGCTTATGATAGTGTCCATAGGAACAGTCTATGGAATGCTATGCAAGAATTTGGAATACCAAGGAAGTTAATCAACATTACAAGACTATGCATGGAAGATACTTATAATATAGTAATATATAAAGGCAGGAAATCAGACCCTTTTCAAATAACATCTGGCTTGAAACAGAGTGATGCACTATCGCCGCTCCTTTTCAATCTGGCTCTAGAGAAAGTTGTAAGGAAGGTAAAGGAGGAATGTGCTATTGGAGAAACATCCAAACTGCTTGGTTATGCAGATGATATAGATAATATAGGGGAAAATGAACAAAAAACATTGGAAATATTGACTCACAGGAAAAAGCTCAACAAATGGGGCTGGTTTTCAACCACGATAAGACAGAATATATGGTAATTTCAAGAGAAGGCACGGCTAAAAACTCTGGCCACATACAAATAGATAATATGACCATTAAAAGAACGGAAACATACAAATACCTGGGTACAATCTTCAACTGCTCCAACATAATAAGGGAAGAAATATAAGCTAGCATCAACTCTGGAAATAAGATATACTATGCACTACAACATTTGCTAAAACCAAATGCACTATCTCGTAACACCAAGATCACAATATATAAAACACTGAAGCTCTGAAACCTGGAGTACAACTAAAGGAGACGAAGCCTTGTTACAAACCTTTGAGAACAAAGTCTTAAGACGCATCTTTGGGCCCATTAGGGATACACAAAGTGGAGAGTGGAAAAGAAGAAGCAACAAAGACATTTATGATCTGTTTAAGTCCCCGCTAATCACTGGTATCACGAAGGCTAATAGACTGCAATGGCTGAGGCATATAGAAAGAATGGAAGACAATAGGGAAACAAAACTCGCTTACACTCAAGAAATAAATGACCGCAGAACGCGGGGTAGACCAAGAAGACGGTTGAGAGATAGTATACATACAGACCTGTGTTGTGTGTTGTTTGTCCATCAAGAATGATGATGACCATTCATTTCATCCAGTGGGGTTGAAGGTATGGAGCCGTGGGTTCTAAGATGGCTGATAAGGCCTATTTTGGCTCGAAATGTTCTTTGACAATGTGGGCAAGGAATCTACAAGCACTTGAAATCAGCGACTGGCAAGAGAAGGTCAACCAGAGAGACGAATGGAGACGGCTTGTATCTGCAGCAAAGAACCTCAATGGCTCGGAATGCTGAAGAAGAAGAGGATTTTAGTTACTAGGATATGTAAAACACGTAATAATGTGCAATCGTGATATATGCTCAACATATGTTTGTTAATGTGCCAGATAATCGTGTTGGGCTCAACATAGATCTCCTTTATCCCTCCCCCCCCCCCCAACCTCTGCCCATGCGAGACTGCAACCTTAAATGTTCTGTTCGGTCAAAGGTGGCCCTTGTACACAGTCCGGACACCCCACCCGACCTGCTGTTAACTGGCTACAGGAAGAATTGCAATGTCTACTATCTGCATTCTCCAATGCTTGTTCTGAATTTGGTTTAACAATTAGCAAAAAGAAGACACAGATTATGTCACAAGGTGCACATGGGGTACCATCAATCTTTATTGACGATGCCGAACTAGAGATGGTAGACCATTTTATATATCTAGGATCAGTGGTAAATAGCAAATTATCCCTAGATCAGGAAATCAACATCCGGATCGGTAAGGCAGCAACAACAATGAACAGGTTAAGAAAAAGAGTCTGGGAGAACAGGAAGCTTACTGCAAAAACAAAAGTCCTTGTCTATCAAGCCTGTGTCCTTAGTACTCTTCTTTATGGCAGTGAAACCTGGACAACTCACTCACACCAAGAGAAACATTTAAACAGCTTTCATATGCGGTGTCTGCGAAGAATTCTTGGTATTAAGTGGCAAGACAAAATCACAAATACTGAAGTATTGGAAAGATCAGGTTGTGTGACAGTTTATTCCATGCTCAGTCTTCGTAGACTTAGATGGATAGGACATGTTAGAAGGATGGATGATGGTAAAATACCAAAGGACATCTTTTTTCAATGAATTACAGATGGGTAAGAGATCTCAGGGTCGGCCTCTACTACGATACAAAGATGTGTGTAAGCGGGACATGATTGATACAGGCATTGATAATGCACATTGGGAGCAAGTCGCCGCTGAACGTGTTGCATGGAGGGCAAACATCAGAAATGGAACAAAGACAAAGGAGAAATTTATTGCAGATAAGTGACACACCGAGCGTTTGAGACATAAGATGGTGCATGATGGTGGAAATGACCACGTGTTCACATGCACCCACTGTGAACGGACATTTACAGCGCAAATTGGCCTTATCAGTCACACTCGCTACCGCCATAGGTAAAAGTTATTATGCCTTTTTAAAGCACAAACTATCGTCTGTCAAGACGGCAAGGTGCCAATGTTGTCTCACAATATGATGATTATCTTGTCATCAGTGATACACAGCCTTGTGTTATAAATATGACCATTGCTGAACATGTACAGGTAGTTCAAACAACATATAGCGTACATCGTAATGTTTGAACAAATCCAAAATCGATTGTAGTCAATGAGAATGCACATCCAATATTATTTGTAAAAAGTGAAAGCATTTGGATAGCTCAAGATGTAAGAAAACGATCAGTTAGTGTAACACCGGTTCAGGTAGTGCCCAACAATTATCATCATCATCATCATCATCATTATCATCATCATGTGTTTTTCCAAATGCCATAGACGATCATATCTCTCCACACTTGTCGGTCCTCGGTGTGCTGGATTAAACCCATGCATGATAGTTCTCCACCGCATCGCTTTACATCATTTAATCATTGTTGTTTATCAGCAAAGTCGTATTTATTTCTCATTTCTGTAATAGTTGTTTATTACCACAAATACAGTTAATCATATCTGCCATGTCTGTTTATTATTAAAATCATAGAAATTGCCCATTACATTAATACCAATAAAATGTAGGGTTATTGGAAAGATTGTTCTATGATTCACAGCGTGTAAAATATGATCACACGTAATGTCAAGTTTTGTTATGCATGTTAGTTGAAAATATATTAGCAATGTCAGAGTCACCGGGTTTTCCTGTTTCGTTTTCGTAATTTCGCGAACTTTTAGTCGCGACCAACGATTTCACTTCCGGTCTGAGCATGTCCTTCTAAAAAATCCCAAAAAAATGAAAGAAACGTGGTACGATGAAAGGGGAAGTTATTCTAATATTTTAAGTATTGGATCGTCTACTTCGCGGGAAAGTGATTGCGCCGAAAAAAACCGTTTTCCTCAAGATTTTATTTGACTATATTCACGAATATTACGGTAATCTGTCTTATAACTCTTGTAGCTTAAAGAAGCCTAAACTTTTTATTGTATTTTTGAATGCCTCGTCCAATTTTACATAAATATGAAGAGTTTCAACACAGCTGCTGTCAGCTGAAGTTCAGTGGTG
>JACEFZ010003167.1:0-110000 GCA_014155875.1 Cepaea nemoralis
AATCTAATGACATAAAACTGGCGCCCACCTGTGTTTCCTTAGTAAACATCATCCAGCCTGGTTTAAGAGAATTGTAACTAATTCTTAATTAAACATACTGGTCAATGTAATACATAACTATATCTTAATAATGTAGATAACATACCAATAGCTTGAAGAGAATCATGGTTTTAAAAGGCAAAATACCTTTTCCCCACACGGGGAAAGCACGTCTGTTTCCTTTCCTTTGTCTGAACTAAAATGGCTACTTTAGTCTTTGTTTTCACCCTCACCGGGCTTGGCCAGGTATGTAGGCCAAAATAAGGCCAAATTAATTTAGCTACCCTACGGGTTAGTTTTTATCCTATATTCAGTAAGATACTTAAACCGTAGTTGTAAGGGTTTGTTTATTTTTAAGGGAGTCAATAAATAGGAAAGGGTAGAGACGTTTTTATTATATTACAACTATCTCAAAAAGTCAGCTGGTGAAGCTAGAGCGCATACAGAACGAAGCTATGCGGGTCATTCTGGGATGCACCAGAGACACCCCAGTAGTGTGTATGCGTTACATCCTTGGTCTGCCGACTGTTGCTGGTAGGCTCAAGGTGATGCAGGCGGAGACATACCTCAGAGTAGCTGCAGACACAGACCACCCACTGCATGAGGCGCTGGAAGCAGTTAAGGGTCAGCGACTGGTAAGAGGGAAATCATGGATGGCTCAGGCGGAGGATACGATCAGACAGGTGTGCATCTTGGAGAACATTAGGTGAGGAAATGAGTGGGTCAGAGTGCCAGCGGAGCAGTCAAACTATTGCAGAGTCATAATCACATTGAGCCGGGAGTGCAGGGAGTGGCCATCAGGAGCCACGGAAGAGGAAATTCAGCAACTAATTCAGGATAATGCTCGCTCCGGTGATGTGATCATCTACACAGATGGTTCGGTGTCAAGAGGTATGAGAAGTTCCTGGGGATTCGTAGCAACGGCTAATGGTCGACGTTTGATGCAGGAGAGCCTGGCATATGATACCAAAACATCTAGCTTTAGAATGAAGGTGGAAGCGGTCACTGCAGCTCTCCGCTGGATGGAGATTACGGTACACACACATATCGTGATTGTAAACGACTCAGAAAGCATTCTGAGGAAGGTGGACGAACGAACGAACAAACGGACTTTATTTTCAAAGGGTAACAAATTGGGCACGCAGGCCCGTCTTACATTCGGCCCTTCCAATCACTCATCTTTCGTTTATCAATAATGCATAATACATTCACATAGGGGGAAAAAACATTGTCAAATGAATGTTGTAAACATAGACAATGCATATTACCATGTTATGAGACACATACCCCAACCATCCACCCATCCCCATCCACCCACACATCTCCCACTCAACCACACACACACACACACACACACACACACACACACACACACACAGGAACACACACACACACACAGGAACACATACATGCCCTATCCATCCTACCATCCAAAACCACACATCCCATACCACACACATCCACCACCTACACACACACACATCTCCCACCTACCACACATCCCCCACCCACCCATACACACATCCCAGGCACATATACATGCACCCGCCCACCCATCACCCACCCACACATCCCCCACCTACATACATCTCCCCACCCCCACACACATCCTCCACTCATTGCATAACCCATAAACACTCACCCACCCACATATCCTCCACCACACACGCACAGACCCCAAACCACCCAGTCAAACACATATCCCCCAACCACACATCCCCACCTACACACACATATCCCAGCCAACATACACACCAATCACTTTCACACATCGCCCAACCAAACAATCTCCCCCCACCCACACAATCTCCCCACCCACCCACACATCCCACGTCCATACATGCACACACATCCCCACCCCCAACCTACACACACTCACTTACCCACACATCCTCCACTCACCCACCCACCCTCCCCCCAATCACCCATCCCCCAATCACACATCCCTTAACCACACAACCCCCACCCACACACTCACACACACATCCCCACCCACCAACACATACCCCATCCTTGAACACACACCTCCCACACACACACACTCCCACCACCCAACACATCCCCACCCACACACATGTTCCACCCACACACACACCCACCACCCATACATTCATCTCCCACATATATCCACCCACTCACATACTCATACCTCAACTTCTCACACCCACACATCACCCACCCACCCATCAACAGATACATCTCCCGTCTACCCACCCACACTCACACACCCCATCCATCCAGCCAAACACACACCCCCACCCTCACATACATCCTTTACCCACTCGCACATTCCAAACCCAGTCACACCTACCCTGCCTACCTACACACACATCCCTCACCTCTCCCCTCCCAAACAACACCCCACCCATATACACATCTCTCACCCTCACATACACATCCCCTACACGCATCCACCATAAACATCCCCACCTATACATCCCTCACCCACACACACATCTCCGCACCCACCCATACACCCCCACCTACAAACACACTCACCACCCACACATACATCCTCCACCCACCCACAATTACCCCACTCACACACACATCCCCACCCACACACACATATCCCCACACCCATCCCCCAGAACAATCAGACACCCATCCCAACCAATACACATCTCCCACACACCCCTTGACCCACACATCCCTCACCCACTTACCTACATACACATTCCCCACCCACACAACCCCCCCCCACCCACCCACAAGCACCCCCACACTTCCACCCATCACCCGAACATCCCTCACGCACACACACCCCCACCGACCACACATCCTTCACCCACCCACACATCACCCATCCACCCACACACAGCCCCTCCACACATACATCCCCCACACACACATCCCCCAGACACACACACACATGCCTCATACACACCTACACTCCCTCAAATACACTGCATGCATTTTCACATACACACACAAACATATATGCATACATACACACACATACACACACATATAAACACACATGTACGCACACATAAACACATGTACATACATACATACACAAGTACACACATATACACATGTACACACATATACACATATACACCCATACAGACATACAGATACATACATTCACACAAATAAACACACACACACACACACACACACACCCATCCATCCACATACATACATGCTGCCTCACATAATCACTAAAACTAATATGAATAAACTCCCACACTTTTCACGCGCACACACTGTCGACTATCGTGAGCATCCTCACAAGAATATTCAAAATTTGGATAAAATGGGAAAACATAGAAAATATGGAAAATGGTGATGAAAATATGTTATACATTGTGTAACGTAAAAAAAAATAAAATAGTGGTGCAGTTCAGTAAGATAATTCATTGAATTGACATAATCATTATGAAATAAGCAGTGCGTGTTAAATTTAACTGGCAGTAAAAATGCTAATATGAATGATGAGGATACAGACATAAATATGGCATAATGACATGCTTGCGCTCATATCTCTCTCTCTCTCTCTCTCTCTCTCTCTCTCTCTCTCTCTCTCTCTCCCTCTCTCTCTCGCCCTCTCTTTCTCTCTCTCTCTTTCTCTCTCTCTCTCTCTCTCTCTCTCTCTCTCTCTCTCTCTCTCTCTATTTTCCTTTCACGCACACTGACACACTAAATCTCTCATTGTCTCATTCTCTCCCCCTCTTTCACTCTCTCTCTCTCTCTCTCTCTCTCCGTCTCTTTCTCTCTCTCTCTCTTTCTTTCTCTCTCTCTCTATTTTTCTTTCACGCACACTGACACACTAAATCTCTCATTGTCTCATTCTCTCCCCCTCTTTCACTCTCTCTCTCTCTCTCTCTCTCTCTCTCTCTCTCTCTCTCTTGCTTATACGCACTCGCCCTCACACTCGTCCTCTCTTACACACACACATACTCTCACTCAATCTCTCACACACTCTCCCATTTACACTCACTCTCTTACCCTCTCTCTCTCACTCACACTCACTCATTCACTCTCTAAGCCACACTAACTCACTCCCTTACTCGCACACACATACAAGCAAACAGACACACACACTCACTCACACTCACTCATTCACTTTCTTATGCATTCTCTCACTCACCCACTCTCTCTCTCTCTTACACACTCACTCGCTCTCACACTATCTCACTCACATACACACATACCCACACATTCTCTCTCTCACTCACTCACGTTCCCTTAATCACTCACTCACTCACTGACTCGCTGACTCTCTAACTCACACTCACTCACTCATTTTCTCACTCTTTTAGTTAGTTAGTTATCAGTTGGGGTATCTTCGTTGCACTCCGGACATGTCCATAGGTGCTCAGATCCTCCCCCCAGCATATGCATCAGCGTCCGGTGGCTAATAGTGCCAGTTCTGTGTTGGTTGACGAGGCGCTTTGTTTTCCCGATGTACCTCTCGCGTCTGGCTGTGCCGATTCTTACTCCAGGGTCTTTCATCCTGGAAAGCGATGTGGAATCACTGGCGTCAAAATCCTCTGTTCTCGCCATATCTTTAAGGGCGTTAATAACATCGGCACGATCCATGGGCTGGCCATCTACAGGGGGTGCAGAGCCAGCCAATTTATCAGCTCGTTCATTTCCCTCGACTCCCGCATGTCCCGGGACGAAGATGAAGGTGACTTTGCGGACAACGGACTTCCGCAGCGACTCAGTCTACTGTCTACGTACAGATCCAGCTTCGACCTTCTGAATCATGCTCATTGAATCACTTAGTACACACACGTTGGTATAATGCTGTGATTCCAGCCATATGAAAGCCTGTGTAACTGCCATCACCTCCATCGTCATGCTGCTCGTGGTCATAGAGTGGGCACCACTGGATTCTTGAACGGTTCAGCCCGCTGAACGGGCTGTAAATGCCCACGCACTTCTCTGCTGCTTTACAACAGATCCATCTGTATAGATGAGCACTTCGGGGCTATCTGAGTGATCATAGATGAGCGCGTTAACCTCTGCATTGACAGCGGCAGGGTTCTGCTCTCTGCACCGTCTGTCGAGTGTGATAATGCAGGAGAAGGTACACTTAAAAGCTGGAGGCACCGGCACCCATTCCTTGCCGGGGTTGATACTGGTAAGACTGCAGACCTGTTCGACGACATCTTCCGCCCGACCCATCCATGATTTGCCCCTCTTTAGCCTGTCACCCTTTTCTCTTAATACAGCGTCATGCAGAGGGTGCTGCTCATCTGCACTTATTTTTAAGTATGCACGAGCTCTCCAAATCTTGATCCTGTGTTCCATTGTCGGGAAGTCAAGGAGGTATCTCATTGCTACACAGCTGGTGTCTCTCGTGCAGCCCAAAATGATGCGCATGGCTTCGTTTTGTACCTTTTCAAGTCTTCCAATCTGTGTAGGGCTGACAGTGAGGATGGCCAGGGCATACTCGATGCGTGAAAGCACAAGCGAGAGAGTATGTGATGCAGCATTTCTCACTCTATCACACAGATAGGCACACATACAACACAACCTCTCTCTCTCTCTCTCACACTCACTCATTCTCTCACTCAATCTCTCACACATACGTGCACATACACTCACCAGTTTTACACTCACTCAGGTACACGCGCATGCATACTCTCTCTGTCTCATACTCACTATCTCACTCACACTCTTTCTCACTCACTCTCTCACCAACTCTCTCACTCACACACACACAGTGAAAAATGATAGTGAAAAAACGATACCAGTAGGTGAGTTATGGAGGCATATAATCGGTTTGAAGTAAGTATTAAAAGAGTTTTCGGTTGAATGTGCAGGGACTCATTGGAGTTTTCAGATCTGGTGGAAGGTTATTCCAGAAGTGAGCACCAGAATACGCGAAACAAGTTTTGTATAATTCCAATCTAGGCTTCGGAACCTGTAATAAATTTAAGGTTAACTGTTCATTGCATTAGATTGTATTAACGGTAGAAGATACTCTGGGGTATTTTCAGATATAATTTTATTCACTAATTTGGCTTTGTTGAAAAGGTAGCGCTTTCGAAATGGTAGAGGTCTTAGATGGCTGTATAATTTATTACTTTCAACGTGCTTTATGCCAGAAACTAGACATATAGCACTGCTTTGAAGCGAACACAGTCGTTTCATATTAGATTTAGGGCAACCATCACAGACTGTGGAACAATAATCGAGAGGTGATTGGATATAGAATATTTTTCGTGTGCTTTCATCCAAGAAGTGCTGAATTTTAGCAAGTTGGTAAACTTAGCTGTGGACAGGCATGCTTCGTGCAGCGTGGCTTGCTTCGCTTCAGAGGGCACGGGTGGCAAGCATCGCCAGGATCTTTTCTCCGGGGCATGCCGGTGTGATGGGGAATGAAATGGCTGACAGATTGGCTGGCTCTGCAAAACTTGGCGGAATATTGATGCATGACAAGGCAGACGTGGTTGCGGCTTTGTGGGAGCACGTGCACACCTCTGAGGAGCAAATGGATCACCATGGTCTGGCAAGAATGAGGCAACGAGGAATGACGACGGGTTCTGGCCGTCGCTCGACACTCAGAGGAAAGGCTAGACAGACACATAATCAGATTGCTAATGGCGCTATTGGTGTAGGAACACTTCGCTGACTACTGAGGATGGGGACGGAGCGTTTATGGAAAGCCCCGAATGCTCTGATGTCGGTTCTAAAATCAACCAATCAATCAATCAACTGCCACTAGTTCAATACTTCTCGTCAATGTCACTAGTTCAATACACTTCTTGTCACTGCCACTAGTTCAATATACTTCTCTTCACTGCCACAAGTTCAATATACTTCTCGTCACTGCCACAAGTTCAATATACTTCTCGTCACTGCCACAAATTCAATATACTCCTCGTCAATGAGATTAATTCAGTATACTACTCTTCACTGCCACTAGTTCAATATACTTCTCGTCAATGGCACTAGTCCAATAAACTTCTCGTCACTGCCACTTGTTCAATATATAGTTCTCGTTACGGTCTCAATCTTATTTTCTACCTTAGGGAAAACGTGTCTCCTCCGATCGCACTGGTCTTCGTAAGTTATGCTCAAAATACGACGCGTATCCAATCCTCTTCTTCAGTATGACCAAGTAGTATACGCTCTGTATAGATTCGGTCTACATCTATATCTATACCACACAACCCATTATACCCTCTGTCTTCATAGATTCGGTCCTAAATTATGTGATATTATTAAGACTTCTTATAATATAAGACTCTGAAATTAATTTGCAAACCGTTACAAACAATGTGGATGAGGGGAGTGAGAAGGGGGGATTATAATTAAACTATTTTCTAAACAGAAAACATCGCAGTTTCAAATACATCACAAATTCTTAAATGTTCTGTATAGTTTAAACTGGCGCGTTAGTGTAACGGTTAGGGAGTTAGACTGACAATGGCATAAGAGCGGTCGAACAAGCGTTCTACGTCAGCTCTCGTAGTTCGCTACAGGAGAGAAAGACTCTTTGTTATCTATCTGAGCTTCACAGTGACATGCGATGAAAGATGAGACACATGGGCTATGACGTCTCTGTGACTACTAAGTGTCTAATGGATTTATAACAAACATATGGCCCCAATAATTAAACACGACAGATCTCCAGCTGAGACTGTCCAACGATCATGTTGTAAACACAGCAGTCACGGTACGATCCATCGGTAAGGCTTCTAAATAAGACATTATGAGTCTTCAGATGAGTAATGAAGTCTTCCTATGTCAACTATACAATGGTAACATTTAATTCGATACCGCCAGAAAGCCCCTGTTTGCTGATTGCGCTCTATATGCAAACTCAGAGGCAGACATGCAACACAACGTGTCATCTTTGGGCTCAATATCAAGAAGAAGACTGTAGATATGTACCAGCGATCTGCAGGGATTAATCACGACGTGCCGAATATACGAGTAAAAGGGAATTGTCATAGACTAAGTGGTGTGGACAAATTCACCTATCTCGGCAGCACTGTGTCCCAAGTTGCTACAACTGATAACGAAGTTAATGCAAGAATCTCCAATGCCAGCGCGGCTTTTGGCAGACTGTACAAAAATGTATGTGACAGAAATGGAATAAGCCTGCAAACAAAGCTGAAAGTCTACAATGCTGTCATATTATCCGCACTGCTTTATGCGTGTGACACCTGGACTGTTTATCAGCTACACGATAAGAAATTAAACCACTTCCACACAGTCTGCCTCGCGAAGTTATTGAAGATTAAATGGCAAGACAAGATCCCAGACACTGAAGTCCTAGAAATAGCGTCCATGCATAGTTTTTTCCAAGCTCTACCAATGAAGAATCAGATTCGCTGGGCTGGGCATCTGTTCGCGTGCCAGATTACAGGCTCCCTAAACGAATATTTTACTGCCAGCAGCGTTGTGGTAAACGCTCCCAAGGCGGCCAGAAGAAAAGCTTTAAAAAAACTTTGGGGATCTCACTAAAAGCTTTTGGAATTCATCATGATGCTTTGGAGACTGCTGCCAAAGACCGAAATTCGTGGCGTACGTCATTACTAAAGGGTGCAGTCACTTGTGAAGCAATAAGCACTGCAAGAGCTGCGAAGACAATGCTGGCAGACAAATTACTGCAGGAGATCCTCCTCCTGAAACGTCAAGCATTTTTTGCCCACATTGTCAAAGAACATTTAGAGGCAAAGTAGACCTTATCATCGTAGTACTCACGGCCCCATACTTTCAACCCCACTGGATGAAATGAATTGTCATCATCATTCTTGATGGACAAACAACAACATTTAAGTACTATTCGAACTCCTCGTGATAACTACTATTCCACCTGTATGTATCGCATTCAACCATTCATAGCGTGCCACAATCCCTAGTTAGCCTTTGGACGTTTATCTGTGTCTTTATGATCTCCCAGCCGCAAACTTGCCGGTACCTCCTTTCTGGATTATGATTCCTGAGAATCCCTGCATGCGGCAGTGTCTGCATACCACAACCCCACATTTAACAGACACCAAGTAGCTACCTAAACAAATATACTAGGCCAGTCGATCACTTCAGCGAACCGCCGCCTTTCTTCTACAGAAGCTGTGGCTGGGCTACATTATGCCAGGCCGTCTGGGTCCTCCACGAACCGTCGCCTACCTCCTCGGGAGGCTCCAGCCCGATTGATGTAGGTTACAACACGCCAGTAGGTAACCATACGTCACATACTGACACTTTTGGTATGATATGGTGCAACCGCATATCGAGCCGTTGCCAACATTGTCATTGGTTAATGTCTATTCACTCTAATTCAACTCATCGTTGATCATTCTTTCCTGATACATGAGCATTAGATCCAGAATATCGTCGACCGTCTGGCGTCAATCAATTATATCAATTCACTCTCATTCAACTCTTAGTTGATCATTCTTCCCTGATACAGCAGCATTTGTTCAGAGTTTCGTCAACTGTCTAGCGCCAATCAATAATGTCAATTCAATAACATAAAAAAGCAAACAAATAAAAACGTGTGCCGAATTAGGAGCCTGCGTTAGGGCTGTGATATGATGTGACCATGTCATGTTATAGCTCTGAATGTACACAGGAATATCCGGTCTTTCTCATACAGCTCGCCATCAATCATTATGTCATGATACAATTACATTTCTAGATTCAAACTCGCGTCTTCTTTTCTAGATGGCCAAGGACTAAGTGATCCTGCTCAGCCTCGATATGGATGTACCAATTTTAGTCACTCGCAATTCGTGTGGAGAGTGTTGCGTCCTCTACGTCGTTCCTAACCCAGTAGAGTCGTGCGTGTTTCTCCTAGTCGTGGGTCTAGGTAGTCTGTTGACCTTTGACTGTGTGCATACAAATATGATGGACCTAACACTTCATATAGCCGGCTTCCTGGCCTAGAGGTTAGAGACTTTAATCCGTAATCTCGTATACTCTCGTAGGTAACGTGATGACGGTGAGAATCAACAGTGGTTCGAATCGCGTCGGTAACTTACGGGGTATGTGAGCCGGCCGCTCAGAAAGCAATGGGAAACTACTGAGCTATTAGAAATCAACAATCAGCTGAAAGATGCTGATGTTGACAGCGATGTCCTGTAAACGATATGCAAACATTTATTAATAACACTTCATATACCCACAGCAGATCTCTGCTACGGGACATGTTCATGTTTTGTTGTTCATTGAATACACAGAGGGAAGCATTTTCAAGAATAATTAACCTCCTCAGATAAAAACCAACAATGGGGAGTGATATATGATAATCATTATCAAGTGCCATGCCGGCTGGCATAGGCGTTCATGACTCTCCACAGATCTCTGTCTTTGGTTTTCTGGATCATCTCCGCTGTTGACGTTCCTCCATACCACCGTCTCAATCCATCCAGCATCATTTTCTTGGTGTGCTTCTGCCTCCATTCCCCACGATCTTTCCAGTTGTTACGATGTTCTCCAATGCCTCTTTTCTCATCACATGACAAAAAAAAAAAAAAGAAACAAGAAAGAAAGCTGTTTGTCTCTTTTCTTATGAAGTTTTTGTTTCATTGGCCTTTTTTTCAGGCAATCATTGTTAGTTAACATTAGCAGCCAAAGGAATTCATTTACATTCCATAATTTAAAGATTTAAAGCTATACGCAAAACAGGTTCCATATAGCACCTCAGCACTCTCTTTCTTACAATAAATGACAGTGACTTATTGCATAAGATGGTCTTCATTTTCTGAAACGCAGCTTTTGCTAGCCCTATTCTGCTCTTAATCTCTGTTGTGTATCTTCCAGCTCATGTTATACATGTACCTAGGTATTTAAAACTATCCACTTGTTGAAGAATGTTCCCTCTATCGCTATTTCACATTTAGCTGCACCTTATTCTTTAATATCACCATTGTAACTGTTTTTGGATATTCAAGGAGAGTCCTTTCTTTGCACATCTGATACTATAATGTCCAACAATTGTTGTAGATCTGTTGCATTATCCGCCATCAATACTGTGTCATCTACATAGCGTATAATAATTATATTATAACCTCCGAATATTATTCCTGGCTTCTCTTTGATCTTTCTCATTATTACTTCGCTATAAAGGGAGAAGAGAACCAGTGACATAACACACCCCTGTCGTACGCTCAGCTTTATTTGTCCATAATCTCCTTCTTTATTTCCCTTTTTAATTGCTGCTACCTGGTTTCAGTAGATATTTTTTTTATTATTCTGAGATCTTTCACATCAATGTTAATGTCTTCCAACATTTTAATCATTTTATCATGTTTTACTTTATCAAATGATTTAGTAAAATCTATGAAGCACAAATATATGTCTTTCTGTGTCTCTATTGATCTTTCTAATAGTGTCCGTAATATATATATATATATATATATATATATATATATATATATATATATATATATATATATATATATATATATATATATATATATATAAAAGTAAGACATAATGTTACATGACCACTATTACAGCCAGCACTCGGCCTTGTCTTTACATTAATTAACGCATTTCGAAACCTTTTATTAATAAGTATGTAGTCAATTTGGGTGAGTTTTTTCTTATCAGGGTTTTTCCATGTGTACAGTCGTCGTTTATGGTGTTTAAACCACGTATTCCCAATTATCTTTTCATTGATATTTGCCCATTCTATTAATTGTTCTCCTCTTTCCTTTTTTATACCTAAACCGTAATTTCCCACTACATCCTCCATTTTTCACTTTCATGCTTTTGCATTAAAATCACCAAGTATTATTTTTATATCTTGTGATTTAATTTGAGGGATCGCCATGTCTAATTCATCGTAGAAATGTATTTCTTCATCACTACAGCTTGTTTTTGGTGCGTGTCAGGGTCTTAAACTTGGCTCGCTAACCTAACACATGTGAGACAGTACAAGTACAACGTGATTTGACGTAAGACTCAACGACACACCGTTCAATGAATTTATTCACATATCACATACAGAACGATGATCACAACAATATATATGTAATACTTCAATACACTTACATCCACAATACAGCTCACAAGTCTACCATTCAAGATGTCCAGACACTCGACTTTCAAGCACAGAAAACCACACAACGCCTTTCTCCCATCACACGTCTGTCCGAGTCGAAGTCCCAGAGCTGTCTGCCGCTAGTTCGCCACTTGCCTCCCACCTGAGGTGGCTTCACGAGGCATGCGTGCGTCTTGCGTCGTCCTTGCCTGACCGCTGGTCGCTCGTCAGCCAGCAATCTTGCAGGCCGGTAACTACCACTCGCCTGGCGGCGTAACGAAGTTGCTGCATCCCTGCTGGGAGCTAAGTCGCCTGGCGGGCGTAACGATGTCACTGCATCACTGTACCCTTTCTGGACTCTGACAGTGCGTATACTTGTACAATATTTATATCTATTGGTTTGCCTTTCAATGTGACCATAATAACTATATCTGAAATACACCAGTAACCATTAAGTGATTTGGCTGCTTGCTTCTCAAATATTAGCTCTACTCCTTTTTTCGTGTGTATATCCCCTCCAGAATACATTATTGTGCGTTTGTCGTTCCTTCCATCTCATCTCACTTATGCCTAGGATATTCAATTTCATGCTTTCCATTTCATTTATAACGTTGTGCAACTTTCCAAACTCATTTAACGTTCTAACATTCAATGTACCTATTTTAAATTTATTCGTTTTAATTAAGATGATGCCTCCAGTCTCTGGATGACGGTTTGGTGGCACCTGTGGCACATGACTGTCCCTACCGACGAAACAAAAGATGTCTCAAGACAGCCATTGATGTCGTTTACTGCCATTGAAATGGTTTAGTCATGAAATCTTGGAAAGATAATGTGGTGGTGTCCCCTTGCCTTCCACATCCTCATAGAGTTCTGTTATCGCAGCCTTTGGCAGTCGTCTCCGACTGTCAGGACAAGTGAGTACCCTGGCCTGCTCAGCTACAGAGCCGTTAATTTATGTTGGTGGTCAAAAGGTCGCCCGTGAATCTGGCAGCAGTATAATTTAACCCTGGCCCGCAATTTGTATACGAATTTACACAGAATCTACATCTGTCTATACCCAATACCAAGGCAACGCAAACCATTGCTGTCGGTGACGAACTTTCTCAGGCAGATAATTCATCGTGTCATGATCTGCTACAGAAGAGCGGCGTAGCTTACAATTCCTAGAGGTGTCCGGATTCCTCTTTATCTGACCATCATCAAAGTCCACATAATGCAGCGTTGTAATGTTGAAAATGTTTCATGTTGATAGATGTTCTACCGGCTTATGGGAATGCCCCGAATGCTGTGATGTCGATTCCTAGATCAATCAATCAATCAATCAATCAATCAGATGTTCTACCGGATGTGTGTTATTTACAACCAAAACAATGACGTCACTGCAATGTACAAACGCTTTAGTCACTGAATTAGAGGTTATTCTAGAAATAAAGTTAATTATAAAAAATGACGTATTAACAAGAATCGGTGGTAGGGAATTGCATTAAATGCCTCTAGGTTTCTGTCATTTCTGTACTATCGAATCAAACCTTATCAACCCCGAATTCATAAATATCGTGGACCGATGACATTTGTGAATTCCTTCATGAATCTCTCCCTGACCTTAACAGCGGATTATTTACAATGCAGATAGAGAAGCCTTTTACATGAGATTTACCTCTCATTTTCTAACCAAACACGCAGTTCAGTAGCTTATTGATTAAATCATGTCAAGATGGCGACGGACGGTCGTGTTGTTTTGTGTTCGTTAACTTTTTCGCGTAGGGGGTGGATTTATTCATCTCTTGCGTGTAATTGGTGTGCCAGGATGTAAAACCAGGAGTTTCTACTCAAGATCTGCGCGGGTGCTACGGAGTTCGTGCATCGAGCGAAGCCATCCTTGAGTGAATTTTCAGCAGCGTGTGTGGTTCTCAGCAGTCTGTGTTTACGTTTTTTCAACATGGCGGAACAACGTGTGTTTCCGAGCGGTCAGCAGTCAACATAACGAAGCGGCGTGGTAGCCGCGCAGGGAGAAAGAAGCAAGGTAAGCGCGGTGGTTTGAGACGTTTTAGACTCAAGTGTCACCGTCTAGGACTCAGGAACATCCGTATTCTATATTGGAACTGTGCCAGTGTAAAACAACGGGGCTCTATTTTAGAAACCATAGTTTACAGGAACGACATTGTAGCACTCCAGGAGACGAGACTGGGCGATCAGCCACTCCGAATTGCCGGCTTCAAATGTTTCTACAACAGACGACATCTGGGAACGGCGATTCTCGTTCGCGACAGCATGGTGGCGTCAGAGCTAGACATGTCCAGTTGGGACAGTGACGATATACAAATACAGGCGTTGAGAGTTCAGTCCAGTATACCATTCGTGTTGGTTAATGTTTATGCCCGCAATGTGAGTGTGGACGCCCAGAAGTGGCAGTGCTTAAGTGGCATATTAGGCCACGAGAGAAATGTTATTTTCTGTGGTGACTTCAACGCTAAAGGCAGATCATGGGGAAACACCTTCCTCCAATACACAAGGGGAGGAGCTCGAGACTGCACTGGAAACCATGGACCTAGTTTGTATCAATAGTGGCTGTGTCACCAGGACAGCAAGCCGTCCAGGCGATGAGGACAGTGCTATTGATCTGGCGCTAGTTTCACCTTTACTCACTACAGTATGTAGATGGGGTGTCCTAGGACACCATGGCAGCGACCACCACCCTTGCAGCATATTGGTGGAGAAAGGCAGAACCAGGCAGCACAAGCTAAAGGTAAAGACGTTCCAGTATGACAGTACAGGGCAAGATGTGGTGAGTAAAATAAGATGTGACAAGCGCAGAACGTTTCAGGGCAGGAAAAAAAGCTGGAGCAGCCACCTTGGTGGAGTTTCGAGGTTGAGAAGGCTTGGGTGGATAAGCGTAGTGCTGTAAGGAGATGGCAAAATGCCAAGAAGAGCAGAGCTGGTCATCCTAGTCCCTGCTTGCACTTAGAAAGAGAGATGCACACAAAAGTTAGCTATTTCAAAACACTGGTCACGGTGGTTAAAAGCGAAAAATGGGCAGAGGTGTGTCAAAGAGTAAGCACAGACAAGCCACTGAAATTGTTCTGGCGACTACATAAAAGCATGAGTGGTGTAGTCAAGAATAAGAGCATTTCTGACTTCCAAGGTGCTGACCTCATCTGGCAGAGGACTGACGAGGACAAGGGAAAAGCCCTCTTTGAACGCTACCTTGAGCAGAGCAACCAGACAGACATGGGAGGCCGAAATCTGGCCAAGGAGGTCACCTCAGACAGATGCAAGGCCCAGAACACTTCGGATGAAGACACAGTGACAGTGAAAGAAATCAAGGCTGTGCTTCGACGATCAAAAAACAGTGCTCCAGGTCCTGATGGCATAAGATACGACGACATAAATAGGTGTACCGACAATGAGCTAGAGAAACTAGCAGACATGTACAACAACAGTATAGGGAGTGCTAGCATCAAAGAGGAATGGTTACACAGCTATCTGATTCCCTTGCCGAAGCCTGACAAAGACCACAAAAAAATTCAGGGATATCGAATTATAACCATGCAGAATACAATAGGCAAGCTGCTGGAGAAGGTAATTGCCAGGAAAATATCAAGCCAACTAGAGAGGCAAGGTGTTTTCCCACCTACCCTGGGTGGGTACCGTCCAAAAAGAGAAACCTGGACCAATGCAGCAGTTTTTGCCCATGATGTCTATGAAGGTTTCCACGCAGGCACTGAAACCGTTGCTGCAGCGATTGATCTTGAGGACGCATACAACAGAGTACCACTGGATTTTTTAATGTTTCAGCTTCTTGAACTAAACGTAAGCCCATTCCTCCTTAGTTGGATCGCTGCAGCCCTCTTCCAACGGAAAGTAGTTTTTAGATGTGGCAGTTGGACTTCGGAACCAACAACAATATATCCTGGCCTACCACAGGGATCACCATTATCTCCGGTACTGTTCAACGCCTACACAGTGAGAATCACCAGTGAGCAGATCACTGGACCTGGCAGGACATTGTCATATGCCGATGATGTTTTAGTGTATCGTCAGGGTAAGGATAGAGAGGAGGTTGCTGTGGAACTACAAACCGAACTCAATCGCATAAGTATTTGGTGTGATGAAGCTGGGGCAATGGTCAACCCAACAAAGGCAACAGTGACTTGGTTCTCGTTGAATAATCATATTGTCAACAATCCAACACCAACTGTAATGCTGTGTTCAGAGACGGTGGAAAGAACGCAGGCAATGAATTACCTGGGGATACGGTTTGATCGAAGCCTTGCTTATAACGCAAACACACAACATCCACTGCATAGTGAAATTAGGAAGGTGAAGGGCAACAGGTTAAAAAGAGGACGGTCGTGGATGGGTCAAGCCGAAGACATTCTTCAACAGGTGTGTTCACTTGAGGACTTAGAACCTGGCGAGGAGTGGGTGCAAGTGCCAACAGACTTCTGCACATACTTTTCAGTTTGCATCCAACTAGATAGAAAATGCAGACAAGAAAATCCGGCTGCTGTTGAGGCTGAAGTACAAGCGTTGATTTTCGAGAATTCGCTAGACGGTGACGCGGTCATCTACACAGATGGGTCGGTCGTCCGACATGTGAGAAGCTCATGGGCCTTTACAGCTCGGGCCGGAGGGAGAATTGTGAAGGAGGACTCTGGTGCTTTCACTGAAACCACAAGTAGCCTGACCATGGAAGTCATGGCAGTAAGTAAAGCAATAACATGGCTCGAGACACAGACATTCACTAGGGCTTGTTTCCTTAGCGACTCAATGAACATGATCAAGAGGATAGAGGAGGGGTCGATCCGAAGAGAATGGTTGCTGCCTCTGAAGCGGTCTCGGCGGCTGGCAAAGATTAGTTTCATCTTCGTGCCAGGGCATGCGGGAGTACAAGGAAATGAGCGGGCTGACAAGCTCGCAGGTGAGGCTACTGTGGAGGGCGGACGCGCCATGGACCAGGCTGACATTCTGAATGCTCTACGTGAAGTGAGACTTTTGCGAGAACCAAGTGATGACTGTGAATCTACAACAATCGCCAGACTGCGAGAGCAGCAAATTAAAAGAGGGGTGGCCAAACAAGAACACTACGCAGGAAGCCAAAGAAGATTGATAAACCAACATAGAACTGGCGTCGTTAGCCGCTACACACTGCGGGATTTGCTGAGGAGGGGATCCGAGCACTTATGGATTGAATGGTTCGATGTGCAACGAGGATGATCTGTCGACTAACTAACTAACTAATACAAGTCTAAAATGAGGAAATATGCGTAAGCAAACCTTGTCCAGAAGTAATATCACACAAAGACCTTAACGGACCTTCGACATATCAGCCATATTGGACTGGCCGTGTTTTTTGTGTGTGTGTGTGTGTGTGTGTGTGTGTGTGTGTGTGTGTGTATGTGTGTGTGTGTGTGTGTGTGTGTGTGTGTGTTTGTGTGTGTGTGTGTTGTTGTTTTTTTTTTCAAATTGTGTTAGTTAGTTAGTCGCGGTACCAACTTCACGGCAAAGGGTCGTCGCCATATACTTCGTTCCTGTGCCAGTAAATATCACACAAAATGCTCCTCAATGCCCAATGTGAAAAGTGGAACAGACAGGAGTCTCGACAAGCCAACAGCCCGCACAGGTAAACTGTGCATAATGTCGCCGCTAGAAGCCAACACAAACATCATAAGATGAGATCAAAAATAGATGCAATAAGGCAAACCAACTCATTGGACAAATCGCACCAATACTAAAGAACAAACATGTATCAATATTACTAAGAAAGAATTCAACAACACAATCTTCCTACCAACTCTATGCAACCAATGCCAAACCTGGACAATGACAGAACAAGAGAAACGACAAATCACAACAACAGAAATGAAATTCCTGAGAAGAATACTCCTTGTATAAAGAAGAGAGAAAATCAGAAATGAAGAAATCAGGACTAAATTTGGGGTTGCAGCAGCGCTGGAGTTTATTAATCGGCAGCAAGTCAAATGATTTGGCCATGTACCAAGGTTACCAACTAACAGTTTACTACAACAGGCATTGATGTACAGATGGACACCTCGACACCGCAAGTTATAAGAGGAACAAGATAAGATGAGATGATACAAGAAACGAAAGCCAAATCATGTTATTTCTTTTAAAGTTTATTTATTTGGATGTTCATTTGTGTTGAACAATTCAGCAGGGAGAAGTACTTTAAAGAACTTATTGATAAAACTGATACAGCACAAGTTCCAAATTATAACATTACTTCCATCACTGACCAATGTCAATGTAAAGTCGATGTCAGTGGCATCAATCTGTCCGAGTGGGAATCACTCGCTGTCTGGAATTGCTGTATTCATTAATACGATCATCGATCCAGGTTCGATAAAATGCAACATTGATCAGAACAACAGGAATAATATCTGGCTGGCAGTCAGAGCCATATTCTATGATGCCTGCCAGGATATGGGTGTCTGAAATATAATACGCGCATATATATTATGTATGTACGCATATAGTATTATATGTGTATGCGTGAGCTAGCTTGCGGGCGTTTTGTGTGTTCGTGTGTGCAAATGTGTGGGCGTTTTTGTGTGTGTTTAAGCAAGTATGTGTTTATAAGTATATAAGTGTTTAAATGGAGGATTAATGGTGAGAGGATCGACTTTATTGAACTAGGTTGTATCCCATATGGCTCGGTCTCTTTCCACAGGGTGGCCTGCCCAAAGCAAATAAGTCAAACAAAGTACGAACTCCGTTGTTCCAGCGACTGTCCCCAGGAGTCTCCGGGAAATCTGCACCCCTGATAAAAATGACAAAGCCAAGGGTCGAACGCACAACCTTTGGAACGCAAGGCAGGCTGCTTAACCACTTGACACCGAGATCCCTAAGTATATAATTGTGTATGTATAGGTGTGAGCGTGTATGCATGTATGTGTGCATATGTGTGTCTATAATGTGTACGCGTGAACGTGTACGCATGTATATGTGTGCATGCATACCGTCCTCGCCTCCGTGGCGAAGGTGTTATGGACGCGATTCGTAATCCCGTATACCCGGGTTCGAAACACAGCGCTGGGTTTTTTTTCGAAAAAAAGTTATAGGTACCGGTCGTTCAGAAAGCAATGGCAACCTACTGAACGTAAAACATGCCCAGGAATCACGAACAGCCAAAATGCTGGGGTTTACTGCTACGTCTTGTGAAGGACATGCAACTAATTTTTAAAAATATACTGTGTATGTTTGAATGTGTACGCATGGATGAATATATGTGTGTATGTATACTGTGTAAGTGAGAGCGTGTACGCATATATGTGTGCGTACGCATGTATGCATATATACATGAGTGTATGCGTGTGTACATTCGTGCATGAGTGCGAGCGTGCGTGAATGTGTGCGTGGTTTAATGCGTTTGTGTATTCGTGGATGAGTTGTGTATGCATTTATGTACATGTGCAAGTGTGTATGTATGCATATATTTATGTCTGTATGTGCAACCATATATGCATGCATTATCCACCCATTTATAGACCAATGAATCCATCCATACATACACATATACAATTATATATATATATATATATATATATATATATATATATATATATATATATATATGCATGCATGCAAATAACATGAAAATATACTCATATTGTCGAAAGGGTTACGATCACAATTTGCAATGATGCAAACTACGATCGAGACACAGATGTGGCCGATTTGGAAGCAGACCGTCTTGTGCTTGTTTTCATACAATGGTATAAGCATTATCGTTCCGAAGGCAATTTGCAATCTACTGAACCTAAACTTGCCAAGAAATCACAAACAGTCAACAAATGAAGTCTTGACTGCGACATCCTGTAAAATATTTGCAACAAACTTACTAGTTGTAATTTATTAATTGTGATTTATTGTTTGTTATGTATTCATTATTAATTATTTAATGTGAAATGTTCATAGCGGGTTGTTTGGAGTGGTTTATTCACTGTGATTTACACAAATGATTTATTCATTGTGATTTATTCGTTGTGATTTATTCATAGTGAATATTCATTCAGTTTATTCATTGTGATTTGTTATAGTGATTTATTTATAGTGATTTATTCATAGTGATTTATTAATATTTATTTACGCATAGTAATTCATTCATTGTGCTTTATTCATTGTGGTTCATTCACGATGATGGATTTATAATTATTTACTGACAGTGATTTACCCACAGTTATTTACTCATAATGATTTACTCCTAACAAATCGAAGACATTTGTAGAACATTTCGAAGAGAATTATGTGAGGTTTGGAGAGATATGTGCTTCATAGTAAGTTGGTGATACCGAGAAGTTGTTAGAAGAAGTTTTGAACTCATACTTCCAGATTGATAGGTGGCAGGTCCACCATAGTCCGACGCACACGCGTCAGTATCTACGTCAGTTCTCCATACACACAGCATTCGTTCAGTAACTTCCTCGGCGCCCTCGGCTCGCAATCGTTCATTGCATTGGCTGTGACTGATGACTGGTATTACAGCTGTTTGGAGAGTGTCTGAAGACTGGGTTTGCTGTACTAAATATAAGACAGAGATTCCATACGTGAATTAACAGACAACATTAACTACATATTTTATGAAAGTAATGTACGCATCACATCAGCATAAAGATTAAACACTTGATGTCGTGTTAGCTATATTAGAAAACTATGGTTAGGATTAGATTGTAAGGAAAAGGAGATTATGGTTGTCTTCAAGAATAAGGCCATTCCACTATGTAACATCTCAGTAAATGGGAACATTGGGTGGCCGTGGTGACGTAGCGCAAGACGCTTGCTTGCCGTATAGTTGGTCTTGGGTTCGATCCTCATTCGGGACGGTTTCAAATTTTATTTTTACAATGGATCTGAACTCCCAGGTCGACCCAGTTTAAAATAAGGCCCAGGAAATGTCATGGGAAGTAAAGGCAACGGCGTAATACAGCCCACGTCAGCCACTGAGTGTCGTTTAGTATATACAGTTATCACCCACTGAATGTCGTTTAGAATATACAAATATGGGTATAGCACAACATCAGGATACACAACATTATGCAAATTAATTAGGATCATGGTTAAACTATAATACACACCCAAAGTTGTTACAGAAACTGGCTTGTGCCATAGTGAGATGGCACCGATACTACACATGGATTGTCGTACATGGGAATAGAATTTCTTACTTGTTGAGGGGGGATCACCCTATCCTGAAACTGTCAGATCGGCATTAACTTCTGGACTCTCACCCGCCGCAGGTAGACAAATGGGTTGAACGTAATTGTTGAAGATAATGCCTCTGTCATTTGTAGGTTCAACTTTGATTAACGCAATGTCATAATCCGGGTGGTATACTGCAATTTGTGAAAGTTAAAAGAAACAATAAAACAAGAGCATCGTATGTTGGAGATCATATACATTGTGTTTAGCGTGCACACATATTGAATCCATGGCACCCTTGCACAACAACGTTTATCTCAAGTATTATAAGCGAAGTTTAAAGGACATTATTTAGTACAGGAGAGCCTGGCACACGATACCACAAAATTTAGTATGTGAATGGAGGTGGAGACAGCCACTGCTACGTTCGTTGGCTGTCATGGATATAGTGTTCTACTTCACACACACGCTGGTCTCTCACAGGTAAATTCTATTCTCTCACACAATAACTACACACAGAGACAGGCTCTTGGTCCATCCTGATTTGGAATGTTTAATGTTACAAGCGAGCGTCACAAAAATAACATAAGCTGCTCGCTATACAAATAAAGCACCGACGTTACACAATCGTGTCGGTACTAGTAGCGTGATATTCAATACGTATGTACACTCAACAAGCTATGTACAAACACTCACGCTAGCATACAGTCTAGCCATTTCACTCAGGCTGCATACAAATAGTCAGTGTCTCACTCAACCAGAGCATGCCCTTCGCCTCGCAGTTATCCAACTCGTCTTCGCTCAGTTACACAACTCGTCAATAGTAACAGCGTTCAGTCGTCTCTCATGTCAGATACAAGCAGTCTTCTCTCAGACATGTCCGTTTCCGTTGCTGGTCTTGCACAGTCTGCCTGAGCCTTTGTCCAGACCTTCTTACCACGTGTCCTGTGGCCACGGGTTTCTGCACTGACCTTTATTTGTCCGTTAGTCTCGAGTCTGTACTGCGTTGCAGTCCAACTGTCCCTGACCTCTCGGTGTTTGTCGACAGCCGTGACCTGTCAATGGACTTTGCATACCTTTCTCGCATTCAGGTCCCTGTCAACTGGCTGTCTATCTTCTATACATGTCCTGTCAGTTCAGTCTGTGACATCTCTGTCTATTGTTAGGTCTCTGACATTGGCTTTATTACAAAGAGCACACACAAGTCTTGGTTGTATAGGACTCACATAGTATTCTGAGAAAAGTGAAGACAGGTGTCATGAACTGGAATGTGACCTCTGATCACACTGAAACGTATGTACTGCCTTATGGCGAGAAGTACGCTTTGACAATGTCCAGGAGAGAAAGGTCTCTCCTAAACTTGACACTAGGAGTCGAGACCGTGGTCAAAGTTAGACCTGATCAGGCAATGGCAACATTCATCTTTCCGACATATATAGATATTTTAGGAATCTAATGTGATAGATTCTTAGTATTTTAAGAAGTATATTTGCTTATTCTAATTCATGATCATGTGTAAAGGCGAATTAGATAAATGAAATGAACCTGGCTTATGTTGTACTCGTAGTCGGGACCGTGGTCTAAGTTAGACCGGGTTAAAATCTCACGGCAACGGTCACATTTTACACGGGCGCCTGTTGTTGATAGTTTAATAACCGTAGATATGTCAGTTAGCAAATATTTTATAATTATAGTATTCTAGAATTGTAAGAGTTCGAATATGGCTATGTGATGATGCAAAGTTTAGCCGCGACAACAGACGATATAAAATTGCACGGCGTTTTGTGAAGTTTATATAAGTAATGTGTCACTCTGTGGATCGTCATGTAATTTTAGAGCCAAAGTGTAACACTATAAACAGTCACCCATAACTCAGTTAATTCAACAGCATGAGAATCAACAAGTCATACTATAATGTGAAAAATGTGAGGAATAATCGTCCCAACACAGCTATCGGTGTCCTTACTGATACCTTTGTAACAGTCTAACCAGCCGTTCACAACAATACAATCTGGTGTCCCGACAACACGGGGACACCATGCTAATCCAACTACCATGTCAGCAAGAATACTAATATGTCTAGGCCCAGCTATTATCGGGCCATGACATGCTTCAGTAAACAAAAACAATAGAAATTATCACGATGTTCTTAATGATAAGTCCGTGATATGGTCGTTGTCTAGGTAACGATACTCCTGGTGTGTCAATTGAGCTATCTCACTGTCTTATACTATGACTCACCCCCGCAGTGCACATTCACCAGTCAGTAAACAAGATCGATCTTGGCGCACATAATCCTTTAATACAGAAATAACACAGACCCACGGAACATATTTATATATCCAGAAACACTATATAATCCATAGAATATCCATATCCTCCTCACAACATTAACACGCACACATCACTGTCTTCTCACGGCCTGCTTAATCTCAAAACCCCAAGACAGGTAATCCAGCTCCTATCCACAGCTGGACCTCACACATCACAACCCACACACTGGGTCTAGTCTCCGCTAGCTATCCAACCCACTTTGGGTTCAGGCCTTCACTCACTATAAACCCACTCTGGGTTCAGGCCTCCATTAACTATCCAACCCCCACTGGGTTTTAGGCCTGCATTCACAACTGGGAGAACAACACAACAAAGATCTGACCGCAGTCAGTCTAAGCTCCCACTTCTTCGACAACCGATCCGTTCGGCGCCAAAACATCAACTGCCCTGAAGTCCCTTGACTTCACACAAAACTAAACTGTCCTTCACCCCATCCACCCTGGGGGTCTCCACTCACACCCGCCCCATTATTTCTCATGGTTAGTTGTTTTTCTCGTAGTCTTGCTACAAGGTCACTCACCTCAATGTCAATGACCCAGGCATATGTCAGAAATCAAAGACAGGGAGCATCTCTTGGATCCTGTCCCCAGGACAGGCTGGGTTGTTGGGAAACAAGCAGGCGGACAGATTGGCCGTCCTGCGACGTTGTGTGCTGACCTGCACATTGTGCGGGGTACTGGTGCATGATAAGGCAGGCGTGGCCAAGGCTCTTTTGATCATGCATATAGTGTCAATGAACAGATAAATCATCATGGCCTGGATACAATGGTGTGGCAGAGTAACTTGTGGATCTGGCCGACACTCAGTACACAATGAAAGTCTAGACGGAAAAATAATCAGACTGAACTGTCCTCATTATTAGTGGCACTCTTCGCTTACTGTTGAAGATGATAGTTGGTTATCGGATTGTTTTAACATGTACATATAACTGTGAGTGTATGTCGTGAGGAAGAAGACACTGCATAACTTCACAGACATACACCAACAGAACTTATCAGAAATGGCGAATAACTATTATAACAATACGTGAACGTATACATAATAAATGATATTTAATGTGGGGAAGGAATGATTGTCCCCTGAAAATCCAGAAAACAAGCCATGTTAGCCAAACGGTTTGGAAGTTGCCCTGACAATGGCACGGGCGCAGTGCCAATGCGCTTCCAAGGGTATGTTGCTGCTACACTGACAGTTAGGCTTAAATGTGCTCAAGGACCACAAGAACAACAGCTGCGTCACAGGCGTGGAGTATATAGAACAAATAACTTGATTTCTTTAAACAACAAGTCACGGTTAGCTACGTCAACATATCTCGTCGTATCACGTCCCCACTAACTCCGCTCTTGGATACACTCCACGTCCTCTCGTCGAGGCGAGTTGTAATGTGATTCTTTACATAATATCACTAGTAACCTACTTTACTTACGACCTTTTGAAATGGGTCATCACAGGGCTGGCGGCCCACTCAACGAGACAGCCGGTCCAGCTCGCTGTGCTGTAACTTGCTCAATGGCCTGGATGCGAGTGCATGTGTACTGACCATCTTCTTGTTGTACAAACGATCTCAACGCCTGTTAACAATCTCTCCAGATGGTCGATCGTTGGTTTCTTATTACGGTCAAATCTCTGACCTCATCTTCATCTTAGAACTCTGGCTTGTTGATTCTACGATGTTGACGTGTTGGCGGTTCCCAGAAGAATGACCCCGTCTGCCGGTTGACCGCGCCTGCTCAACACATCACGTGGCCTGAGCTCGCTATCTGATTGGTTTCTTCTATTTAACCATCAATTTCTTAGAGATCTTTGTCTCAACTTTTAATGCAAAAGTACAGGTTCTATATAGCACTTCAACACTCTTGTTCTCGTTGTAATTGACATTGTTTTTATTGGTCAGTATGTTTTCAATTTTGCTAAAGGCTACCTTTGCCATAGCGATTTTTGTTCTAATCTGTTCAAAGGACCTCCGACCATATTATCTTTCTGAGGTAGTTTTACTGATTCACTTGTTTAATAAATTGCAGTTTATTCTTATATTACATTCTGGTATTTCTTTCTTCTTAGAGACATCCTTAATCTTTATTTTCTTACAATTTTATCCTAACCCTACTTGCTCACTGTGTGCCATTACCGTATCTACTAAATGTTGCAGATCTTGTTCATTATCTGCAATCAATACTGTATCATCTGCATATCTCATGTTATTGATGTTGCGTGGTGATTTCTCTCCTATCGTCTAAATTTCTAAAAGATATGTTCACTGTATAGGGAAAAAAATCTGGAGAAATTACATATCACTGTCGCATACCTCTTTTAATGAAAGGCTGATATTGACCTACTTAATTAGCAATCTTTACTGCAGCTTGTTGTTTCCAATATATTATTTTTACGAATCTAAGCATTTCCCCATCAATGTTTAGATGTGCAAGCTTCTTTATCATGGAAGCCTTTGTGTAATCAGTGAAGCATATATGTACGTCATTGTCTACCTCTATAGCACGATCAATTAATCTTCTCATCAAGTACACACCTTTTACTGCGCACATGCCTTCTACACACCCACATTGTTCTTTTATTTCAGGTTGTATTTTCTTCCTTATTCTTTGCATCATTATTCTTAGCAAAATCTTGATGATGTGGCTCTTTATGCTAATTGTTTAATGTTGATAATATTCCAAGGTTCCCGATTTCTTCGGGATTGAAATAAATATAAAATTATATAAGTCAGGTTGCATATATCAGTATCATATATTGCGTTCAGAAGTCTGCTGTCTTGGTCTGTGCCATATTCTTCTAAGGCATTGATAATATATTTTGTGATATTATCTGGACCCAGGGCCTTGACAGTTTTCAAATGGTTAAAAGTATTCCGTATCTCCATCCTCAGAATTGATGGTCCTTCAGTAATATTCAGAATATCAAACTGGTTTTCCCTTGTATCATTATAAAGGTCTTTCGCACATTCTGACCACGCATTTAAAATCTGATTATTTTTTTTTTTCTATTATGATTATCTTTGGTTCTCAGGCAACCCGTTCTTGTGTGTGTGTTTTTTTTATTAGTGATGCCATTAATTATGTTGTGCATTAATCTGGTATTCCGGGTGTTGTGTTGGTTATCAATGTCTTTGCAATTTTCCTTCAGCCTTGCTTCGTTTGCCCTTTTGCACATTTCCTGATTTTCCTGTGAATCTCTTCATATTTTTCATAGTTATATTTGTTATTTATTCTTATTTCCATTAGTTTTAAGATGTCTCCCGTCATCCATTTCTTACGTCCAATCATCTTCATTTTTGGGTAAGTTGTTTTTGCAGCCTGGCTGTCTGAATTCTTCAATATTTCCCATTAGTCACTGACATCTTGAAAAATAATTTCCATATCAGCCAATGCATCATATCTTTTCTTCACCTCTACTTTAAATGTATCTTTTATCTCTACACTCGTCAGTACACATAGATCACATTGTTTGTTTCTTGGTGTATATTTGACTTTCTTTAATTGTATATGTATATTGCTTATGATGAAGATTTTAAGATTATTTATTCTGGAGGAGAAAATCGACAAAGAGGGGTAGCAATTATTTTGGACCGGCAAACATCAAAATCTGTTCAAGGATATTGGGCCGTATCAGAGTTCTACTAGTTAAATTAAGCGGCAGACATTTTGGCATAAATGTTATTCAAGTGTATGCCCCAACAGGAGAATCCAGTGAAGATAGTGTAGAATAATTTTATAATGACACAGAGTCTGCTTTAAAGAAATGTAAAAATTTAGAAATAAACATCATAACAGGGGACTTCAATGCAAAAGTCGGAAATCAAGGTGATAGATACACAGTAGGAAACTATGGTTTAGGAGAGAGAAATGAAAGAGGATACAGTCTTGTAGAGTGGGCAACAGAGCAGGAAATGATTGTAGGAAACACATTATTTAAGCAATACCCTAGAAGATTATGGACATGGAGGAGTCATGATAGCAGGATTAGAAACCAGATTGGTTACATTTTGATTAGCAGAAGATTTAGAAATGCGTTAACAATAGCAAAAACAGTTCCCAGTGCTGATTGTTATAGTGACCACAGATTACTTACAGGAACATTGATGATAAAGTTAAAGAATGTCAAGTGTAAAACAGGAAACACTAAATATGGTTTGTGTACATTGAGTAACAAGGAAATACAAAACAAATTCAACATAGAAGTACAGAACAGATTTGATATATTGTCTGATCTAGAGATCCTATTCCAGGATATGGATGATCAATGGGAAATGTTGAAGAAAACAATCAGTTTGGCTGCAGAAAAAAACTATTCCAAATTTAAAGACGGTGGGTCGTAAGAAATGGATGACTGAAGACAAATAATGGAAACAAGAAGACTCAACAAAAATAATTCTACCAAATATGAAGAAATTCACAAACAAGTCAGAATATTACGTAAGGAGGCAAAAGAAGCATATCATGAGAAAAATTGGTTAGAAATTGGAAAAAAAACACACCAGTCAAAATACCAATTAGTGCACAAAAGAATTCAGGAACTTACTAATAAAAGAACAAGTACATCAGCAGGCTGTCTAAAATCTAATGATGGCAAAATTATAACAGAAAAAGATCAGATTCTACATGTATGGTCAGACTATGTGCAAAACCTTTATGATGATAACAGAGACGAACAGTATGATATTCGATTTAATAATGAAGGACCGCCAATTTTGAAGATGAAGGTTCGAAATGTTCTTAAACATATGAAAGCTGGAAAGGTTCAGATAACATCACAACAGAAATGATTAAAGCTTTAGAAGAATATGGAATAGATCAAGTCACCAGACTGCTGAACTCATTATATAATACCGGACATATACCTTCTGAATTATGTAATTCTGCGTTTATTCCAATCCCAAAGAAATAAGAAGCCTTGGACTGTGAACAACAGAGAACAATTAGTATAATGATTCACATCACATAGATTTTGCTACGAATTATCATGCAAAGAGTGAGGAAGAAAATACAACCTGAAATAGGGGAAGAACAATGTGGGTTTGTAGAAGGAAAGGGTACAGTAAATGCTTATTTGCTGCGATCAATTATTGAACGTTCTATAGAAGTAAACAAAGATCTACACCTTTGCTTTATTGACTACACAAAGGCTTTCGATAGAGTAAGACATGTCAACATGGTAGATATGCTTGCAGATCTACAAATTGATGGGAAAGACATTAGACTTATAAAAAACATATATTGGAAACAACAAGCTGCCATAAGGATTGATAATGAAGTGGGACAATATCAGCCTATTAAGAGAGGTGTTAGGCAGGGATGTGTAATGTCTCCAGATCTTTTTTCCCTATACAGTGAAAATATTTTCAGAAATGTAGAAGATATAAATGGAATCAGCATTGGAGGACGAAACATCAATAACATTAGATATGCAGATGATACAGTATTGATTGCAGACAATGAGCAGGATCTGCAACAATTAGTAGATGCGGTTGTTGCACACAGTGAACAACTGGGATTAGAATTAAATTGTAAAAAGACACAGATTATGGTCGTCACTAGGAAGAACGAAATACCACAATGTAATATACAAGTAAATGGGAATATTCTTCAACAAGTGAATCGGTACAATTATCTCGGAACAGTCATAACATCTGATGGGAGATGCCTTGTAGAGATTAGAACAAGAATCGCCAATGGCGAAAGTAGCCTTTAGCAAGATGAAAAACATACTGACCAATAAAAAGATGTCAATTGAAACGAGAAAAAGAGTGTTGAGGTGCTACATAGAGCCTGTTCTTTTGTATGGATGTGAAACTTGGACAATGAGCAGTCAAGCTGAAAAACATCTGATGGCTGCAGAAATGTGGTTTCTGAGGAAAATGCAAAGAATACCATGGACAGACAGATAAACCAATGACCAAGTACTACAGGAGACAAATGAAAATCGTAAATTGATTAGAGAAATTAGACGTAGACAGTCAAAATTTTTTGGACATGTTATGAGAAGAAATGGATTGGAGAACTTAGTGACAACTGGCAAGATCGAAGGGAACAGACCAAGGGGAAGACCGAGAAATAAATACCTGGATGGCTTGGCCACATGGCATGGTCGAGACAGGAACACTGAGCTGATCCATTATTCTGGTGATCGAGTGAAATGGCGAGTCATGACCTCACACGCTTTCCGGCATGGCACATGCTTGATTGATTGATTGCTTATGACTAATATGTGGTTGCTATATCAGTCTGCATTCTGTATAGTCTTGCGACTTTTAAGGCATTTCGAAATCTTCTGTAGATAAGGATGTAATCATTCTGGTTTCTGATTATATTGTTAGGACTTATCCTTGTCTATAATCTCATTGGGTGTTGTTGATACCAGGTGATTCCAATAATTATATCATGATCTTTTGTCCACAGTACGAGTCTGCAACCTCTCTCATTCCGTTCCCCTAGTTCATATGTGAACACTATGTATCGTCTTATTGATTTCCAACTTTAGCATTAAAGTTGCCAATGCTTATTGCTTGCACTTCATGAAGGCACTCTTCAAATCATCATACAATTCATCGCTGCTGTCTGTTAATGGTGCATAAACTTTAATGATGTTTATGTTAAAAGGTCTGCCATATAACTTTACCAGTAATATTCTGTGTGACACAGTCCAATATCCTTTTATAGATTTTGATATCTCCAGATCCATCATAAATGTTACCTCTCGCTGTTCTTTCTCTCCGCCAGAATGGATTATTTTATATTCCGCGGAGTTATCATACCAACTCCTTTCCATCTGGTCCCACATATACCTAAAGAGTTAACATTCAATTTTCTCATTTCTTGCTTGATATTGGCACGTTTGTCTTCCCCACTCATAGTTCTACATTCCATGGTTCCCATTTAAATTGTCTCTTTTATACGCAGGTGCTTGCTGACGGTCAGGATTCCTGGTGCCAATTCTACCCCTATCGAGCGAGGCTGCACCTGTGGCGCACGCACTTCTTTTGATATTCTATGAAACTACAAAACATGACTTCCTTGGCATCTGCAGAGAAGGTAGTTTGTCATACTGGTCGATGACTGTAGCTATTGTCTCGAAACAAAGATCCTCTGCCTACCGTCGTGAAGCTGGAGACCATAATCTACAACTATCTGCCAGCAGCTGTTCAACTTCACCCATCACCTGCGCGCATGGGCGTGGTTTCACGTGACCCTGATCAGGGGAGGGAGGGGGGCAAACGGGTACTCCACCTTGCCCAAGGGTGTCCCGTGGGCTAGCGGAGGGAAAGAGGCACTTACTTCTCTTTTGATAGGGGATACCCATATCCCGCCACCCATCCCGCCGTTCGCTGCGGGAGGGAACAACTCGGCAGTTATTCTTCCGATCACTCAAGCCCTAAAGTGTGATGGTCCTTCCACTTCATATACTCACAGCTGCCTCCTGCTACTGGCTTGATTTTCTTTTTTTTAATTAAGAAAACACAAACAACGGTTATATCAAAGAAATAGATAACACCAAAATGTTATGTAACAAAGGAAGGGGAATAGCATAACAAGTTAATACATCATAATATATAGGGACAACTATAACATCAGGCGGAAGATGCACGACAGAGATTATGATCAGAAAAAGCAAAAAGCTGCATTTCAGAACATGAAAAATATCTCATGCGACAAATCCAATAATTGAATGTCAAAAAGATCATGCTGAAAAGTTATATATAACATGGTTTGTTGTATGGCAGCGAATCACGGGATTCTTTTTTCTACCTCTCACGGTGTTCTGATAATTCTTTTATAAAACCACATTTCGGCAGCTTCCACATAATTCGTCACTTGTCTGCTAATTGCCATGATTCATTACCGTACAGCAGGATTAGTTAAATATAGCCCTTATAATGCTACCATCAGCTTTTATGACGAAAAGTGACAACTATAAATATTAGTCTTTGAACTTTCAGACGTTAATCTTCTTCGTAAAGTACTTTAACAAATTCTAGAAACGATCAGAGTTGTGGAACACATGTTCCAGTTACACAGACAGTAAACTCACGTCTAAAACTTGCATGGATCACTATCCGACGAACATTATACATCACTTGCCATGACTCGTTAACAGACAACTGGTGATCACCAACTACCACCTTGATGTCTCTCCGGCGGATTTCACTGAATAGGAAATATCGCTCGTTATATCTATCTATCTATCTATCTATCTATCTATCTATCTATCTATCTATCTATCTATCTATCTATCTATCTATCTATCTATCTATCTATCTATCTATCTATCTATCTATCTATCTATTATCTATCTATCTATCTATCTATCTATCTATCTATCTATCTATCTATCTGTCTATCTGTCTGTCTGTCTGTCTGTCTGTCTGTCTGTCTGTCTGTCTGTCTGTCTGTCTATCTACCTATCTATCTATATATCTGTCAGTCCGTCCGTCCGTCCTATCGACCGATCGATCGATCGATTGATATGTCGATCGATCGATCTATATGTCTCTCTGTGTATGTGTTTGCTATCCATGCACTTGTGTGTTATGTTGTGTATGTGTTTGTGTTGTGTATGCGTGTGCTATCTCATGCACATATGTGTGTTGCGTACGTGTATGTTGTCAGCAACTCACTTGCGACAGGCATACAAGGATTCCCTACTTTTGCACCACACGAAAGTGACAACTCGTATTGTTTGCAAAAGGATACATTTTATTCGGAGCTGATCGTACATGAGCTCCACGAGCGGAATACCACATCGGTATTAAACATCATAGTATGTTATGAAGATGGAATGAGGAGATGATATTATTATTAATAATAATCACTACTGAAGCTAAGCTAAAGTCCTAACTATTGATACTGTCCTTAACTACAAAGTATCCACAGCGGATATACAGTCTGTTCCTTACGCCGTCCAGTCTCTGTCTGAACAGGCCCTCTGTGCCGTGTTCAGCCACGAGCAATTAGCTCTCCGTGCGTCCGCTAGTTTACGTGCTGGGAGTTCCAGCACGCTGGTCACTTGGTTGTAGTAACCAGAATTACAGGGTTACTTCTCGTGAAGCGGGTTTCCCAGTCTCTTGGGTAACCCCAGCTCATGTACACTTGTTGCCCTCCTTGTTGACACAAGTGTGTCCCGTTATAGCTATTTATAGCGTTTGTGTCTCTTCTGTCTGGTCTCCTAAGTCGTTATGTTACTTGTCCTTTTCCCTAGCTCTATTTAGCTCTCCTTAGCTTTAAGCTCTCACGTAGCTCTTTGACAGGCTCTCGTTCCTCCCCTATTGTGTTACAAACTTTTAAGTTGTGGGGTAACACAAGTCGTCATTTCACCAAAAATTGGCTGTCTAATTTTGTCAAAGGCTTCGTAAGTTCTCTACTTCTCTTCTGGGGATAGGACAAGATCTCTCCTCTCCTTCGTCACACTGTTGTATCACTTCATTTGGCTAATTGAGTAGCTCACCACACTAGTACCGTTGGCTATAAACTGTCATTATATTTCTGGGAATTGTGTGATCCGGAACCAATGCCATAAGACCTGTCCTCCGATTGTCCAAAATTAACAATCCCATACAACTTGCCTCTGTTACGAGTGCAAAACATGCACAATAAATGTTCATGCTCCCATATAATAATTGCCCCAACTAGTATACATGCTTTATGTGCAACTCTTCACCTTTTAGCTTCCGCTTGTGAAGGAAATATTTAAGTGTTACACTAAGGCTTTAGAGATGTTATTGTGTCCCCTGTTGGAGTAGTTATAGTTCTTTGAAGGTAATGATGTATGCAACTTTATGTGTTTGTTTTCCTTGTTGGTTGCATGTTTTCTATTAAACTAAAGTGTATTTAACTTACTAACATGTGTATGCGTTTCTAATTCACGTGTATGTATTCTTTCGAGCGCCGTAAAGCGGTTTATTGTAGCCACAAACGAGTGTGCTTATGCTGATTTATGTCTACAGTTCCGTTTTAAGATGCTCAAAATATGTTTCCTCTGTCTATCACTAAAGTATGGCAGCTACACACTTATAAAAATTCTTAACAACACATTGATTACACAGATTGACACAGACAAGTTACAACAAGTCGTGTTGTGCGGTGAAAAAAAATTACCGCAATATCTCTCTCACTCTCCTGATTTAATCCATTCTCTCTCTTCCATTCACACATCTTTCGTTCCTCTTTCATTCAACAGTGGTTTTAACATATTGGTTCAGTCGTTACAATATGGTTCAAGAAATAATGCATGGATGAACAATAAATATGTACATTAAATCGTTGGCTGAATTTAAATCGGTTTTCAAGCCACATGACTGTGCTGTATTTCTGCACTTGTCATTTCTATACAAAAATATACATGGTTGCATGGATTGTTTGCTACCAATCCTATAGTACTGACTGATCTAACTAATCTATTGTAAGTTGGTGTACTGTTCTAAATTAATCTAAGGGAAATAATTTAACTAACTAATTTAAATTTGGGAGAAATGGGTTAGTTACCTTAAAGTGTTTTTCATACATGAAATGATATAAATTATTAAATGATTGTGTTAATTTGTAAGTGATGTTTTAATTAACTAAATATATAACTAAATATGTTTAAATGGTGATAAACTAAAGTAATATGATGTAGATGTTAAATTAAATGAGTTCTTAACTAAATGTAGGTGAATTATACTCTGAAATGTCCTAAATAAGTTATATGGTAAATCTACATTCATAATTCTACTATGACTACAAAAATATGAAGTTACTACGCGACTGTTTATAAAAACATGTTATATACATATCACATATAATTTCTATCTAACTACACTAATTAATTACATCCAGGTGTGATGTTGGAGCAGTGTCCTCTGTAGAATGTCCTCGAAAATAGAGTTCAGCTAGACAAAGTCTGATTTACGCTCTCATCCTGGGTAATGTTCATACTAATGTATGAGGTATGCTACTGATTTGTGTAGGTTCTAATCTAACACTTCGATCCACTCAAGGGTTGTATAAGTGGTAGTGGTGTAGACACTTACTAATGTGTCTGTTCATTTCACTAATACTGACACAGTTTATATTACACAGCTTTAAGCGACTGGCGATGGTAACGCACCACAACGTTCATAATCACCACATAGGGCACTAGGTAATTACAGTGTCAATGTCTTTGGTGATATAAGGTCGCTCTCTTCTCGTATTTCAGGTATCTCAATGTGAGAAGGTCGGCTCAATGTGTCAGCCAGAGAGTTCATGCTCCCCTTCAAATGCTTAATCGTGAAGGCATAGTTTTGCAGTATCAAGGAACAACCTGTAGATCCTGTTATTGCTATGAACCCCAGACTGCATGACAGTTATCGGCGAATTATCGGTTTCAATAACAAACTCTGTACCCGCTAGGAATCTATGAAGTTTCCTGACACAATAGATCACGCTTAAAGCTTCCAATTCAGAGGCTGAGTATCTTCCTTCAGCAGGGGTGATCTTACGGCTTACGTACATTATCGGATGAAACCTTCCTTCATAAAATTGGCCTAAGACGCCAGAAATGGAAATAGAACTTGCGTCTGTACGGAGAAAATACGTAAGATTCTGATTAGGCAACCGCAAAATAGGTGGAACGCTAAACATACGTTTCAATTTTGATAAAGCATCAATTAACTGTGCATCCTGAACATTTAATTTTACAGATGCTTTTAAAATATTCGAAAAAAACTCTGGTGATTTCAGCCAAATTGGGTATAAATTTGCTGTAATAATTGACAAGACTAAGCAAACTACGGACCTGTTTCTTGGTCGTTGGCATAGTTAAATTAAGAATCTTGGTCACAATTCTTCCATCTGTTCTGAGTTGGCCTCTGCTGATTGTATGGCCTAGGAAATCGATTTCTTCCATTCCTAACTCCACTTTGGTGGGTTTTACTGTAAGACCGAATAATCGCAATCTATCGAAGACATGTCGCAGTTTCTGTAAGTGTGATGTCCAGTCTGCTGTATGGATACAAATGTCATCAATATAGGTCGATGTATTAGTAATTCCGTGTAAAAGGTCTGTAGTGAGTCGGACAAAAGTGGCTGGGGCATTACGAAGACCGAAAGGAAGAAAACGCCACTCATACATACCTAGAGGTGTTGAGAATGCTGTCAAAGGAATAGACAATGATTGCATCGGGACCTGCCAATAACCTTTCGTAAGGTCAAGTTTAGAAAAGATACGTGATGGTGACATATCAAGGATAAGATCGTCACATGATGGGATAGGCTCTGCATCGACTTTGGTCACGTTGTTTAACCGGCGATAATCGACGCAGAGGCGAATCGTCGAGTCCTTTTTTCTGACCAGGACGATAGGAAAAGAGTATTCTGACTGTGATTTTTGAATTATTCCACTCGACTCAAGATTTAACAGTTCCTTGTCGAGATTTTCCTGTAACTTAATGGGATGGAATAAGGTCGGCATTTGATAGGTGTGTTATCAGTCAGAATAATGGAGTGTTCTATCCTGTCCGTCCTACCATGGGATGTCGGAAAAAATGTCTCTGTACTCCGTTACTAACTTCTATAAGTTGTCGTCGTTGCTCGTCTGTAAGTTTCGGTTCTAAACAGTATGCTATCAATTGTCCCAGTCGTGCCTACTGTCGGGACTGGTAATTCTATTCCATCGTCATCTGTCTGATTAAGTACTGTTGTTGTACTAGCTGTGTGTTCTGTTTCCTGGCTAGGTGTGTTTGCGCTGTCGTCGTCATGAGTCGCCCTACCTAGTGTAGTTGTGTTATGTACGTCTGTCGTCCGGTTGCTTGGTGTAGGTGCATTCTGTTCGTCTGTCATCAGTTCTTGTCGTGAGAAATAAGGTTTCAGCATGTTGATATGAAATATCTTTAATTTTCCCTTTATCGATATTTCACAATCGACATCTGATATCTTTCGTTTAACTTTGAATGGCCCTTGCCATGACGTTAGTAACAAGTTACGTTTATCTGGTAGTAATAGTAGCACCTTTTGATTGGATTCAAGGTGTAGGGTTTTGGCACCCTTATTTGCATAGTCGCGGTACATCTGGCCTTTTCTCTCCAAAGATGATTTGGCTATTACACACGCCTTCATAATTTTATCGCGTGTCTCTGTTACCATCTCATAAGGTGTTAATGAGGTTGGACTCTCTACTGAGCTAGTGATTAGCTGATGGTAGATTGTTAGGGGTCCACGAAGGGTTCGCCCCATAAACTAACTCGAAAGGTGAGAAACCCGTACTTGAGTGCGGAATGTCTCGATGGGCAAATAGCACTGCTGGTAATAGCAGTATCCAAATCAGATGGGTTCTCTGCTGTTACTTTCGCCAGCATGTGTTTTAGATCCCCGTTAATTTTTTCTATGATCCCGTTATTGGCAGGGTGATACGGGCTACAAAAATGCTGTTCTATTCCTAGCAATTTTGTTAGGGCTTGCATAGCAAGCCGACATAAACTGCGTTCCTCGGTCGGATAAAATGGTTCGAGGAAAGCCAAATCGACAAAATAGATGTAAAAATACATTTGCCACATCTTTGGAGGTAATGTATTTGAGTGGCACCGCTTCGATCCACCTTGTACAAAGATCCACGAGGGTTAGTATAAACCAGTTTCCTTTGTTCGACACCTGATTCAGGGGTCCAACAATATCTACCGCTACACTTTCGAATGGTCTAGAGGCCAATATTGAACGCTGGACCTCGGCTATTACATGCTTTCCCTTTCTCACTTAAATGTTGACAAATAGTACATGACCGACAGAAAAATTTGAATATCGTTACAAAACTTAGGCCAATAGAAGTGTGACAAAATTCTGGCTCTTGTTTTGTCATAGGCCAAATGTCCAGCAAACGGTGAATCATGTGCAATCTTTAGCACATTTTGTCGGTGTTTTAACGGTAACACCGTCTGCTGAATTTCATGGTTATTGGTGGTATAATAACGCATGAGAATTCCGTTGTGTATTTTAAAATACCAAGATGCATTTTTAGTAACTTTCGCTCGCTCACCTAACAATTTAAAATAAGGTGCGATAGTTTGATCAGGTGCGTTGTGCCTCGATAAACTCTTGTCGAGTAGTATTGTTACTAGCACCGCTGGGTGTTAACAACTGTAACATTTCATTTTGTAGGTCAGTATAATGTGGTTGGGTATCTGACCTCGTTACAGCATTAGCCGTGTTTGTTTGTTTCCAGGCTAATATTTCGTCATCAGTACATTGTTTTAATGATGGCAAGCAACCCAAAATCAGATCAGTACAGGGATTTTGCAGAATCGCGCACGTAAATGTGCCGGAAAGGAACGGGGTGTTTATGCGGACTTTTGCCAGCGGGTATTTCTCAATGTTTCCAGAGAAAGTGCGGCATTTGACAAACTCACCCGTATAATCTTCTGGCTTAACTAGCTCTCTTCTTACACCAAGTAAAGTGCTCCCGCTATCAAGTAAACATTGGCATGGTTGTTCGTTGACCAGTGCATCGTGGAACTTTAGATTACCTCTGGAGGCTAAAGCTGAATTAGCATCTTCGTTGGAACATGGTATAACATGACCACATTTAAGTTTTCCCGTCCGTATGAAACTGATGACACGTGTCACATGTATTAAAGTCTAATATATCAGTCACTACAGCCAAACTCTCACACTCATTGAATGGTAATACATTTTCAAGCTCAGAATCAACTACACTATCATCGTCAGATGATGTATCTAAGAAGCACAGCATTGCTAGCCTTCATTCTTTGCCTGCCCAAACATTTAGAACTATAGTGGCCATAACTTGAACAACAACAAAACATATTACAGCTCATTTGTATGAGTTTCGTTTGTTTTCCTGCTTTTTATCATCATTTCTAGATGAGCAGGATAAGATGGACTTTTATCACACATCGAGTACTGCGGATGAAATAATTTGCAGTATACACACTGTGGTGGCTTTGATAGGGTTTATCTTTCTTCTGATACCCTTTCTGGTTGTATGATTTACTAGGTACGTTCTTAACAAAAGCAGTGATCTCAGTATCATGTAAAGATGTTTTAAACATGTCCCTGTTTGAGGAAAAATACGCTGACCCAAGTTTTTCGAGTTGTTCAATAGATTCAATGTCTGCTTGTTGAAGGAACTTAGCAAAGGGAGTAGGAACTGTGGATATGACTTTATCCATCACCATTAAGTCCTGCAATCTATCAAAATTCTTCCCTACTTTTGCCGCCTTAAGCCATTTATTGAATATACTCTGGACATTTGATAACATAGTCTAAGAACGTTTCAGTTGGCTTTGGTTTTATCTGTGAGTACTGGATCTGATATCCAGGAGCATCGAGTAGAAAATGCTGCATAATCCTATCATGGATATACTGATAGTTACTTCTTAGATCTGATGGTATCGACTCTATGACCTTTAATGGCTCCCCACTGAGATTTCTCATATAGATCATCGCCCAGTCTTCTAATGGTATTTTCTGACTTCTAAGCTGGAATTCTATAATCTCAGTCCAAGCTGATATTTAATCGCCTTGGCTGAAGGGCTTGATGATCCCCTTATATTTAGAGAATTTATTTTGCTCTTCTTGACTCTTCTGTTTAGTAGCGGCTATCTGGATGTTTGAGTCAATTTCCATTTCTTTCATCTTTAACTTCGTTTGTGACACTACCTCTATTTGCTTTTGCTTTATTTCTAATTCCTTCTGTTTATTGGCTTCTTCTAACTCCTTCATCTCTTTCTGATGTTGTCTTTCTAATGCTCTTTCATCTCTCAATTTGTCTGTTTCTTCTTTGTATCTTTCGTTTGCCCATTTCTCTACATTTTCTCCAGTATGGCCTAGTTCTTTGCCAGCCTGGATGCAGTCATTTAAAGATAACATTATATGGCTTTATGTTATTCCACACTGATATTAATATAATTTTACAATATAATTTTACAGTTATTGTGTGTTAATTATTTACATCTTCACTGAAGAAAGAGGATGCATGGTTAAAGATGATTATCAAAATTAGTGGAAAATATACTCATCTAATCTGCTGAAAAATACGGCACTCGCGATGTTCCACCGCTGTCTTTCGTACACACAACTGATCGACTTGCCTTTACAACTGATGTCTCTGTTTCTTCTTCTTCTTCTTTTCGTTCATCCGGAGTGTTTTTTCAGATGTGATTGCGGTGTGCGTTAGGCACCCTTGGGTTGAAGACCCTTAGGTCACACATCCGGCTTTCGCGTGCATTTTTGACCAGGTTAGCAATCCTGGGAGACTCTCACTTTTGTGGTACCGTCCACTTCCCAGCTGGTCAAGTTCGAACAGTCGAGGACTTCGGTCATCCCTCAAGAGAAGGAAGGCACAGTCCATAGCATTTTCCGCCATCCTAGGTTGCTTCCATAGTTGCAGGGCCGACACATAGCGCCCTGATACTGGGCTCACCGAGGGAATGGTCACGTCATGTTCATGGCTGCTTTAATTCCTCACTTCAATATATTGGGCTTTTCGTTCGCCCCGGGCCGTTCCCGCACAAACCAGACAGGTCTGCAGAAGGTATTCACTCAGCGAGTTTTCGCACATGTGCTTGTCGTTGCGCCCGTCAGAGCTGTTCCAGGCACGACAGACATTCGGAAAACTACCTAGTCAGAGCTGTTCCGAACAAGAGCGGCATTCGGAAACTAGGTAGTCAGAGCTGTTCCTAGCACGGGAGACATTCGGACGAGACATTTCACTCGGACGTAAATGCGTAGTGAAAGTTTTTAGTTTGCCACCCGTAGGACGACACTTCCGACTTCCGGCGGGCATTTTTTAGTGAGGTTAGCCTTCCTCTGGTTTCGAGACACGTTAGACTGTTGTAATGTCACCCACATCTCAGCTGGTCAAGATAGAGCGATCAACGATATCGTGGTCTGCCCTCAAGGGAAGGCAGGGGCAGACCATGGGCATTATCTCGCTATCCAAGGAGGCTTCCATAATTGCAGAGCCGGCACATATTGCTCTGAGACTGGGCTCACCCAAGGAGTTTCCACGTCCTGCTCATGGCTGCTTTAGTTCCTCACTTCCATGTGTTGGGCATCCCACTTGCCACTGATCGCTCAATCACACACTAGGAGCGGTCAGACTGCGAGTGACATCCACTCGGTAAACTTTTGCTTGTGACTTCAGACCACGCAATAGGTTCGCTCGCCGTGCGTTCCATTTCGCGTTGATGAGACATTCTTCCACTTTTGACTACACTATCTATGAGTTAGATACAGACAGTTTCCGTAACCCTTCGACTGGGGCACTTTTCTGACTTTTGTGTACTCGCTCACGAGGTAGGCTACATGTACTGCCGGCTCAGCACCTTACCTTCGTGCAGCAGTGAACGGGAAACGGCCAGGCCCCTTCATCCGGGAATCTCTCATATCCCCCAGCTGAGATACTTCGAACATGTATCAGACCTGAGCATGTAGCTTGCTCAGTATCATGTTTCTATTTTCCGGTAGACGGGTATCGGCCTGGCTCTCAGATCCGAGGGTTTGTGGCTTAGAGGCGTTCAGCCACAGCCCTCGACAGGGAGCCTTAAGAGTTTTGTCCGGACCAAAAAAGTCTGCCTTCGTGCACCTTTTAAACTTTTGACTGTTATCCTCAGTCACTCTTAGTCTGGTCCCTATCCCATAAGCTGTCCGATATGTAGTTTTTCATCCATCGGCAAGCAAATGGGGTCGATGGGACACGCAAGCTCCCCCACCACGTCAAGGTGGAGACACATCGGGGGAGATGTCTCTGTTTGATAGAGCATCAATACTTTAGCAACAAGCATGTAATGTACAATACATGGTTATTATTACTTCAAACATTACAGTATCTACGGATGGTAACTTATAAGTGTGATATAATTAATGATGATTGATGTAAATGATATGAATGTATGATAGTCTAAATGATCGTCAATGAATGTCAATGTCGTCTTGTCTTCACTTTCTATCGTGTCTGACTGAGCTGCGCTGTATGACTTAGCTTAACCTCTAATTTATTTCTGTTGTGCAAAAAGAATTTGCTTTTGCACAAGTACAAACGTGAATGTGATAAATGTTGACATTATGATCGTATCACACAAAATGGTTCACAAATGATGGTTAAATTTGCAGTTTCGATACATTTTCATCAAAATAATTTACACAAATAATATAAATAGCATTTTGTAGAATTTCCGATAAATGGTAAATTAAATTGCTTGAATGTTGTTCAAGCTCCACAAATGGTAATTAAATGGTCATTTCCAAATGGTATCCTAATGATAATTGATGGTTGTTCAAGATACTTCTGATTACCAAATGGTATTGTAATATTCTTATCAAATGGTAATTGGCTGTTGATAATTAGCGGTGGTTCAAGGAACTTCTGACACCAAATGGTAATGAGCGGTGGTTCAAGGAACTTCTGACACCAAATGGTAACCTGCCTGTCAGCAACTCACTTGCGACAGGCATACAAGGATTCCTTACTTTTGCACCACACGAAAGTGACAACTCGTATTGTTTGCAAAAGGATACATTTTATTCGGAGCTGATCGTACATGAGCTCCGCGAGCGGATTACCACATCGGTATTAAACATCATAGTATGTTATGAAGATGGAATGAGGAGATGATTTTAATAATAATCACTACTGAAGCTAAGCTAAAGTCCTAACTATTGATACTGTCCTTAACTACAAAGTATCCACAGCGGATATACAGTCTGTTCCTTACGCCGTCCGGTCTCTGTCTGAACAGGCCCTCTGTGCCGTGTTCAGCCACGAGCAATTAGCTCTCCGTGCGTCCGCTAGTTCACGTGCTGGGAGTTCCATCACGCTGGTCACTTGGTTGTAGTAACCAGAATTTCAGGGTTACTTCTCGTGAAGCGGGATTCCCAGTCTCTTGGGTAACCCCAGCTCATGTGCACTTGTTGCCCTCCTTGTTGACACAAGTGTGTCCCGTTATAGCTATTTATAGCGTTTGTGTCTCTTCTGTCTGGTCTTCTAAGTCGTTATGTTACTTGTCCTTTTCCCTAGTTCTATTTAGCTCTCCTTAGCTTTAAGCTCTCTCGTAGCTCTTTGACATATGTGTTGTGTAAGTGTCAGCTATCCCATGTACATGTATGTGTGTTGTGCATGTGTGTGCTTTCTCATGCACATATGTGTGTGTGTCGCTTATGTGTGTGCTGTATATGTTGTATATGGCTGTGCCATCTCCTGCATTTGTGTGAAAGTTGTGTATGCGTGTTCTATCCAATGCCTCTGTTTCTGTGTCGTCTTCATATTTTTCATTTCTGTATTTACTTCTCTTGTCCGCATGTTCTGGGGACTTTCTCTACTTTTTTTTTTTTTTTTTGCCCTGTGCATTTCAGACAAAGGCCTCCCTTGTTATACTATTGACAGGTTTCTTCAGTATGTGTCCTAACCGATGCCAGCGTCTTTCCTTCTTTCTTCATATATTGATTCGTTGGTATTTGCCCAATTCTCATCATGAGCATTGATCATTCTCTTCTACTATTTTATTTCTTCTATATTGTGCAGGCACCAAAACCATGATAACAGCTCTTCAAGGTCGAAGGATAACTTCTTATGAAAAAGTGAAGACATTGGTGTATTCGTGGATGCAAATCAGCCTAAAACATTTTAAAATGTGGTAATAGGAAAGCGTATTGACAGAAAAATAAAGTGTATTGAAAAGTAAGGAGAATATATCAAACAATGATATTTGTCTTTTCTAAAAAAATTAATTAAAATAAATAATGCATTTTGACAGATGGACACATTGGACAAAAAGGAGATTATGTCGAACAATGATATATTTGTCTTTTCTCAAAGTTAATTAAAATCAGTTATACAGCCACAGTGAGGATAATTGTTGATTCAACCTCGTCCAATTCTTAGCAATTAAGAAAATCTCTGCATACTCACGAAACACAGACAGCGGAAGTGATGATCCAGTATTCACCGATAATGGCACCTCCGCAATAGCGCTCTCCATCACGATATATATTCACATGCCAGGGAACTTGGCCATATGTGACGTCACTGCCGCCCAAGATCTTGTCCAGATGATCAGACTGGTCGTGGTAATTACTTTCCCCTGTTCCTTCATCACGTTTCGATGTCGGTATCTGTATGCGGCCACACACGGTCTCTTCTGTACATTAGACAATGGTATGACGTGTCAGATGTATTAATTCCAACATTAAACTCGCTACTATAATTACAGGTGTGCCGATATGGCTCAGAGTCTATCACGTTTGCCTGCCGGCCGTGTGGTCATGTTTTGAAATTCTCATCGAGATGCGTTTAACCAAGAATTACATTTCGCAACTTGATCGATCGAGCGTAAAATGAGTAGCTGGAAATTACCTGAGTAGCTTCAGACAGGGTGGCAGGCTTCAATTCGACAATCACAAACGGAGATGTTTCCTCGTGGCATGCTGGTGTGGTGGGAAACGAGCAGGCGTTCGGATTGGCTGGGTCTGCACCGCATTGTGGGTTCTTGGTGCATAATAAGGCAGATGTGGTCAGGACCTTTTGGAATCGAGTGTGTAGTGCAAAAGAACAGATAGAACATCACTACTTGGAGAGAACGGCGCTGCAGGGAGTGACCAGAGCATCTGACCAACATTCAGTACTCCGAGGAAAGGCCAGACGGTCACATAATCAGACTAAACTGGTTTCAGTAGTACTGGTTATGTTAGATGGTTTTTGAAAATGAAGACTAAGTACTATGGGAATTCCCCGAATGCTGTGATGTCAGTTCTTCACTCAACTCAACTCAGCTCAACTTTGGAAAGCAAAGCGAACGACGTGTCATTGATCATATCACCACAAGAGCGTCGATTCGTCAATAAAAACACAGGGTTAGCACGATGTGCAAAATGCATTCCACCACAATAATGGTCTTCTACGAGGTTAAGTTAATAAGTAAGTTATAAATGGCTGTAGAAAAATAACTAAATATGATAACAACTTGAAACCAGTTTATTTATGTACATACATTGCCCCGTTATTTCTCAACATAATTTCCACCAACTTTGATGCACTTATCCCATAGTTTTATCAGTCCTCCTAAACCGGCTGCATAGAACTGCGTGCTTTGTTTTCATTTACCTGCCATCCCACAGAACTGAGTGACTTACTTATTGACACGACCCCGTAACTTTTTTCTACCCAGCTATGCACCGCTTTACGGGAAATCGCTAGGGGCTAAATTCACTGAAAACCCACCTTGGCGGGAGACATTTTCCGAATGACGCCGAAGTTGAATGTGAAGTGAAAACGTGGTTTAGAAATAAAGGGACAATGTATGTATATAAATAAACTTGTTTCAAGTTGTTATCTTATTTAGTTATTTCTCTACAGCCATTTGTGACTTACTTATTAACTCACCCTCGTAATTCCCGACGACAGTATCCGTGTTGCCACGAGGCAGAAAATCTGTCAATAGACACCTCGGCGTCCAAGACAAAAGTCCTTAACGTGAAAATGTCTGTGCTCACGGCCTGAAAGCTGTTGGGGAAATCGACGTGTTCAGATCTACTTCTTCAACACTATGTGCATACATAGGCATTTAGCCAGCTCACCCCAAGCCCTCATATCCTTAGGTATCCCACATAGTCCCTCAACCAACTCACCCCAAGCACTCATATCCTTAGGTATCACACATAGTCCCTCAACCAACTCACTCCATGCCCTCATATCCTTAGCTATTCCACATAGTCCCTAAACCAACTTACCGCAAGCCCTCATATCCTTAGGTATCCCACATAGTCCCTCAACCAACTCAACCCAAGCACTCATATCCTTAGGTATCCCACATAGTCCCTCAACCAACTCACCCCAAGCCCTCATATCCTTAGGTATCCCACATAGTCCCTCAACCAACTCATTCCATGCCCTCATATCTTTAGCTATCCCACATAGTCCCTCAACAAACTCACCCCGTGCCCTCATATCTTTAGCTATCCCAAATAGTCCCTCAACCAACTCACTCCATGCCGTCATATCTTTAGCTATCCCACATACTCCCTCAACCAACTCACTCCATGCCGTCATATCTTTAGCTATCCCACATACTCCCTCAACCAACTCACCCCGTGCCCTCATATTTTTAGCTATCCCACATAGTCCCTAAACCAACTCACCCCAAGCCCTCATATCTTTAGCTATCCCACATAGTCCCTAAACCAACTCACCCCATGCCCTCATATCTTTAGCTATCCCACATAGACCCTCAACCAACTCACTCCATGCCCTCATATCTTTAGCTATCCCACATAGTCCCTCAACCAACTCAACCCCATGCCCTCATATCTTTAGCTATCCCACATTGTCCCCAAACCATCGAACCCCAAGCCCTCATATCTTTAGCTCTTCGACATAGTCCCTATACCAACTAACCCCAAGCCCTCATATCTTTAGCTATCCCACATAGTCCCTCAACCAACTCACCCAATGCCCTCATATCTGTAGCTATCCCATATTGTCCCTAAACTATCGAACCCCAAGCCCTCATATCTTTAGCTATCCCACATAGTCCCTCAACCAACTCACCCCAAGCCCTCATATCTTTAGCTATTCCACATAGTCCCTCAACCAACTCACCCCATGCCCTCATATCTTTAGCTATCCCACATTGTCCCCAAACCATCGAACCCCAAGCCCTCATATCTTTAGCTCTTCCACATAGTCCCTATACCATCTAACCCCAAGCCCTCATATCTTTAGCTATACCACATAGTCCCTCAACCAACTCACCCCATGCCCTCATATCTGTAGCTATCCCACATTGTCCCTAAACCATCGAACCCCAAGCCCTCATATCTTTAGCTCTTCCACATAGTCCCTCAACCAACTCACTCCATGCCCTCATATCTTTAGCTATCCCACATAGTCCCTCAACCAACTCACCCCATGCCCTCATATCTTTAGCTATCCCACATAGTCCCTCAACCAACTCACCCCATGTCCTCATATCTTTAGCTATCCCACATAGTCCCTCAACCAACTCACCCCATGCCCTCATATCTTTAGCTATCCCACATAGTCCCTCAACCAACTCACCCCATGCCCTCATATCTTTAGCTATCCCATATAGTCCCTCAACCAACTCACCCCAAGCCCTCATATCTTTAGCTATCCCACATAGTCCCTCAACCAACTCACCCCATGCCCTCATATATTTAGATATCCCACATAGTCCCTCAACCAACTCACCCCATGCCCTCATATCTTTAGCTATCCCACATAGTCCCTCAACCAACCCACCCCATGCCCTATCTGTAGCTATCCCACATAATCCCTCAACCAACTCACCCCATGCCCTCATATCCTTAGCTATCCCACATAATCCCTCAACCAACTCACCCCAAGCCCTCATATCTGTAGCTATCCCACATAATCCCTCAACCAACTCACCCCATGCCCTCATATCTGTAGCTATCCCACATAATCCCTCAACCAACTCACCCCATGCCCTCATATCTGTATCTATCCCATGCAGCTCCGTCCATGGCCTGCCATGTTATTTATTTATGTTTCCATTCCTCCTCTCCATGTGTTTTAGGCCTTCTTCCTCTCTATGTGTTTTCGGCTTTCTTCCCCTCCGTGTGTTTTCGGTCTTCCTCTTCTTCATGTGTCTTGTGTATTCCAGATAAAGGCTGTTCTAGTTATGCTATATTCAGGTTTTCTCAATGTAAGTCCTAACCAGACCCAGGGTTTTTTCTCAACCTCTTGGTTCACTTGCATTTGTCTAGTTTGCCACACGCACGCACACACACATTATTATTCACTGTCAGAAACATATTATTGCCACACAAAAATATTATTTCCAATATCTTATTTTTAATAAAGAATTAGTTTTATTCATATTTACACATTTTATTTATATTTTCAAATGGCATGTTTGTATCTGACATCCTTCACATGATATATTAATCTCATCTCTCATTTCACCATGTTCCTCTTGTATCTTGCGGTGTCGAGGTGAAGTATAAACATCGTGAGAGTGCCCGATTATGGGCTTCGTATATCGATATTACCATGGACTCTGCTATTCCCTCCGTCCAACGTTTACCTGGTCGGCCTATTCCTCTGTTTCCATCTGGTCTGTACATCATTGCTTGTTGTGGTATACTGTTAGTTGGTAACCTACTTGCATGGCCAAACCATTTACTTGCTGCTTTCTAATAAAATATAGTGCTGCTTTAACCCCCACTTTAGTCCTGATTTCTTCATTTCTGATCTTATCTCTTCTTGATACGTTGAGTATTCTTCTCAGGAACCTCATTTTTGTTGTGATTTTGCTTTTCTCTTTTTCTTTCATTGTCCAGGTTTGGCATTGGTAGCATAGAGTTGGTAGGAAGATTGTGTTGTAAAGTACTTTCTTAGTAGTTATTCTTCTTTAGTTATAGTCTGTCTGTCTGTCTGTCTGTCTGTCTGTCAGATCTGTATCTCAGACAGATATATTAATATAGCATATAATTATAGTATAACTGAGAAAATAAAGCATCCCCCATCCATCCACCATGTGCAATGCCGATAAGCATGGGCGGTCATGATTTGCGATTTCACTCGATCACCAGAGTCGTGGATCAGCTCAGTGTTCTTGTCTCGATCATGGCACGTGGCCAACCTATCCAGGTATTTACTTCTCTGTCTTCCCCTACTTATAGTATAATGAGAGGTCGGCGTGGCTAAGATGATACATTTATATAGCACCTACTTGTAATAGAACAGACAGGTCGGCGTAGCTAAGATGATACATTAGTTTAGCACCTACTTGTAATAGAACTGGCAGGTTGGCGTGGTTAAGATGATACTTTAGTTTAGCACCTACTTGTAATAGAACTGGCAGGTCGGCGTAGCTAAGATGATACATTAGTTTAGCACCTACTTGTAATAGAACTGGCATGTCGGCGTGGCTAAGATGATACATTAGTTTAGCACCTACTTGTAATAGAACTGGCAGGTCGGCGTGGCTAAGATGATACATTAGTTTAGCACCTACTTGTAATAGAACTGACAGGTCGGCGTGGCTAAGCGATTAATGAGTTTAAACTTTAATTTGTCACGATGGCGTAGTGGGTTCGTTCTTCACTCCATCAGTTGGAATTCAATGTTGGCTTCTCGTTCAGAAAGCAATAATAAACTGCTGAACGTAAAATGGCCTGGTATAATCACAAACGGCCAATAGGGGCTGGGGTTGGTTATTACGTCCTGCAAAGGCCATGCATTAAAAAACCAATAGTAAAACTGACATATGTGACATGTGTGTGAATGTGTATATAACCCCTCACCGCGTGAGGCGTGGCCTGGTGTCTTGGCCTTACCTTGACGGCGCTCATATTTTGTATTGTCGTCCATGGTTAGTTCTGTCTCTGCTGCTTCCTGGAATATCAGTGACATAAACAACATGTCACGTTAGTTGTTTCTATCCTTGATAGTAAACTACCCTCATATTGTACACACATATCATAGCTAGTTGTTTCTTTCCTTGACAGTAAACTACCGTCATATTGTACATACATATCATAGCTAGTAGAGCCAAGCAGAGATAGCAAGAATACCACATGACGAGAACACAGAAGAAGAACCATTAGAGAACTGTTTGCGGACGACCAAGCACTAATAGCAAAATCAGAAGCTGGATTACAAGACCACATGAATAGTCTAAACGAAATGTGTAGGGAACATAATATGAAAATTAGCACAAGCAAAACAGAGGTAATGACTATAACTTAAGAAGAACAAACAACAACAATTCACCTAAACGAACATCCCTTGAAACAAGTGAAGAGTTTCAAGTACCTGAGGACGTATAATATCATCAAATGGCAGATCAGAAGACGAGATTGAAAATAGGTGCAATAAGGCAAATCAACTCATTGGACAAATGGCACCAATACTAAAGAACAAACATGTATCAGTTACTACTAAGAAAGCACTTTACAACACAATCTTCCTACCAACTCTATGCTACCAATGCCAAACCGAGACAATGACAGAAAAAGAGAAAAGAAAAATCACAACAACAGAAATGAGGTTCCTGAGAAGAATACTCAACGTATCAAGAAGAGATAAGATCAGAAATGAAGAAATCAGGCTAAAGTGGGGGTTAAAGCAGCACTAGATTTTATTCGAAAGCAGCAAGTCAAATGGTCTTGGCCATGCAAGTAGATTACCAGTCAACAGCATACCACAACAAGCAATGATGTACAGACCAGATGGAAACAGAGGAAGAGGCCGACCACGTAAACGTTGGACGGAGGGAATAGCAGAGTCCATGGGAATATCGATATATGAAGCCCATAATCGGGCACTCTCACGAAGTTTATACTTCACCTCGACACCACAAGGTACAAGAGGAACATGAGACGAGATGAGATGAGATGAGATCATAGCTAGTTGTTTATTTCCTTGACAGTAAACTTCCATCTTTTTTTGCCTCCTTACATAATATTCAGACTTCTCTGTGAAAAAAAAGCAAAAGAAGCATGGCTTGGGGAAAAGTGCTTAGAAATTGAAAACCAACACAACAGTCAAAATACCAAATTAGTGCACAAAAGAATTCAGGAACTTACTAATAAAAGAACAAGCACATCAACAGGGTGTCTAAAAACAAAAGATGGCAAAATCATAATAGAAAAAGACCAGATTCTACATGGACAGATTATGTGAAACACCTTTATGATGATAACAGAGACGAACAGTATGATATTAGATTTAATAATGAAGGACCGCCAATTTTGGAGATGGAGGTTCGAAATGTTCTTAAGCATATGAAAGCTGGCAATGTCCCCGGTGCAGATAACATCACAACATAAATGATTAAAGCTTTAGAAGAATTTGGACTAGAGCAAGTCACCAGACTGCTGAACACATTATATGATACTGGAGATATACCTCCTGAATTATGTAACTCTGTATTTATTGCAATCCCAAAGAAATCAGGAACCTTGGAATATGATCAACATAGAACAATTAGTATAATGAGTCACATCACAAAGATTTTGCTAAGAATTATCATGCAAAGAGTGAGGAAGAAGATACAACCTGAAATAGGGGAAGAACAATGTGGTTTTGTAGAAGGAAAGGGTACAGTAAATGCTGTGTATATGTTGCGAACAGTTATTCAACGTGCTATAGAAGTAAACAAGGATATACATCTTTGCTTTATTGACTATACAAAGGCTTTTGATAGAGTTAGACATGTCAACGTGGTGGATATGATTGCAGATCTACAAATTGATGGGAAAGACATTAGACTTATAAAAAACATATATTGGAAACAACAAGCTGCAATAAGGATTGATAATGAAGTGGGACAGTATCAGCCAATTAAGAGAGGTGTTAGGCAGGGATGTTGTGATGTCTCCAGATCTTTTTTCCCTATACAGTGAAAATATTTTCAGAAATGTAGAGGATATAAATGGAATCAGCATTGGAGGACGAAAAATCAATAGCATTGTTGTTTGTCCATCAAGAATGATGATGACCATTCATTTCATCCAGTGGGGTTGAAGGTGTGGAGCCGTGGGTTCTAAGATGGCTGATAAGGCCTATTTTGGCTCGAAATGTTCTTTGACAATGTGGGCAAAGAATGCTTGACGTCTCTGGAGGAGGATTTCCTGCAGTGGTTTTTCTGTCCTGCCTTTTCTTCACAGCTTTTGCAGTCCTGGTTGCCTCACATATGACTGCACCTTTGCGTAATGATGCACGCCACGAATTTCGGTCTCTGGCTGCAGCCTCCCAGGTGTCATGATGAATTCCAAAAGCATTCAGTGAAATTTTCAGAGTGTCTTTAAAGCGTTTCCTCTGGCCACCTTGGGAGCGTTTACCACAACGCAGTTCGCTGTAAAAAATTCGTTTAGGGAGCCTGTGATCTGGCATGCGAGTCAAGTGACCAGCCCAACGAATCTGATTCTTCATCAGTATAGTGTGGATACTGGGCATGGATGCTCTTTCTAGGACTTCAGTGTCTGGAATCTTGTCTTGCCATTTAATCTTCAGTAAGCTTCCTTAGGCAGACTGTGTGGAAGTGGTTTAATTTCCTAGCGTGTCGCTGATAAACAGTCCAGGTTTCACAAGCATATAGCAGTGTGGATAATACAACTGCTTTGTAGACTTTTAGCTTTGTTTGCAGGCTTATTCCAGTTCTGTCCCATACATTCTTGTACAGTCTGCCAAAGGCCGCACTGGCCTTGGAGATTCTTGCATTCACTTCATCATCAATTGTGGCAGCTTGTGACACAGTGCTGCCAAGATAGGTGAATTTGTCCACAACACTTAGTCTATGATCATTCACTTTGATATTCGGCACAGTGTGATTATTCCCTGGAGCTGGCTGGTACATAACTACAGTCTTCTCCAAGTTGATATTGAACCCAAAGTTGGCACAGGCATGTGAGAAAGCTGAAACATTATGTTGCATGTCCGCCTCTGAGTTGGCGTATAGAGCGCAATCATCAGCAAACAGGAGCTCTCTGACGGTGTCGCTGTTAATTTTGGTTTTAGCTTTCAGCCTTCTGAGATTGAATAACTTTCCATCCATACGGTAGTTGATGTCTATTCCAATGTCGTCGTTCTCGAAGGCATTCATCAACATGGCTGAAAACATGAGGCTGAACAGTGTTGGTGCCAGGACACATCCTTGCTTCACTCCATTGGTGACAGGAAAGGGTTCAGACAGTTCACCATTTTCCTGTACTCTTGCCTGCATGCCGTCATGAAATAGCCGCACTATTTGGACAAACTTTCGTGGACAGCCATATTTTGCCATAATCTTCCACAGTCCTTCTCTGCTGACTGTATCAAAAGCCTTGGTAAGGTCAATGAAAGTGGAGAACATTTCGCAGTTCTGTTCCTGACATTTCTCTTGCAGCTGCCTTGCAGCGAAAATCATGTCAACAGTTCCACGTTCTTTTCTGAAGCCACATTGACTCTCAGGAAGAAGACCTTGATCGAGATGGGCCGTGAGGCGATTGAGAAGAATTCTGGCGAGTATCTTCCCTGCAATTGAAAGCAAGGAGATGCCTCGGTGGTTGTCACAGGATTGGCGGTTTCCTTTACGTTTGTAAAGGTGGACTATTGACGCGTCCTTGAAATCTTGTGGCATGGTCTCGTTCACCCATATGTTTGTAAAGACTTGGTGAAGCTGCTCTGTTAGGACCGGCCCACCTGCCTTGTATATCTCTGCTGGGATGGAGTCAGGACCAGGTGCCTTGCCGCTGGAGAGTTGCTGGATGGCTTTGTTTACTTCCACTATGGTTGGCAGGTCATCAAGTGTCTCATTGGTGGGAACTTGAGGAAGGCAGTTGATGGTTTCATCATCGAAGAAGGAAGTTGCATTTAAGATTTTGCTGAAATGCTCTGCCCAGCGTTGAAGGATTTCCTTCTTATCGGTGACCAATGTTCCCCCATCTGCACTGAGGAGGGGAACTATGCCTGGTGATGTAGGACCATAGACCGCTTTCAGTGAGTCGTAGAAGTTTTTCATATCATGTCTGTCAGCAAAGCCCTGAATTTCATCAGCTTTGCTGCTCAGCCAGGAGTCCCGCATGTGCCGAAGTTTCTGCTGCACTACTCTCTGAATGTTCTTGAAGGCATCTTTTTTTTATGTTGACTTTGGGTCATTCAAATGTGCCTTGAGGAGAAGATGTTTCTCGGCCAGCAATTGGTTGATGTCTTCGGAATTTTCATCAAACCAGTCTTTATGCTTTCGGGGGGCTGGACCCAGGATTTCCATAGCAGTGTTGTAAATTATGTCCTTTAGGGCTCTCCATTCTGTTTCTGTATCCTGTCTAGCTGCAGCATTGGGCTTGAGGCGGTCTTCCAGCATATTTTCAAACGACTGCTGCATTTTCTTGCTGTTTAGGCGGGTGACATTTAGCTTTTTTTGCATTTTCGCCCCTTGAGGACGCCGTGGTGGCCTGATGTGAATGTTTATTTTCGAGACAATAAGACGATGGTCTGTCCAACATTCGGCACCACACATGGATTTTGTCACTCGAACGTCTTGTCTGTCACTCCTCCTGACGATGACATAGTCAATGAGGTGCCAGTGTTTCGAGCGAGGGTGCATCCACGATGTCCTATTTCTCATGGGGAGACGGAAAATTGTGTTCGTAATCAGGAGATCATGTTCGGCACATGTCTGAAGGAGGCGGAGTCCATTGCTGTTACAATTTCCGACTCCATGCTTTCCAATAATGCCACTCCAAGAGGTGGTGTCCGTGCCTACTCTGGCATTGAAATCCCCAAGGAGTATACGTTTGTCTCCTTTGGGAACAGATGTTAATACATTGTGCAGGTCCTCATAGAACTTGTTCTTCACATCATCTTCGTTGGTCATAGTTGGTGCGTAGACACTCACAATGGTTGCATGCTTCCTTCCATTCAGCAGGGGCAACTTCATGGTCATGAGCCTGTCGTTTATAGCCTTTGGAAATCCAGCTAATTTGCCGACCAGGGCTGACTTAATGGCAAATCCCACACCGGATTGACGTCTTTCCTCGCTTTTCCTTCCACTCCAGAAAAATGTGTAGCCGGCACCTATTTCACAGATTTGGCCTTCTTCTGCAAGTCGTGTCTCGCTCAAGGCTGCAATGTCAATGTTGTACCTGCCCAGCTCTCTCCCAATCAGTGCTGTTCGTCTCTCTGGACCCGACGCGCCATCTCTGTCAAGTAGGGTGCGTACATTCCAAGTTCCAATTGTTAAGGGAATATGGTTTACTCTTTTAGCTTTGCTTGTTTTAACTTTCTTTGTATGTCGACCGCAGTTAGGGTACCCACCAACCGCGGCTAGCTGGTTAGGTAGTGATGGAGCAGACAATGTTTAGGGCACCTTTTCTAGCCCCTTCCTCATGCTATGGAGGTGAGCAGTGTGTTCCTATAGAGGGCTGCTCAGTCGCTCAGGGGGCTGCCGAATCCCACTGCTGCTCCGGTCAGTAGAAGACGACCATATGGCCTGAGCCGCCTGTGTGCAGGTCTGCGACTACGGCTGCCAGCGTACCCACGCCTGCCGCTTCGCCGCTCGCCCATCGCCACAGGGCTTGAAGGTGATATATGACGTTGAATGAAGAATGACTTGCGCGATGACTTGAATTAAAGTGAGGAAGAGTTGCGCAATTCGTCGACCTCACTCTCTCGCCTGAGTCCATCTGAATCCAGTGGCAAGACAAGTCGAGACGACTGGAGACGAATACAGGTGCAGTGGATGACCAGGGCGCTCTACGTGCCTTGCCGTGCTCATTACGTTCCACAACGCTTTGCAGGTAAACGCCGTCTTGCCCGTTGAATCAGGAATGATTTCTTCCGCGCAGTCTGCCGGATCATGTCTTCACATGCTGGGTAGGCATGCCCTAGTTTACCTCTTGGTTTGACACCAAATCGGATACCCATGCCTGGTTTAGCCAGCCTCTCACAGCTGTTGCCCGGGGGGTGGCCGCTGTCGCATGCTGACAGCTACTAGGAGCCACAGGCACGAGCTGGGTGTCAGGCTTGGACCAGTGGGGGATGGGTCCTGAAGAGGACATGAGAGTCATCCTTACCAAAGGTTCAATAACATTAGATATGCAGATGATACAGTATTAATTGCAGACAATGCGCAGGACCTGCAACAATTAGTAGATGCGGTTGTTGTACACAGTGGGCAACTGGGGTTAGAATTAAATTGTAAAAAGACTCAGGTTATGTTCGTCACTAGGAAGAAAGAAGTGCCACAATGTAATATACAAGTAAATGGAAATATTCTTCAACAAGTGAATCGGTACAATTATCTTGGAACAGTCATAACATCTGATGGGAGATGCCTTGAAGAGATTAAAACAAGAATCGCCATGGCGAAAGTAGCCTTTAGCAAGATGAAAAACATTCTGACCAATAAAAAGATGTCATTTGAAACGAGAAAAAGAGTGTTGATGGGATACATAGAGCCTGTTCTTTTGTATGGATGTGAAACTTGGACAATGAGCAGTTAAGCTGAAAAACATCTGATGGTGCAGAAATGTGGTTTCTGAGGAAAATGCAAAGAATACCATGGACAGACAGAAAAACCAATGACCAAGTACTACAGGAGACAAATGAACATCGTAAAATGATGAGAGAAATTAGACGTAAGCAGTGTGGTTTCTGAGGAAAATGCAAAGAATACCATGGACAGACAGAAAAACCAATGACCAAGTACTACAGGAGACAAATGAACATCGTAAACTGATTAGAGAAATTAGACGTTGACAGTCAAAATGTTTTTGACATGTCATGAGAAGAAATGGATTGGAGAACTTGGTGACAACTGGCAAGATCGAAAGGAACAGACCAAGAGGAAGACCGAGAGGAAAATACCTGGATGGCTTAGCCACATGGCATGGACGAGACAGGAACACTGAGCTGATCCACGACACTGGTGATCGAGTGAAATGGCGAGTCATGACCGCCCACGCTTTCCGGCATGACACATGATTGATTGATTGAAACTACCGTCATATTGTACACACATATCATAGCTAGATGTTTCTTTCCTTGACAGTAAACTACCATCATATTCTACACACATATCATAGCTAGTTGTTTCTTTCTTTGATAGTAAACTACCACCATATTGTACACACATATCATAGCTAGATGTTTCTTTCCTTGACAGTAAACTACCATCGTATTGTATACACATATCATAGCTAGATGTTTCTTTCCTTGATAGTAAACTGCCGTCATGATTGGGGAGATGGGGTAGGACAGACAGACAGACAGACAGACAGACAGACAGACAGACAGACAAACAGACAGACAGATAGACAGACAGACAGACAGACAGACAGACAGACAGACAGACAGAGAACGAACCAGAAAACTTTGTTTTCAAACGATTAAGAATTGGGCACATAGGCCAGTCTGACATCGTATACAGTATGCTGACATACATTATTTCATTCATACATCATTGATGAAGATAATTTTAAACATCAACAACAGCATATAAACGCAGAATACAAGCATGGAAAATGTGGAATAATGAATAATACATGACTTACGACAACAAATTTGTGATATGGCAATGAGAGAGAGAGAGAGAGAGAGAGAGAGAGAGAGAGAGAGAGAGAGAGAGAGAGAGAGAGAGAGAGAGAGGGAGAGAGAACGGAACAATGAGAAAGAGAGAGAGGGGGGATGTGGCGAACGAAATGACGAACGAAACAATGAGAAAGAGAGAGAGTGAGAGAGAGAGAGAGAGAGAGAGAGAGAGAGAGAGAGAGAGAGAGAGAGAGAGAGAGAGAGAGAGAGAAAGAGAATAATTAAAAAAATAGAGAGAACGAAGGTTATAGTTATAGTAACTGCCTTATTTAATGAAGTCCTATGAAAATTATCTCAGTCTCAGAGCTGCACTGAGCGCCTCCACTTCTAATCTCATGCTGACGGTCGTCTTTGAATATTCTCCATTCTGCTCCGTGATGCTCTGGCGAACCCAGTTTGCCGTGAAGCTTCATCTCGACCTCTCATCACGCTGCATTGATTAGCCTGTTTGTACTATTAAATCACCTTCCCCAGCGATATCCTCTATCAGCTGCCTTATTTCTAACTCTGCTATCCCATCGCACCACTCCATACATTCTCTACCAAGGCTTGTACAGACTAGACGATGTGTTTCCCTATCTTGGCGTGTGTGAATTCATTCATCCCTACAGTTACATCTTCACCCTGTATCACTTGTGTGATTGTCGTCTTTGCCATGGTCATCCATGACATACCTCTCTTAAGTCTTGCTTTCGCTGAGGATTGAACTAGAACTGCTATCGTTGTAAGTAAGCATACTAATAACCACAGTGGGTGGTTGTATCTCAGTAACACGGACTAACAATTGCACCGAAGCAGTACAATCACAGCCATCAACTGAGGCAGTACAATCACAGCCAGCAACTGAAGCAGTACAATCACAGCCACAACTAAACTAATCACAGCCAGCAACTGCAGCAGTACAATCACAGTTAGTAACTGCAGCAGTACAATCACTGCCAACAAGAGATGAAAGACACTTACCTTCAAGTTGTCAATGCCACGTCCGCTAACTGAGCACACCATTAACATGGCCCCCAGCAAACAAATCTGCCTCATCATGCTAATGGTGGAGATCATAGTGAGCAAGAGACGATATACTCTACAGAACACTATCTAGCTCTTGTTTCTAGTTTGATGTACTTCCGTCCGCAGATGTTATACTCGATATTTTATGGTTGTTTACCTTTGGTCTACACTACTACGTGTTGGATTACGGTTGGCGTAAGCAGACTAACGTCTTTGTAATTCATATTGGTGTTGTTCTTTGATTCAAAATCACATAAAATCAATTGTTTAACTCTATTGTCGACTTCCTCTCGAATTTATTAGGACATGGTCGTTCGTGTCTTAACAATATACCAAGTCGGCAACTTGATAAAGCGTTTATAAAGGCGCTAAAAATAGGTAAAATATTGTATGATCTGGTATCACTTTATCGACAATAGTGTGCAAACATTCTTCTTCTTCTTCTTCTTCTTCTTCTTCTTCTTCTTCTTCTTCTTCTTCTTCTTCTTCTTCTGCTTCTTCTTCTTCTTCTTCTTCAGCATTCCGAGCCATTGAGGTTCTTTACTGCAGATACAAGCCGTCTTCTTGTGATGCCGAGAAGTACTGACACGTGGCAGGTTATAACGCGGGCATAATCCACCTTCTTGTCTTCATGAAGTGATAATCTGTGAATTACTCCAACAGACGTCTCTATGACATGATAGTCTGTGAACTAATCCATCTAGATTCTCCTTGACGTGATAACATGTGAACTACTCCATGAGAAGTCTTTATGACGTGATAACATGTGAACTACTCCATCAGAAGTCTCAATGACGTGATAATCTGTGAACTACTCCATCAGACGTCTCCATGACATGATAATCTATGAACTAATCCATCTAAATTCTCCTTGACGTGATAATATATGAACTATTCCATTATAAGTCTTTATGACGTGACAATCTGTGAACTACTCCATCAGAAGTCTCCATGACGTGATAATATATGAACTATTCCATGATAAGTCTCCATGACTTGACAATCTGTGATCTACTCCATCAGAAGCTCTATGACACGATAATCTGTGAACTATTCCATCAGAAGTCTCCATGACGTGATAATCTGTCAACTATTCCATCAGAAGTCTCCACGACGTGATAATATGTGAATTACTCCATCAGAAGTCTCAATGACATGACAGTTTGTGAACTACTCCATCAGAAGTCTCCATAAAGTGATAATATGTGAACTACTCCACATTGTAGTCTCATGGCGTGATAATCTGTGAACTACTCCATCAGAAGTCTCCATGAAGTGATAATATGTGAATTACTCCACATTGTAGTCTCATGGCGTGATAATCTGTGAACTGCTCCATCAGAAGTCTCCATAACATGATAATCTGTGAACTACTCCATGACGCCCGAAGGGTGGTTTTGGATAGTGTCATTGCGTGTGGTTGTACACTTTCTTTGATTTCGTCAGTCCATTTTCTAATCGGGCGTCCTCTTGCTCTCTTAGCAGATGTTCCTTGATATGAGGCCAATGCTGGTAGTTGGTGGTGTTTCATTCTAACGAGATGGTCAAAGCATTTAGTCTTCTGTCTTTCAATAAATGTGACACAAGGATTTGATCCAACTATCTGTCTGATACCATCATGTCTTACTCGATCTCGGATTGTTAATTTGCAGCTCTCTCCAAGTTTTTCATCTGACAGGTGTTGATTTTGCTTATGTGTGATTTGGATAATGTCCAAGTTCGACACTGGTAGCATAGGGCTGGTGTGAATATCCTATTTATTCTATGTGGGTTTGCGGATATAGATATACTTGGATGTTTCAGCCTTTTCCTGATCTACAAACACAATATTCTGCTGGTCACTGTATACGATGGATTTTACCCCCACTTATTTGTCTATTTTACCCCCACTTATTTGTCTAAGTGTGAATAGTGGGTCAGTGCAACTGGTGAAGTTTGGTTCTTGTTGTCCGCAGCTTGTGTGCACACAGATGAGGTTATCTATGTTATGTGTCGGGGTTAAGTAATTCTTGTCAGTATTCTGCACACCTTGCTAGTCTTTGTTGTGGAATAAATAATGTTATACCTCTTTTGCTGTATATGATGGTAGTTGGGTTGTAGCATGCATTTATGTTACTCATATTGTTGACACGTTTATAAAACTCTCTTGGGTAGTCTTTGCTATGGGTTGTCATCTGTTCACCGAATATTCTCCTGAATCCATATTTAGATGCTTTTATTATTCCTTTAGCATTTCGTCTTGCTATTATATAAGTAACATAGTCTTGTTAAGATTTAGTTGCTATCCGTCTAGCACTATCATCTTTCTGAATGCTATCGTTAACTTCATTGCTCCACCAGGCTGTTCTTAATCTTTGTCCTGCCCTACTTTCCTGGTTCCACATTTATTTTCCAGTGTGTCGAACTTGGCAGCCTTGAAAAATGCAAATTCCTTATCTACACTTGAGTAATCGTCAGGGAAGTTCTTTTGTAGGTTTATGATTCCTTGTTTGAATTCGTAGTTGACCGTATTTTTCTGAAACCTCCTATAATTGATGATATCTGTTGTTACGTTTTTGCTTCTTAAAGTGGCTTAAAATAGTGGGAGTCTCCGTGGCGAAGTGGTCAAGTGTATGATTTCCAGTAGAATAAAGTCAGTTTTCCATACATATGGTAATCTATGTGTTACATCGCCTGTTGTCTCTGTGTTAACTCATGCCAAACCAATTTGGTTGTTTTGGCGTTCAATGATTATTAGTTATATATTAGTTATATTGCCGGAAATCAGAAGTTGGATTCTTCAGTTGGATCCTCCTTAGTTGGATCGCTGCAGCCCTCTTCCAAAGGAAAGCAGTTTTTAGATGTGACAGTTGGATGTCGGAACCACCAACAATATATCCTGGCCTACCACAGGGATCACCATTATCTCCGGTACTGTTCAACGCCTACACTGTGAGAATTACCAGTGAGCAGATCACTGGACCTGGCAGGACATTGTCATATGCCGACGATGTTTTAGTGTATCGCCAGGGTAAGGATAGAGACCATGTTGCTGTGGAACTACAAACCGAACTCAATCGCATAAGTACTTGGTGTGTTGAGGCTGAGGCAATGGTCAACCCAACAAAGGCAACAGTGACTTGGTTCCTGTTGAATAATCATATTGTCAACACTCCAACACCAACTGTAAAGCTGTGTTCAGAGACGATGGAAAGAACGCAGGCAATGAATTACCTGGGGATACGGTTTGATCGAAGCCTTGCTTATAATGAGCACATAGACCAGGTGATAACAAAGGCCAAGCGGGGCTTGGCTGCGATGCGGGTGATGGTGGCAGCAAACTGTGAGCAGCGCCATCCGTGTCTTCTATACGAAAGGCTGGTCATGTCTGTTTTTGAGTATGCGATGGCAATCCTGACTCTCAGCCGTAAGCAGATAGAAAGGATGGAAAGGATACAGAATGAAGCTATGCGCATTATTCTTGGATGTACAAGAGATACAGCATGCAGGGCGATGCGCTACCTTCTTGATTTCCAACCATTGAAGACAGAATACAAGTCTGCAGAGCTCGAGCCTACCTCAGAGTTAACGCAAACACACAACATCCACTGCATAGTGAAATTATGAAGGTGAAGGGCAGCAGGTTAAAAAGAGGACGGTCGTGGATGGGTCAAGCCGAAGACATTCTTCAACAGGTGTGTTCACTTAAGGACTTAGAACCTGGCGAGGAGTGGGTACAAGTGCCAACAGATTTCTGCACATTTTTTTCAGTTTGCATCCAACTAGACAGAAAATGCAGACATGAAAACCCTTCAGCTGTGGAGGCGGAAGAACAAGCGTTGTTTTTCGAGAATTCCCTAGACGGTGATGCTGTCAATTACACAGATGGGTCGGTCGTCAGACATGTGAGAAGCTCATGGGTCTTTACGGCTCAGGCCGGAGGAAGAATTGTGAAGGAGGACTCTGGTGCTTTTGCTGAGACCACATGGAAGTCATGGCAGTAAGTAAAGCAATAACATGGCTCGAGACACAGACATTCACTAGGGCATGTTTCCTTAGCGACTCAATGAACATGCTCCAGAGAATAGAGATGAGGGAGATCCGAAGAGAATGGTTGCTGTCTCTGTCTCGGCTGGCAAAGATTAGTTTCATCTTCGTGCCAGGGCATGCGGGAGTACAAGGGAATGAGCGGGCTGACAAGCTCGCAGGTAACGCTACTGTGGATGGCGGGCGCGCCATGGACCAGGCTGACATTCTGAATGCTCTACGACAGTGGTTCTCAATCGGTGGGAAATTCCCCCCCCCCCCCAGGGGGGAATTTTAGGGTTTCCAGGGGGGGGGGGGAGGGGGGAATGAAGATCATTTCAAGATAGCGTTAATACAAGAACCGATTACTTGATATTGCTTTTCCCTTCATACTTTACAGTTATGCAAGTCTCATCCTTCTAAAATTCATTTTATAAAGTAAGTAGACCCACAAATCACATTTTAATGTGGATGTCTAGACCTGTTTTAACTATATTTACCTTCCATTTTTACGTATACTGTTTAGGGGTGGGGGGATTTTTAGGTAGGAAATATGAAAGGGGGGAATGACGTTCTGAAAATATGGTAAAGGGGGGCACGGGCCAAATTTTTGATAGGAAGGGGGGGGGGGGGGATGGCGTTCTGAAAATATGGTGAAGGGGAGTACGGGCCAAAAAAGGTTGAGAACTACTGCTCTACGAGAAGTAAGACTTTTGCGAGAACCAAGTGATGACTGTGAATCTATTACCATGGCCAGACTGCGAGAACAGCCAATTAATAGAGGTGTGGCCAAACAAGGACACTACGCAGAAAGCCAAAGAAGAATGATAAACCAACACAGAACTGGTGTCGATAGCCGCTACACGCTGCGGGATTTGCTGAGGAGGGGATCCGAGCACTTATGGACTGAATGATTCGATGTGCAATAAGGATGATCTGTCGACTAACTAAATAACTAACTAGTTATATTTGTCGTGCGTTATGCTTTATAGTGTCGTCCCTGGAGTGAGGGGAATCAACACCCACATTTTTATAAATCCCATATCATAATTCTGGAGATATCCACTAGTTTCCGTCCACAACACTCCCTCAGTTCATGGACACCTCTTTCTCTCTCTCTATCATCACTGGATCATGCCCCCTCTCATTCTTCCCCAAACAACATACTCAACAACTCTAGCTTCTAAAAAATTAATAACAATTAATTTATTAAAAGACAAGTGTATGTGTGAGGGAAGTGTATGCAAAGAATGTGTTTTTTTATATTCGAGTGTATCTGTAGATTCAGAGCAGCAGATCAGGAGCCAAGTCAGATCATCATCATAGCAAGGGTACGCCACAGCATGATAGCTTAGCACATGAAGACCTCACCCATTGATGCGTCTCTTCTTCCAGACGTTGACTTTCTCCGGTATCTACTGGGTCGACTAGATGCATGATCCTCCGAAAATAGTTATCGTTTAACATTAATCATGGATCTGTCACTCACGGTAAAGACTAAGGTCCCTATGACTCAGATAAGTACGGATCTCTGTACCGTGAAAACTAGGTTTTAATGTCACAGGTCTCACACTTGTTCTAATCCATTGTTCTAGATTGTCACACACAAACGGTTCTAAAGTACTTCTTCACTGGACTAAATTATTCCACGAGAACACCATGTTCAATGTTCTTTTCTACTCACTAGTGTTCAGTGGTATGTGGTGAAGAAACGAGTATCACCCAACCTGGGTGAATCCCTATTGCCAAAGAATCGTTTATAATGTTTTTCTCAACTGAGCCAGGTTCGTATGGACCCTCTGGATCCTAGGCCCAGCATAAACAGTGCTGACTACACTTTCCTCTGTGTATTTATTAATCTTATAAAATAAAGTGAATGTTCATTTGATGTTCTTCTTAATCAGAGTAGAACTCCATCAAACCCAGTGTAGAGCTTCCTCGTAACTGTCGGGGAATCTGTTAGAGAACGAGAACACATCTGGTGAAGGTCCCCTGATACTGATCCCTACTAGCTGAGTGTAGGCCTATGGCCTCGCTCAGATATTTATCAGCAACTAAACTCTGTCATGGATCAGAGTGGATCATCACCTCACCATGAATCAGGTTAAGACAAGCAAAGACCAATAGACAGAGTGCAGAACCCCAGTGGACACCTCACCTACACTATTCTTACTAGCAGAGCTAATTATTACCCCACTACTCTATTCTCAACTAGCAGAGCTAATTATTTCCTCACCCTAGATAGTTTTAACAAGGCTACTGCCTATATTAATTATGCCTAAATACACTGTATGGAGTACCTTATGAAACACCGCATTACTCCTGGATGGCCTCTACAATTTGCCATAAAGACACATGTTATTTAACTTTAAGTAAATCTAAACACGGTAGATGCTCTCCGAATTCATAACTGCGGTAACGAAACACGTCAACGCAAGTCAACTTTCTTGTCTACACTAACTGTAAACAAGTCATGTTTTTGTCAAGCAGCCTTGGATGGTCTGGTGACGTTCTTTGATGTCACCACAGTTAGTCCCCAAGGGTACACAATCGGCTTTTTCAATTTCACCAGAATACTGATCTCCCCCTTTCGTTAACTGACGCCAAAGTCTTCTCCCTTGATCGTCAACCCAGGTGTCTCCAAGGGTAGACAATCAGTCACCAATTTCACAAGAGTAGTTTCCCCTTTTTCTCAACAACAGCCCCCGTCTCTCTTTGTTCCTGCTGGTCGACAAAATAACCTCGACCTATTTTTCCGTCTACCAGGGAATTCTCAAGGACGGCGGTGCCGTTTCATCTCCCTGCCACTCGTAGTAAACAACTGCAGCTGTTAATATAGCTGGTCGCGGTTATTTTTATCATCTTATCGCTAACGACAGTGGTTTTCGTGACAATATTGTCGAGTGGTAATGGTGACCCTAGAATTTGTTATATTTTAGTCTTTATGTTAGAGACAAGTTATTGTGATGGTAGAGTATTAGTTGTATTTTAGTTATTATGTCACAGTACAATGATTGTGACGTTATAATTAATTATAAGTCATTATGTTACAGTGCAGTGATTGTGACGTTAGAATTAATGTTAAATCATTATGTTACCTGAAGTACAACGGAAGGAGACGAAGCCTTGTTACAAACCTTTGAGAACAAAATTTTAAGACGCATCTTTGGACCCATTAGGGATACACAAAGTGGAGAGTGGAAAAGAAGAAGTAACAAAGACATTTATGATCTGTTTAAGTTCCCGCTAATCACTGGTATCATGAAGGCTAATAGACTACAATGGCTGGGGCATATAGAAAGAATGGAAGATAATAGGGAAACAAAACTCGCTTACACTCAGGAAATAAATGACCGTAGACCCCGAGGTAGACCAAGAAGACGGTGGAGAGATAATACATATACAGACCTACAAGCACTTGGAATCAACGACTGGCAAGAGAAGGTCCACCAGAGAGACGAATGGAGACGTATTATATCTGCAGCAAAGAACCTCAATGGCTCGGAACGCTGAAGAAGAAGAAGAAGAAGAAGAAGAAGAAGAAGAAGAAGAAGAAGAAGAAGAAGAAGAAGAAGAAGAAGAAGAAGAAGAAGAAGAAGAGGAAGAAGAAGAAGAAGAAGAAGAAGAAGAATTATGTTACAGTGCAGTGATTGCATGTTAAGTCATTATGTTACAGTGCAGTGATTGTCACGTTAGAATTAATGTTAAGCCATTATGTTACTGCCTGCTCTATGGCGAAGGGTCTACGGACGCAATTCGTAATCTCGCATAGAGCGTTCGAAACACAGTTGCGGGCGACTTGGCAGTAAACCGCATTTCGTTGATTTTCATACAGTGATATGAGTGCCGGTCATTCAGAAAGCAATGGTAAACTATTGAACGTTACATGCCAAGATATCACAAACCGCCAACAACAACAAAAAATGCTGGGAATGTGCAACTAACTTATTATGTTACAGAGAGGTTATAGTTATATTGTTGGGTATTTGTTAAATTTTAGTTATTTATTTTACAAAGTAGTGATTGTGATTCTAGAGTATTAGTTATATTTTAGTTTATAAATTATAGAGTAGTAATTGTGATGATAGGGTCACAAACTGTCATTTACTGCCAATATAGCACCTTGCATGAATGGATGGCGGGGGTGGGGGTGGGGGGGGGGGGTCTTTGAGCCTGAAGAATAAAGGCCTCCTGGCTAGTGCAGTCGCCGCGAACTGTGCAGGTTAGGATTTTCTTTTTGCCCCAGATAGAAACAAAATCCCACACCTCACCGAGGTCACTCGGCCAGCCGCTCCTCCTGATAGGGTATTAGTTATATTTTAGCAATTATGTTACAGAGGGAGAAATGCGATGTTAAAGTAGTGTTTATATTTTTTTTTATTATGTTACAGAGTAGTATCGTGATCGTATATTTTTATTTATATTTTAGTTGTTATGTTAAAGAGTAATTCTTGTGTTGGTAGAGCATTAATTATATTTTAGTTATTATGTTAGAGAGCGGTATTTGTGATAGTAATTATATGAATTGGAAACAATAGGTATATTAAGCTCCTGCGAGAAGAAACGTACTAAACACAAACGCGTTGCACATACCTTACCAGGAGATCCATTGTATATCGGAATACAGGTGAAAATCCAAAATCAGAAGTAATCAATAAATATATAAAATTAACAATAAAATAAAATACACACAAAAGCGTACAATACGACACACAGGACGGCCTACGTTTCGATTCTCAGAATCTTTGTCAAAGACAGGACAACACAGATAGATAAACAACGAAAAAAAAAACAGCAAAAAGCACCACTACACTGTTTCCATGTGGGAGCAGAAAAAAGGCGGCTTTGCCAGTTGCCAACTGCAAACGAGAACAGGTGGAAAGACGAATTCACGCGGCTTACGAGACATGTGACGCAAGACGCCAATGACAGGACGGACAAACTGGACTGAGCGTTGGATGGGGACGAATGTGCTTGGGACTAAGAGCGACTGTATAGCTGAATTGACCGTAGTGAATAAAGTCATTGTTTGCGCTGTGGGATTGTGTAACTGAGATAGTTTGCGTGAGCCAGCATGGGGTGAGAACATAGCGATGTTGCATATGAACGGCGTATGACGACTGTTGTAGATATTGTTGATATATCAAACTGAACGATGTACATAAATATAGCACTGTATTACAGTTATCCATTGATATTTAAGAAACGCTATGTGTACTGGTCTTCGACTAATGTTGATTGCGTATGACGTCAGGTCTTAAGTAGAAAGATTAATTGAGCGATGAGCTAAGTTAATCTGTAAGACTCTGACAGTGTTATGCACATGACATCATAATGGAGACGAACACGGTGACGTTATAAGGACAGTTTAAAGATGGCCGTTCCACTTTTGACACTCACCAAAGAGGAGCAGCGTTCTGTTATCCATTGTTTGATCAGTGAAAGGGTGAAACATATAGAAATTCATCGGCAAATGAAGATCCAGTATAGCTGTCACAAAATAAAACCCCGCGTTTGACCAGCTGATTACTATAAACGGCTTTCTGATTAAACCGGACTGTCTGCAAAGCGACAATTGTTTCAACTAATACAGAGAAAACATTCATAGTTGTGGCTGCACGTGTTCACAAACAGGTCGGGCATAAATAACAGCTGCACGTGTACATCTGGTCAGCAACAATAGGAACATTCGGAAGTGAGATGAATGCATACATCGCTTTGACAGTTTATCAACAGTCAGAGACAACCGGAATTGCCAGCTAGGGACAGGAAACAGTCCGTCTGTCAATTAGAGTTTCCCGACATCAAACAGAAATGGCAGCGGTGATTGTCACTAGTCGACAGAAGATTGACGGCTTGTTATTGGCAACTGTTGTTGGGAGTATCCAGGAACTCGCTAGCTTGTTTTGGGAATCTAAACAACTGATGACAACTCTGACATTGATGGACCCAGGGAAGATAGATTCTTGACAATGGATGATATGCCCAAATAACACCTGCAGGACATCAACCATGTCACGTGACCAGTTTTAGGGGTTTGCCAGAAAACCATGATTGGAGAGGACAGTTGAACTCAAACCTTGGATTTTAGCGGACGTGCTTCGGCACTGCAGTTCTGACTGGAATAATGTCTACCGTGTGCTTATTAGTGGATTTAATGGTTCACGTGCCTGTCATGGCAATTTGTAGATGTGATTTGTTAGACTGCAGTGTTGCCTAAGGTAGTATACTATGTAATTAGTCCTAATTAATTTAGGCGGTAGCATGGTGAAAACTAGTTAGAGTAGTGAAGTGATATTGGCTCTGCTAGGGTGAATAGAATACTGAGGTTGCACTCTGTTTATTGGTCTTTCCTTGTCATAGCCTGATTCGGACGTAGGTGAGAAGCTATAAGGCTCTCTGACAGAGTAGTTAGCTGTAAAATAACAGAGCAGGGTAATAAGCTTACACCCAGCCGGTAGGATCAGTGACTAGTGCTCTCACATGATGTGTTGGTTTTCCCACAGGTTCCCCACCAGTTACTAGGAAATTCAACACTGGTTTTGAAGAAGTGCACTCCAATTGGACGAACACCAGTTGGACTCTAAAATGATTCTTACGGAAAAGGAATAACGTCCGAGAAGAAAGATGGTATATGTTTACGCTGGACTCATACTCAGAAGGGTTCACCATGGTATGGCCCAGAAGAGCCAGCCAATATAACGACTCCTGCGTGGTATGGTTCACATAGGATGGGTGATGATTGTTGATATATCACACATCAGACAAACATGGTTTAAGGAACGAGAACATTAACGGATAAGTCACATCGTGTGCTAGATTCCAGTGTAATATTACATATGACATATACTTGAACCTATATGAACACTAGTTAGGATCAAGTGTAGAAACATTAACAGTAAAACCTAAATACACTACAAAGGATTTGTGCATTCTTTAGGACCGATAGGAACTTACAAAGTTAGTTTGCAACCAGTCCGTGATCAATCTGTAATTACAAACAGTATCTATTTCGGATGATCATGAGGATGGATTACCAGGTGGCTACAGATGACAGTCAGTATCCGGCAAGAGGGTTTCGACACTGGGTGAGGTGCACTGGTTATGATTTAATGTGCTGTGGTGTGCCCTTGCAATGAAGAACTGACTATGCTATTATCTGAAAGTCCGATCATACACACATTATAGAACACATCACATCATTTTCTTTGCATACACGCCTTACGTACATTACACATTTTTCTTTTAATAAATTAATCTTTATTAATGTTTAGAAGCAAGAGTTGTTGAATATGTTGCGTTGGGGAAGTATGAGAGGGGCATAGTACGACAGTGAGAGAGTGATAGGAAAAGGTGTCCACGGGCTGATGGAGTGTGTTGGACGGAAGCTGGTGGATTCTCCAGGATATTGATAAGGAAAAAAAATATTATAATGTGGGTGTTGACTCTCCTCACTCCAGGGACGACACTTTAATTGGACACACGACATTATTGGGGCTCGATAACGGGATCTTTGGACAGCGGGATCTCTCGTACATGTGATCTTTGGACAGCGGGATCTCTCGTACATGTGATCTTTGGACAGCGGGATCTCTTGTACATGTGATCTTTGGACAGCGAGTTCTCTTGCAAGTGGGATCCTTTGACAGTGGGATCTTCTGACAACGGGGTCTTTTGACACGGGATCCTTGGTTATAAACGGAGATATTATATTGGAGAATCCAGCTAGAGTGAATGTGGATAGGGGTTAGGACAAATATCTTACCTGTTCACACTTCACACGTCTGCATAGGTCTGTGGTCCTAATTCTACTCTTGTCACTGAGTGATTGTGTTGGGTTGTGTGGTGTGTTATATAATATATATAGATACATTGAATTTGGTCATTATCTATATAGTTGTTTAGAGATAATCTATACTCTATCTGCTGAGTTACCTCTCTGTAAAATGGCCACCCCTAAACTAACCACTGCAGAATTAAAGGCAAAGGGGGAAGAAATGGGACTGTCGAGTTCTGCTCTAACGGATTACATACAGGAAGTGGAGAGAGAGTATCGTCAAGCAGAAAGGGATGATCGAAAGGCCGAGTTGGAATTGAGAAGGATGGAGTTGGAACAGGCTGCTAAGAAACTTGAAGCTGAACAGGCTGCTAAGAAATTAGAGGCTGAACAGGAAGCACAGAAAAGGGAGCACGAGTACCGGATGCGGGAACTCGAGCTCAAGAGGCAATCTAATGGGGAAACTGAGGGGGCAGTTGGAGGTTCCTCCGTCCCAGGCTCAACCCCAGCAGGTGGACATAGTTACCATGCTATGAAGTTTCCTCTAGCGATCTACGAGGAGGACAAAGAGAAGATTGACCAGTACCTTCAACGCTTCGAGGCCATGTCCGTGGCTATGGGTCTGGAGCGTAACAAATGGAATCTCAAGTTATCCCAGGGATTACGCGGGACCGGTTACGAGGTTTATTCTCGCCTGCCACCAGGACATGAGAACAATTATGACGAGTTGAAGACGGCTCTGCTGAAAAGATTCGAGGTAACATCACATACCTACCGAAAAAAATTTCGAGCAGCGAAACGAGAACCGGGGGAGTTGTTTGCCGCTTACAGTTTGCGTCTAAAATCCTATCTCCACAAGTGGATGGATTTGGCTGGGTTCGCACATGACTATGAGAGTCTGGAAGAACTCATGGTGGTCGACCAGCTGAAGAAGCAAATGTCGAAACCGCTCAGGACATTCCTGGGAGAGCAAGGAGCGGAACGTATTGACCTCGTGACTAAATTAGCAGAACGGTTCGTCGAAGTACATGGGGAGGCAGGGGACAACCTTTCAACCAACACCAAAAGTCAGGAGAAACATGACAAGAAGAAAGCCAAATACTCAGGAACCAAAAAGTGGGAACCTTATGTGCAAAAATCAGAGGATAGTTCAGAGAAGAAGAAGGAGGGAAGCAAGAGCACTTCAAGCTCTACACCAAAACGACCGTGGTCGGAGAAGTGGTGTTCAATTTGTAAGTCACCCTCTCACAATACGAGGGACTGCAAATCGAAGGCTAAGAGCCCTCACTTCGCAGCATGTCAAGTGACTTCCAAGGAGGTTGTCACGGAAAATGCCAAGTTCAACAAGGAAGCTCGCCACCAGGAGAGCTCACTCAAATCCGGTACTAGAAAATCTAGGACAGGGAAATGGTGCAACCAATGCCAGTCAAACACGCACAATGCTATTGACTGCAGGGGAAAGTCAGGAGACTCTAAATTCGTCGTGTGCCCCGGGAAACCTAAGGTGGAGCCCACCGAACAGGTCGAGGCCGAGGAAGAGACTCCAGACCAGGAAAAACCACCTGTAGTGGAATTGGTAGAGGTTAACGGTCGTCAAGTGGAGTGTTTGTACGACACAGGACTGGACGGGGAGGCCGTGATTTCTGCGGATCTGGTACATCCAGAACAATTCACAGGTGAGACATGGGAGATACAGCCTGCACAGAAGAGTGCTGTAGCCATGAAGTTGCCCATTGCTAATGTGGAGATTCGGTCAAGGTACGTCACCGGCACCATCAAGGGCCGCTGTATTGAACGATCCCATTTTTCCAGTAATCCTAGGTTGCCGGTATGTCTTTCTGGGAATGCCCAGGGAGCCAATCCATATGGGAGCAATGCAGACTCGCTCTCAGACGAGAACGGAAGAGGCAGAAGCAATTGTGACTAACCCAATGCCGGGGGAGCTACGAACTGCCCAGAGTGAGGATGATACTTTACGTCCTTGCTACAGAAAGCTGCAGAAAAGTGCTGATCCACCAGGACGGGGGCAGTACTACATGAAGAATAGGATACTCTACAGGAGAGCAGGAAGGGGAGACAACCTATACGGTCAGTTGGTCGTCCCGAAAGCTCACCGGTCCCAGATTCTTCATATTGGGCATACCATCTCCTTTAGTGGACACATGGGTATTGCCGCCACCATGCAGCGGATTTCCTGCCATTACTATTGGCCGGGAATGACAGATGATGTGCGTCGGTATGTGAAGTCATGCCCTGAGTGCCAGAGGGTGGCACCGAAACACTGGACAGCACCGGTGGTGTTGGGTGAGATGCCCATCATGAACTCTCCTTTCGAGAGGGTAGCCATCGATATCGTGGGTCCACTTCCCAGGACTAGGAAGAGGAACATGTATATACTCACAATGGTGGATTGCTGTACAATGTGGGGTGAAGCCATACCGTTGACCACGATTGACTCGAAAAGAGTGGCGGACGCACTGATGGAGGCCTTTACCAGATTAGGCTTTCCGGATCAAATTCTGACGGACAATGGGTCTCAGTTTTGTGGAAAACTTATGGAGGAGGTATTTAGAGTGTTTCACTCTAACCACATACATACCAGCCCTTACCATCCTCAAGCCAATGGACAAGTAGAGCGTTTCAACGGCACGTTGATGACAATGCTCAGGAAACTGGCACAGGAAAAACCTGATAGGTGGGATGAATATATCCCAGCAGCACTCTTTGCCTATCGGGAAGTTCCTCATGGCTCAACAGGACTACCACCCGCCACGTTGCTGTTTGGTCGTCCAATCAAAGGACCGTTGGAAGCCATGTTGAGGAGTTGGACTGAAGAGGGGACGTCAGAAGAAGTGATCTCATCCTATAAATACGTGGAGGAACTGAAAGAAAAACTCCACAAGGGATGGACTCTGGCAAATCAAAACTTGAAAAAGGCCAGGAAAAGACATGCGGCTTACTACAAACGTAGGTCGAAAGACAGATCTCTAGAGGTGGGAGACAAAGTATTGTTGCTACTCCCTACGGGAAACAACAAACTGGAGATAGGTTGGCAAGGACCATTTCCCGTAGAAAGGGTGATATCCAGAACCAACTATCAGATTCGAATCCGGGGAAAGTCGAAGATTTTCCATATCAATCTCTTGCGGAAATACGAAGAGAGACCGGGAGACAAGGCAGCTCACCTCATGGCAATGGCAGTTGCAGTGGAGACCGACGTGGGAACCAGCGAAGGCAGGGAATATCCCCTGGTACACCAGGAAACCTACAAGGATGTGCAGGTGAACCCTGATCTGACCTCTCAGGAGAGGGAAAAGATAACCCAGGTTCTCAAGTCTCATAAGGAGATACTGACTGATAAACCAGGACGAACGAGGTTGATTGAGTTCGAGATGACTTTGACCACACAGGAGCCTGTTCGCCAGAAGGTTTACCCAGTGCCATTCTCTAAGGAAAAGGCCCTGGAGGAGGAAATACAAAAACTGCTGGAGGATGACGTGATTGCACCATCCACATCCCCATACAATGCAGGGGTAGTTTTGTTACGGAAACCAAGTGGAGAACACCGGTTGTGTATAGATTACCGACTTCTGAACAGTCATACACAGTTTCAGGTGGAACCATTGCCGAATCCAACCCAGTTATTCGCTAGGCTCCATAAGGCTCGGTACTTTTCAAAGGTGGATCTGAGTAGGGGGTACTATCAGATACCAGTCAAACCGGAGATTCGACCACTGTTAGCTTTCAGTACACCCAGTGGACACTACGAATTCAAGGTCATGCCCTTTGGACTCAGCAATGCACCCAGTGTGTTTACTCGCATGATGAGGACGGTACTAGATCCTTTACAGGATCCGGCCATCATCTCATTCATGGATGATATTCTGATTTCCAGTGACAGCTTGGATGACCACTTGACAATCCTTGGAGAGAGTGTTTAATAGACTCAAGGAAGCAGGGCTTACCGCTCGTCCAACCAAGTGCATGATTGGTTACCAGACTCTGGAATTTCTAGGTCACACCATCACTCCAGGACACATAGTCCCGGAAGAAAAGAACCTGGAGAAAATCAGAAATGCACCAAGGCCAAAAACGAAGAAGGATGTGCGATCTTTTCTCTCGTTGTGTGGGTTCTACCACAAATTTATCCCACATTTCACTGAACTGGGAGCTCCATTGACAGGAAACTTTGAAAAAGGGATTCCCGGACCAGATCGTTTGGACACCAGAATGTGAGAATGCCTATAGTCAGTTAAAGGAGGCCTTGGTCAGCAAACCTGTATTACAGCTCCCTGACCTTTCCAAACCATTTGTGTTGAGAACGGATGCGAGTGCGATTGGAATTGGAGCAGCTTTGTTACAAGAAGGAAAAGACGATGCTTCGGTTTTGAAACCTGTGGCATACGCAAGCAAGAAATTACTGCAGGCTGAGAGGAATTATTCAACCGTCGAGAGAGAGTGCTTGTCTCTCGTATGGGCAGTGCAAAAATTCCAGCCATATTTGTATGGAGTTAAGTTTCGGGTTCAGTCGGATCATCAGCCCCTGATGTTCCTGGCTACTTCTCAGAAGCTCAACGCCCGTTTGATGCGGTGGTCTTTGTTACTTCAACCCTATAATTTCACAGTGGAGTACATTCCTGGGAAGGAAAATGTTGGAGCGGACTTCTTGTCAAGACACCCAGCTCCTGAGGAAAAGGAATGAATCATCTGGATTAATCACGGTGTAGAAGAGTGAGATGGACTACTCTCTTAAGAGGGGGCCTATGTCACAAAATAAAACCCCGCGTTTGACCAGCTGATTACTATAAACGGCTTTCTGATTAAACGGACTGTCTGCAAAGCGACAATTGTTTCAACTAATACAGAGAAAACATTCATAGTTGTGGCTGCACGTGTTCACAAACAGGTCGGGCATAAATAACAGCTGCACGTGTACATCTGGTCAGCAAAAATAGGAACATTCGGAAGTGAGATGAATGCATACATCGCTTTGACAGTTTATCAACAGTCAGAGACAACCGGAATTGCCAGCTAGGGACAGGAAACAGTCCGTCTGTCAATTAGAGTTTCCCGACATCAAACAGAAATGGCAGCGGTGATTGTCACTAGTCGACAGAAGATTGACGGCTTGTTATTGGCAACTGTTGTTGGGAGTATCCAGGAACTCGCTAGCTTGTTTTGGGAATCTAAACAACTGATGACAACTCTGACATTGATGGACCCAGGGAAGATAGATTCTTGACAATGGATGATATGCCCAAATAACACCTGCAGGACATCAACCATGTCACGTGACCAGTTTTAGGGGTTTGCCAGAAAACCATGATTGGAGAGGACAGTTGAACTCAAACCTTGGATTTTAGCGGACGTGCTTCGGCACTGCAGTTCTGACTGGAATAATGTCTACCGTGTGCTTATTAGTGGATTTAATGGTTCACGTGCCTGTCATGGCAATTTGTAGATGTGATTTGTTAGACTGCAGTGTTGCCTAAGGTAGTATACTATGTAATTAGTCCTAATTAATTTAGGCGGTAGCATGTGAACACTCGTTAGAGTAGTGAAGTGATATTGGCTCTGCTAGGGTGAATAGAATACTGAGGTTGCACTCTGTTTATTGGTCTTTCCTTGTCATAGCCTGATTCGGACGTAGGTGAGAAGCTATAAGGCTCTCTGACAGAGTAGTTAGCTGTAAAATAACAGAGCAGGGTAATAAGCTTACACCCAGCCGGTAGGATCAGTGACTAGTGCTCTCACATGATGTGTTGGTTTTCCCACAGGTTCCCCACCAGTTACTAGGAAATTCAACACTGGTTTTGAAGAAGTGCACTCCAATTGGACGAACACCAGTTGGACTCTAAAATGATTCTTACGGAAAAGGAATAACGTCCGAGAAGAAAGATGGTATATGTTTACGCTGGACTCATACTCAGAAGGGTTCACCATGGTATGGCCCAGAAGAGCCAGCCAATATAACGACTCCTGCGTGGTATGGTTCACATAGGATGGGTGATGATTGTTGATATATCACACATCAGACAAACATGGTTTAAGGAACGAGAACATTAACGGATAAGTCACATCGTGTGCTAGATTCCAGTGTAATATTACATATGACATATACTTGAACCTATATGAACACTAGTTAGGATCAAGTGTAGAAACATTAACAGTAAAACCTAAATACACTACAAAGGATTTGTGCATTCTTTAGGACCGATAGGAACTTACAAAGTTAGTTTGCAACCAGTCCGTGATCAATCTGTAATTACAAACAGTATCTATTTCGGATGATCATGAGGATGGATTACCAGGTGGCTACAGATGACAGTCAGTATCCGGCAAGAGGGTTTCGACACTGGGTGAGGTGCACTGGTTATGATTTAATGTGCTGTGGTGTGCCCTTGCAATGAAGAACTGACTATGCTATTATCTGAAAGTCCGATCATACACACATTATAGAACACATCACTCATTTTCTTTGCATACACGCCTTACGTACATTACACATTTTTCTTTTAATAAATTAATCTTTATTAATTTTTAGAAGCAAGAGTTGTCGAATATGTTGCGTTGGGGAAGTATGAGAGGGGCATAGTACGACAGTGAGAGAGTGATAGGAAAAGGTGTCCACGGGCTGATGGAGTGTGTTGGACGGGAGCTGGTGGATTCTCCAGGATATTGATAGGGAAAAGAAAAATATTATAATGTGGGTGTTGACTCTCCTCACTCCAGGGACGACACTTTAATTGGACACACGACAATAGCGATGCATGCCTGTCTGTCCAGTAAGTGTATGAGTGGAGTAGGAAGTTTCAAAACAGCGTGACTTCTGTGACACACTGTTCACGATAGGGCCAGGCACACCGAGTAGTGACCCAAGAGAATTTTTTTACTACAAGAATTCAAGCACTTTATTGGCATTGGAGGACTTGCATTGAACGCAATGGTGACTCCATCTAAAAATGATACACGTGTTCTTTATTTATTTATTTCCCGAATATTTCACCCCAAAATAAAACATTTAAGGTTTTCATCTGTGGCCACCTGGTGCCATCGAGAGTTGTGACTGTGTTGCTAGAGTATGAATTCTATATTTGATTTTTTGTTAAAACATAATTATGGTAATTGCGGTGGTAGAATAGTAGTAACATTTAAGATATTAGTAACTGTGGAATGTGCCAGGCTCAGAGGGTTCATGGCTTGCCATTAGGTTGACGACTGTATCGTAACATCCAGTATGAGAAAGAACATCTGGAGCGGTTTATTGAAGCACGTTGACAGGTTTTGTCCTTAACCCCTAAATTCAGTGTAACTCTCTGAGAGTAGGCCGACCTCCATGGTCTAGAGGTTACACGACTTACTCCGTAATCTCGTATACGCTCGTAAATAACGTGACGACGGTGAGAAATGTAACTTACAGGGTATGTGAGCCGGTCGCTCGGAAAGCAATAGCAAACTACTGAGCGTAATCTTGCCAAGAAATCAACAATCAGCTGAAAGATGCTGATGTTGACAGCGATGCCCTGTAAAGGATATGCAAACAATTTTTTTTTCCTCTGAGATTAGTGGCGTGAGTCATACCAAACCACAGGAGACTTCATGCAGGGAAACGGTTGTGACATTATTCTGAAGTGTGTGTGTGCGCGTATGTGTGTGCGTGCGTGCGTGTGTGTGTGTGTGTGTGTGTGCGTGCGTGCAGACAGACAGATAATTCTTGTACTAATATGCTTTTGCTCTGTTCCTCATCATCATCATCATCATCATCATCACCATGAATACTAAATATAGATACACAATTCAACACATGGTGCACATTTGCAATTGCAACACATTTTAAAAAAAATTTATTTTATATTTAAAATCAAAGTGATTCACCTGTACGAAGACAAACGTTATGTTCGTCACCAGGAAGAAGTAAATGCCACAATGTAATATACAAGTAAACTGGAATATTCTTAAACAAGTGAATCGGTACAATTATCTCGGAACAGCCATAACATCTGACGGGAGATGCCCTAAAGAAATTTGAACAAGAATTGCCATGGTGAAGGTAGCCTTTTGCAAGATGGAAAACACATTGACCAATGAACAGATGTCATTTGCAACGAGGCAAAGAGTGTTAAAGTGCTACATTGAACCTGTAATTTTGCATGGATGTGAAACATGGACAGTGAGCAGACATGCTAAAAAACATCTAATGGCTGAGGAGATGTTCTTTCTGAGGAAAAGACAGACAGAAAAACCAATGACCAAGTCCTAGAAGAAACAAACGAAAACCGTAAACTGATTAGAGAAATTAGACGTAGACAGTCACAATATTTTGGACACATTATGAGAAGAAATAAATTGGAGAACTTGGTGACAACTGGCAAGATTGAGGGGAAAAGAAAAAGGGAAGGCAGAGAAGTAAATACCTGGATGATTTTGCCAGGTGGTATGATCAAGACAAGAACACAGAGCTGATCAACGACTCTGGTGATCGTGTGAAATGGCGACACATGACCGCCCACGCTAATCGGCATGGCACATGATGATGATCATGAATTGACCTTAAAATCTCGATTATGTTGATAGACACTGGTGAGTTCAGCTCAGAAACATGACTAACACGGAAGGGCATGGCTGTTTATTCACAAGGATAATAAGTGTCCGACCCCAGTACAATAACAGGTGCTCCTGTACAACCTACACAAGTTATCGATGCAAAAGGACTCTGGTCTTTGTCCGTGTCCATGTTGTCATGGTTACCAGAGTAACTTACGCTGATTTGTTTAGCAGATCCGTGGGGGTGGGACACCACAATGTAGACAGGGATAATTGGATTTTCTTTCTCCCGATCTGTGTGCATGTCCTTGTACATCGCTCTGAAAAATTCTGCCAGTGAATGAAAACACCTTTTATATCTCTTTTTCATTTTCTTCAGTCTCTGTGCAAAGTTCAGGTTGTGGGTTACATACACCAGATGGCACTTATCAGTACCTACAGATTTACAGTAATGTGTCATATCAGTCAGTGTCACAACATCTGTACAGAGATCAGGTGTTTCACCTGAATCAAAAAATAAATTACATGTAGTGTGTTCAGCTTCCATTCTATCGTAAATAAGGCGGCGTGCTGAGGTTACGAAAATATAAGCAACATCGTCATTTGGTGGTAAATCATACAAGCATTCTTTACATTCAGATTGTCCAGAGAATACTTTCTTACTTATAACAACATTAGTAACCCATCCACTTCCCACCCTCATCTGGTTGCCGCCCCTGGTACTGTACCACGAATATGAAATGTCAGTACTTGGGACAGTCTCAGACCGCGCCATACTGGCACACTTGACTGACAGCTGGACAGTCAGATCTGACACACTTTTGATTGCCTTCAGTACCTTTTCTTTACGGTAAAAAGGCGGGAGATTGTCCAGACTGAACTTGTCAAGAGGAAAGAAATTATGATGGCCTGGATTCTTCTGACAGGTGTCGCCATGTTTGTGCAGATCTTCTTCATCAACACTACTGAAGTTATCTTCCCCTGGCCCTGTAGAACAGATAGTTAGTTAATTAGCAGCATATCCTTTACAGGACGTCGCAGTCAACACCAGCATTGTTTGGCTGTTTGTGATTTCTTGCAAAGTTTACGTTCAGTAGTTTGCCACTGCTTTCTGAAAGACAGGCACTCATTCCATTGCATGAAAATACCAAAGCAAAGCGGTCTTCTGCCAAATCGCCCACAGCTGTGTTTCGAAAGTGATATGCTGGATTAGGAATTGCTACCTTAACCCCTTCGCCACAGAGCCGGTATACAACAGAGGGAGATAATATTACTATTGTACACACAGGTAATGGTCTTCAGCTAATACCTGTAACACTGTCATACACGATATACTAGGGGAGGTCATTAAGTAACAGTAATTTTACAAATAACTCTTCTCCAATAGAGCGCAACAGAAATTGTGTGTTATTTCTCAACATAGTCCTCCTGTCTGACCAACACACCTGATCCACCTGTCCAATAGCTTGTTGATGACGTTTATGAGTGTGGCCTTAAACCAATTTTGCACTGCCTCCTATACCACGTTGTCATCTGCAAACCTCAGAGTCCGTAAATGTTCTTTCAAGGGGCCAAACAAGTAAAAGTCCGATCATGCCAAGTGTGGACTGTATGCTGGATGTTTCAAGACCCCAGATCTCATAGCATGTGGTAGATCCATTGTATCCGCAGCTGTATGAGGGTGGGTGTTGTCGTGCAGCAAGAATACTCATTCTGAGGGAGGTTGTCTATAGTCTTTCATATTCTGTGTAATAACACTTCTGTTACTTAATGAAAATTCTATTTGTGGCAAGTTCTGGGATTTTACACTACCTGCTATCTGGATGGGGGGAAAGTTCAATAATTTATTAAAGTCGGCACGAAACGATGTACTTTCTTTAGCATTGTAAAAAACAAAAAGAATGATTTCTTGTAAGGAACAAGAACAAAAAAAGTACTCTAAAAAGTAAAGATCCGAACAATAGAGTGGACAATTATTAAAAGGTGGTATATTTACACAAAGCATGACTGAAGAAGTTATAACTTGTGACATAGTTGACTGAGTTAGTTCAACTTCTGTTATAGTTAAGTGAACATGATACATTTCTGTTATAGATGACCGAAAATTCATCTTACAGTGACTGGCGACTGAACATGCTATATTTCTGTCATATGTATCAAAGAATTTTATACTTACGTTACAGTTTCATAAGAAAGTTATACGCCGGCCATAGATAACAAAACAATTTAAAGGCTGTCCATTTTTACTACATGCCATATACATGATTATTCCTCAATGATTAGTGAAAGAACTAGTTTTATTTCTGCCCTAATTAACTGAACTAGCTTATGTGTATCGTATTTAACTGACCAAGTTATATTTATGTCATAGTTAATTCAACAAGTTATACTTATGTCGTAGTTAAATGAAGAAACTATACTTATGTCATAGTTAACTGACCATATTATACTTATGTCATAGTTAACTGGACAGGTTATACTTATGTCATAGTTAACTGAACAAGTTATACTTATGTCATAGTTAACTGAACAGGTTATGCTGATGTCATAGTTAACTGAACTAACTATAATTATGTCGTAGTTAACTGAAGAAACTATACTTATGTCATAGTTAACTGAACAGGTTATACTTATGTCATAGTTAACTGAACAGTTTATACTTATGTCATAGTTAACTGAAGAAGTTATACTTATGTCATAGATATCTGAACAAATTGTCGAAGTTAATTGAACAAATTATAATTATGACTTAGTTAACTGAAGAAGCTATACTTATGGCTTAATTAATTGGATGAGTTGCATTTCGGTGATAAGTGTAGCTCTACTTGTCATTGAAAAAGTTTTACTTTTGTGTTAGTTATAGTTATATTCATCACTGAACAAGAATACATTGCTTTAATCATGGTCATGGACATCTGCACAGTCTCTGGCCTTCTTGGCTGTTGTAACTACAACAATTTCAATTAGAGTACAACTACAACAACATCATTTAGAGTAACAACCTCAATTTCAATTAGAGTAACAACTACAACATCATATAGATTAACAACAGCTACAATATAATTTAGAATAGCAACTACAACAACATCATTTAGAGTAACAGTAATTACACATGTATATAGAGTGATAACCACAACTGTATTCAGAGTAATAATAATAAAAACTTCATTTAGTTTAACAATAATAACAACTTAATTTAGAGTAACATCTACAGCTTCATATAGTGCAATAATCACAACAGCTTCATTCAACGTGACAACCAACAATAACATCATTTAGATTAACAACAATAACAACTTAGTTTAGAACAACAATATTAACAACTTCATTTAGAGTAACAACCTACAACAACATCATTTAGAGTAACAACAATAACAACTTAATTTAGAGTTACAATAATGACAACTTCATTTAAAGTAAGAACTACAACAACTTCATTTAAAGTAATAATAATAATGACTTTATTTAGAGTAACAATTACAATTTCGTTTAGTGAGTAGTATACAATGTGCAAACTAAGTATCATTGTAGGACTTTAATCCTTCGTAAATCGTTCTTTACAGGGTTATCCGGCCATCTTGTTTCGTCACAAAACCGGCCCGCAATTTACCCAGATATTTTGAACTTGGCGGGTGTTTTTCTTGGGTTTTGAATGACTACTTCCGGTTGTCGTGATGACTACTTCCGGTCCCCAGGGCGGTGGCGGTGGCGGCGGGGCAGCCGGCGGCGGTGGTGGGGTGGACAACGAGACAAGCCCCGGTCATGTGGAATACTTATATAGTAGACCAAATAGTCGCCGGGTTCGAGTCCCAGTGTGCGCGCGTGTGTGTGTGTGTGTGTGTGTGTGTGTGTGTGTGTGTGTGTGTGTGTGTGTGTGTGTGTGTGTGTGTGTGTGTGTGTGGTGCGGTATGCGCGACCTCCAGTCATATCGATCCACTTCTATGAGGAGACCGAAATCAATATGACAGAGAAATGATTTAGTCCATCTCTCGAGCTAACCCGAGTAGGTCAAGTAATGACCGTCTTAATAAACTTTTGCACGGCTCAGTATGCTAATTCACCAGAAGTCCGTACCCCTATGTATATCCTTTACGCGTTTGGTTAAAATCTGGTCTAAAAATATACTAGACAAAGAAATTTATTTACAAATTAAACCTAAAAACTTAATTAATCACCAAAATATCTTGTATGTATATTGGAGAATAGGTACGTCAATAAAAATCTACGAGTCTCCATTAATTTAAACCATAGAGTATCAAGATATACATTAAATATGTAATATTATTAAACCCCACAGGTTATACTCCCTTAATTATAAATTACGGATCCAAGGGGAGAGTAATCGGTCCCTTGACTAAACCAGAATTGTCCCCCTTCTACACACTAACTTCCCCTGACCCCCAATCGTTACCTGCGCGCACAAGCAACAAGTGACGCTTCACCGAACACGCCCCGCGAGAAAAATACAAGGGCTGACCAGCGACCAGCGAGATTAAATGATACCGCTCATGTAGAACGCCTACGGAATTGTCAATTAACATGGACGGCCTTCAATGCTTATTGTAGATAGCGGTCAGAAGATTGTGAAGGGAATATCTGTGGCGAAAAAATAAAAATATTCCTAATCCGAAACCGTTTATATATATATATATATATATATATATATATATATATATATATATATATATATATATATATATATATATATATATATATATATATATATATATATATATTATTTGAAATATTTAATATAAATAGATATGTATGTATTATGAATGTATGTAACTATGTATTTATATATGTATGTAATTCTATAGCTGTAGGTAAGTTGTCCCAGTGACTATATATACGTACTTGCCTTGATGACTTAGTCACGCGTCTGTGTGTGTGTGTGTGCATGCGTGCGTGCGCGCGTGTAGCCTATCAATTACAGGACATCACAGTCAGTCACAACATTCGGTGGAGTGGTGTGCTTGCTGGCCATGTTTGCGATTCTCATTTTGAATGAACGACAATCATGTCACGTGCGTATGCGTACGCGTATGTGTATATACATGCGTGTGTGCATGCACGCGCGCGCGTGTGCTATCAATTACAGGACGTCACGCTCAACCTCAACATTCTTTGGAGTTTCGTGTGTGCTGGGCAAGTTTGCAATTGTCATTATATACGAACGACAGTCAGGTCATGTGCGCTAGCGCGCGTGTGTGTGTATGCGTGCGCGCGCGCGGGTGTGCTATCAATTACAGGACATCACAGTCAACCTCAGTATTCTACGGAGTGTCTGACTTCCTGAGGCAAGTTTTGCAATTGTCATTATGGACGAACGACAGTCATGGCACGTAAAGGCGTGTGTGTATGTATATGCGTGTGTGGGTGTGCGTGCGTGTGTGCTATCAATTACACGACGACGCAGTCAACCCCAACACTCTATGGAGTGGTGTGCTTGCTGGGTAAGATTGCTGCTGTCTTATTGAACGAGCGGCAGTCATGTCACATGCGTAGGCGTGCGTGTATGTACATGCGTGTGTGTGCGCTATCAATTACAGGACGTCGCATGCAACCCCACCATTGATTGGTTGGTCGTGTGCCACCTTGCGTTACCGTGTCATAGCATGGCCAAAGCTAGGTATTGTACTATACCTGTGTGTCTATCTTTTACATAGCACAGTTAAGCTGTAAGGCAAGCCATTTACAGGACGTTGCATTCAGCCCTAACATTGATTGGTTGATCGTGTGCTATCATGATTCGCCGTGTCACCTCACGACCAAAACTATGCCTTGTACTATAGTTGTGTCTGACTATTACATACTGCAGTCAAGTTGTAACGCATTGCATTTACACGACGTCGCAGTCAGCCCCAGCATTCATGCTTCTTGGACAAGCTTGCCGATGTCTTTCTGACCAACCGGTACCCATGATCGTCTGTAGTGTCTGTCACCCGGATTACCAGCATCAGTATCACCCAGCTCCATCAACAAAATCACTATCATCATAAGCATTAACAGCAGCATCGTCATAAGCTGAAGGTGGCCGATCGAGTGACTCACCACAGGGCTATGTCGGCGGAGTGAACGTACGTGAACGTGTTCAGACATGTCTTTGGGGAAAACTGGAGGTTGACTCAGAGCGTACTGACAACATAACGATACAACCGATCAAATATGGTGATGCTTCCGATCATATGTCTAAGGTATACAATCGAAACACGTGACTAAAACCAGTTAAAGATGGCGTCGCACTCGATGACATGTGTAAGTCTACAACCGCGTGACTAAAACCGATCAAAGATGGCGCTGTAGCTGGTCTCATGCCTTATGGGATACATCCAAAACACGTGACTAATGGTCAACGATGGACTCACATCCGGTCACATGGTCAGACAATATTCTGATGAGTCATTCTACGTAAGCAAATACCGTGTAAAAGACGACTAGCATTCGTCGAATAGAAGTACCGGACTCCGTGAACACCAACCAGCTCACAATGTTACAACTCGCTAATGGTAAGTTGGTTTATTGATAAAGCTTTCACATTTTCGCTGTGTTTCTCCTAACAATACTAGTATAAGTCACGGGATATATGGTGCTAGACGCCTATATATGAAGAGACAAGCCATTTCTTCGTATAGTATTGTAGGGTGGGTCGACATGGATTAGAGCTGGCATTCGAACTTTTGGACACACCACTATAGTGGTACCTTAATAATATAGGTAGTAATGTGTACTCGTAGGGGAAGGTGAAAGTGGACCGCAGTTCCACATACCCATTATCGATAGAAATATATGAACTATGTAACAGAAACTCCATATCAGCTCCCTAGTTATTATCTGTAATATCCATGTCTATAACACTGATAAAGTACCCTATTCTTATTTGTTCTACAGATACCGAGGCCCACGAATACCTAACTAGCAAACTGTGGAGCATGCTAAGAGCTGAACCAGACAGCTATTGCATGGCGTGTCTTAATGTCCCACAAAATCAAGAAGCCGAGAATCCGTTCAGTCATTCTTGTGATTACGGTGAGGGTGGTAGTTTTGCAGATCTAGTAACGGTTCGATTGCGGGATGTACTACAACAGAACTTCACCAAACAAGAAATAATCACATTAAGCCTGAATAGAATTGAGGAATGCATCCTCGACTATAATCAACAACAGGATACTCCAGAACCACCCTCATCAAACGTCGAGTGAACATCATCACCGGCATCCTTAAACTTTAGTCAATCAACACTAGCGGACGAGTATTAAAACACCTACATAAAAAACAAAATGATTGTAATATACTTACAGTCCTGTTTTTAATAGCTGACCAGACCTCAATACGAAGAAAACTGCAAGGGGTGTGAGGAGACTTATATGTATAGCACTGTTATTCTGACTTCACAGACTGTAGCTCACAGTCTGTGCAACGCAAGTAACACGGCCCCCTCTATGCTATCTATTTCATCATGACTAGAGGTCATGTAGAGATCATGACCCGCATTCCCCAACCCAGCTCAAACATACAACAGGTCAACGAGCGGATAGTAGAACGCTTAGTCGCGCCATACAGACAGCCACGTCAGCGTAATCTGAACCGTTTGACATAAGAAACTGGTTGAAACCAGTTTTACGCGTGGCTCAAAACTAGTATATAAAACCGTGGCTGGTAAATCTCAAGCATTGTGATCAGAAGATGACTACAGACCTCAAGACTGTGCCTGCTGACTGGGTCTACGTGAATCGTAGTGGTGAGACTATTAGACCAGTGGGCGGTGGTGATAAGGCCGTGTATGTCTCACCGTACAGAGGAACGACGACGTTACACATCCGAAGATTTTACGGTGAAGCCGACCAGAAATTCCCGACTAAGACGGGTATGACACTTACTCGACAAGAATATGAACATATGAGCGTCATGCATCTCGAGATCCTAGCTGACTTTGACAGACTCAACCAAGTTAACCAAACTAGTAACGAAGTCAAACAAGGTACTAACAGAGACAAACAAGTCAGTAACCAAAACATTCAAGTCAGTGCTCATCGCAAACAAGACACTACCAGAACCAATCAAGGCCAAAACACTCAAGTCAGTACTCAAGTTAAACAAGGAACTCACCGAAACCATTAAGTAGACGCATACTATACCGCCAGTTTTCAACCCAGCTACAGTCAGATGTGTGATGACCCCAGCAACCAGATGTGTGATGAACCCAATAACCAGCTGTTTGATGTGCATCAAGACACCAATCGAAGTCCAACACATTCAAGACATTGCTCAAGTCAAACAGGGTACTAAACGAAACCACCAAGTAGACGCATACTATACAACCAGTTATCAACCCAGCTACAGTCAGATGTGTGATGACCACAGCAACCAGATATGTGAAGAGCCCAATAGCCAGCTGTTTGATGTGCCCGATACACAGAGGGTTGATGCCCCGATTGTATACAATACTCAGATGTCAGCCCACCAATCAGGAAACCAGTCTTATGACTACATACCAAGTGACATATACATACCAGGCTACCAGCCGGAAAAACCAACCTACTCAGACAGTGGTGTGAAGAAACCCAGAAACAACATACAATTTGTGTAGCTCTATATGTGAAAATAAAATGTGTTTATGATACTATGTATACCAGGCTACCAGCCGGAAAAACCAACCTACTCAGACAGTGGTGTGAAGAAACCCAAAAACAACATAGAATTTGTATAGCTCTATATGTGAAAATAAAATGTGTTTATGATACTATGTATACCGGCTCATATCACATCATCCATTTCGTATAAAGACATTATCTATGTAAAATGTACTGAAATACTGTAAATAAACAGGTATATAGATTATAATTACGTCTTGTTTGTTGAATATTTAGTGTTTACGGTGTATATACTTGTCATATGGTGAGAGAATGAAGAGTAAAAACCTTGGTCAAGTAATAAAATATGTTAGCCAAATGGGAAAATTTGTGGCGACATTTCAACCAGACTTATAAAAAACTCAGTCAAACATATGAAAAGTAGGACAATTTGTTAACCAAAGTGAAAAATTTTGGTCACATTTCAACCAAACTTATAAAAATCTCAGTCAAACTTATGAAAAGTAGGAACATTTGTTAACAAAATGTGAGAAGGTTAGCCACATTTCAAACCAAACTTATAAAAAAAACCTCAGTCAAACATATGAAAATTAGGAAAATTTGTTAACCAAACATGAAATGTTTGGCCAACTTTCATTCAAACTTATGAAAAGTGGGAGATTTTGTTGTCCAGATGTGAAAAGTTTGACCAAATCTCACCCAAACTTATGAAAAGTAGGAATCTTTGTTAACCAAATGTGAAAAGGTTAGCCGAATTTCAAACCAAACTTATAAAAATCACACTCAAACATATGAAAAGTAGGAAAATTTGTTAACCAAACGTGAAAAGTTTGGCCAACTTTCACCCAAACTTATGAAAAGTGGGGAATTTTGTAGTCCAGATGTGAAAAGTTTGACCAAAGCTCACCCAAACTTATGAAAAGTAGGAAACTTTGTTAACCAGATGGCAAAACTCTTGACCAAGTAGGAAAAGGTGTTGACCAAACGTGAAAAGTTTGGCCAACTTTCACCCAAACTTATGAAAAGTGGGAAATTTTGTTGTCCAGCTGTGAAAAGTTTGACCAAATTTCACCCAAACTCATAAAAAGTAGGAAACTTTGTTAACCAAATGTGAAAAGTTTGGCTAAAGTTCATTGAAACTTAAAAAAGTAGGAAACTTTGTTAACCAAAGGTGAAATTTTTTTGGACAAGTGAAGAAATATTTCATCCAAGACATAAAAAAAAAGTAGGAGATTTTGTTAACAAAATATGAAAAATTTCAGCAAAATTTCAGCCAAAACTTATAAAAAGTAGGACAATTCCTTAACCAAATGGGAAAAATATCTCACGTTGTCATTTTAAACACCCAATCTGCTAGAGATATTCGTCTGTCCCCTAGGAAAACAACAGTTGTATTTCAGAAAATTAAATGTATCTCATGTAATAAGTCACTACGGTTGAATGAAAAAATAAAACTTCCACAATGAAATTGTACAAAAATTAACAATTAAATTTCTCTTTTATGTTTCCACTTTGAATGTTTCATGTAGAAACTCCAAAGAATGTTGAGGTTGAGCGTGATGTCCTGTACTTGATAGCACACGCGTGCGCGTGCATGCACACATGCATGTATATACACATACGCGTACACATACGCACGTAACATGATTGTCGTTCATTCAAAATAAGAATCGCAAACATAGCCAGCAAGCACACCACTCCACCAAATGTTGGGACTGACTGTGATGTCCTGTAATTGATAGGCCACACGCGCACGCGCACGCACGCATGCACACACATACACACTAAGTCATCAAGGCAAGTACAAATATATAGTCACTGGGACAACTTACCTACAGCTATAGAATTACATCTATATATATATAAATCGTTGTGTGTGTGTATGTATGTATGTCCGTCCTTTATGCGTTCGCGAACGGTCCAACCGATTGAGATGAAATTTTCTACACGTTTTCCTTTCATTCCTGTGCAACCAACTGTGATAGTTTTATCTATCAGCTATCAGCTATTACCTTCCTACAATTTAATTTTGTAATTACATGACTGAACATAAGAAAATATAAAAATATATGACAAAAAGGGATATAACTTTTAGTAGCATTGTTATATCTTAAGTTAAGTCCCATGGCTATAGAAATCTATATGAATTAAATGAGGTACAGCCGGGCCAGGTCAGAGAGACAGATAGACAGACAGATAAACAGACTGACAGACAGACAGATCGTCGGGAACGGGAGCCAAGTTTACTTTAGATAGATCTCTTCCAATCATATTTTCTATCTATTCTTCTATTATATCTATATTTTTAACGGGAACGGGCCGAACATACATAGATAGATAGATAGGTAGATAGATAGATAGATACATAGATAGATAGATAGATAGATAGATAGATAGATAGATAGATAGATAGATAGATAGATAGATAGATAGATAGATAGATAGATAGATAGATAGATAGATAGATAGATCCTCGCCAGAGCCTGGACGAAGCCGGGCCGGGCAGCTAATATTTATCGTTTCCATCAAGGGGACTTAACATAAGAAAAGTTATTTCAAGGGTCATAACTTTTAATAACATCACTATTATTTTATGTATAGATTGTTGCATTGTTTTCAAAGATTTATAAATTTTCTGTCTATAGTTATTTACAGGCATATGAGTTATAATAAATAATGATATAATCTTTAAGGCATTTTCATAATTTTTATAAAAGTAATGCATCTATTTAAATAGTGAACATTTTCTAACACATCTTTTTATGTTTTTAAAACCAGTGTTCATTAAAATTAATGGATTTATTTTAGATTAGTTACGTTAGAATTTTATTTCTGTACTTTTTTTCGGAGTGGAACTTTTGAAGTAATCGAAGCATTTGTTTTTTTTCCGTTCGCTTGGCAGAGAGAAGGTCAGTACACAATTAAATGGGTATATTCTTGATTTTGTTTTTGTTTTTAAAAAAAAGTTGGCCGCGTGTGTGTCAACATCACATTTTTCATTCAATGTTGTGGGTGTGCATACCTTATGCATACCTTACACGCAGCACGCCTGTTAAAATGCAGGTTGTTGTTTTTTTTTTGGTCTAAAAAAAGAAGAAGCCTATACTTTGATGTACTGTTGCCTCGCATCCCAATGATTCCAACAGACATGTCATTCGAATTCAAACGCCTGCAGTTTCCGGTGCGACTTGCATTTGCCATGACGATCAACAAAGCACAGGGACAAACGCTACAAGTGTGTGGACTAAATTTGGAAAATCCGTGCTTCACACATGGACAGCTATATGTGGCCTGCTCACGCGTTGGAAAACCTTCGGATTTATTTGTGTGCGCACCAGACAGAAAAACAAACAATATTGTTTATAAAAAAGCACTACATTAGACATCAAATTTGGTGTTCGACCATAACTTAAAAATTATACGTCAATATTTAAAAAAACTAAATAATCCTAACATTAAATGAAATTTTCTAGCTGCAACCAATAAATTAGCTGCGAGGGCCCAGGGGCCGAACGCATACTCTGTTCGCTTAGAGAATGTATTTGAATGTATAATGACTACTTATATGAATTTAGTGAGACGCTCCCCGCCGAGGGCTGGGCGAAACTGGGCCGGGTCAGACAGACAGACAGACAGACAAGCAGACAGACAGATACATAGATAGATAGATAGATCCCCGCCAGAGCCTGGGCGAAGCCGGGCCGGGCAGCTAGTACATATATAAATACATAGATACATACATTCATAAATACATACATATCTATTTATATTTAATATTTCAAATAATATATATATATATATATATATATATATATATATATATATATATATATATATATATATATATATATATATATATATATATATATATATATATATAACGGTTTCGGAAAGGAATATTTTTATTTTTTCGCCACAGATATTCCCTTCACAATCTTCTGACCGCTATCTACAATAAGCATTGAAGGCCGTCCATGTTAATTAACAATTCCGTAGGCGTTCTACATGAGCGGTATCATTTAATCTCGTGGTTGCTGGTCAGCCCTTCTATTTTTCTCGCGGGGTGTGTTCGGTGAAGCGTCACTTGTTGCTTGTGCGCGCAGGTAACGATTGGGGGTCAGAGGAAGTTAGTGTGTAGAAGGGGGACAATTCTGGTTTAGTCAAGGGACCGATTACTCTCCCCTTGGAATCCGTTTAAAATTAAAGGAGTATAACCGTGGTGTTTAATAATATTACATAATTTAATGTATATCTTGATACTCTATGGTTTAAATTAATGGAGACTCGTAGATTTTTATTGACGTACCTATTCTCCAATATACATACAAGATATTTTGGTGATTAATTAAGTTTTTAGGTTTAATTTGTAAATAAATTTCTTTGATCTAGTATATTTTTAGACCAGATTTTAACCAAACGCGTAAAGGATATACATGGGGTACGGACTTCTGGTGAATTAGCATACTGAGCCGTGCAAAAGTTTATTAAGACGGTCATTACTTGACCTACTCGGGTTAGCTCGAGAGATGGACTAAATCAATTCTCTGTCATATTGATTTCGGTCTCCTCATAGAAGTGGATCGATATGACTAGAGGTCGCGCATACCGCACCGCACACACACACGCACACTGGGACTCGAACCCGGCGACTATTTGGTCTACTTATATAAGTATTCCACATGACCGGGGCTTGTCTCGTTGTCCGCCCTGCCCGCCTCACCACCGCCTCCGCCCCGCCGCCACCGCCCCGGGGACCGGAAGTAGTCATCACGACAACAGGAAGTAGTCATCCAAACCCAAGAAAAACACCCGCCAAGTTCAAAATATCTGGGTCAATTGCGGGCGGGTTTTGTGACGAAACAAGATGGCCGGATAACCCCGTAAAGAACGATTTACGAAGGACTAAAGTCATAAAATGATACTTAGTTTGCACATTGTATACTACTTTAGTGTATCAGCTATATATTCATTTAGAGTAACAACAACAAACCTGAAAACAGTGGCAACTTTTCCGGAAACATGTAAGCACATGGTTTTAAACGATCACCTGTATAGCGAGAAACATTCTGTTAAGAACTTAGTACACAACAGTTTAAATGTAAATATATCATCCAATTCATGTGTACCAAAGTGGAGAGTGGAAAAGAAGAAGTAACAAAGACATTTATGATCTGTTTAAGTCCCCGCTAATCACTGGTATCATGAAGGCTAATAGACTACAATGGCTGGGGCATATAGAAAGAATGGAAGATAATAGGGAAACAAACCTCGCTTACACTCAGGAAATAAATGACCGTAGACCCCGAAGTAGACCAAGAAGGCGGTGGAGAGATAATACATGTACAGACCTACAAGCACTTGGAATCAACGACTGGCAAGAGAAGGTCCACCAGAGAGACGAATAGAGGCGGATTGTATTTGCAGCAAAGAACCTCAATGGCTCGGAACGCTGAAGAAGAAGAAGAAGAAGAAGAAGAAGAAGAAGAAGAAGAAGAAGAAGAAGAAGAAGAAGAAGAAGAAGAAGAAGAAGAAGAAGAAGAATTCATGTGTACACAGCAGTTTAAATGTAAATATATAATCCAGTTTATGTGTAAACAACAGTTTAAATGTAAATATATAATATAGTTTATGTGTACACAACAGTTTATATGTAAATATGTTATCTAGTTAATGTGTACACAAAAACTTCTCAAGATGACTACCACGTTATGGACATACCAGAACAAGTCATTATTCTGCGCCTCAGAACAGGGCACAATAGTGTAACAGGATAGGTCATACTGAGAATGTAGTGACTTTGATTTCATGAATCTACGGGTGTATAATTATAGGCTGACAAACCACAGATAAGTGGAAAGAGGTTTTTACGTTAGAGATTTAGGTGTAGTGACGAAGATTGATAACAACAACAAGGACATTGAGGTTTTGGTAACAAAGACGGACAGTTTCAGCTCAGACTCCATCGGGAACGGATGTGTAAAAGATTCACTGAAGTAATGGGCAACATTAAGAAGTAGTAGACTCTAGAATAACCAAGTAATTAAATCTTATCTGTGGAAGATCAATTTGGATTGTTGTGACCATGTGGAATTTCTGTATTAGATAATTAATTGTAAATTTCACCTTATGTTCGAGCAGTTTTGGTTGCGAATAAAAATAATAAAAGGAAAAGACGACGATCTTAGAATTGTTTATAAAGTACTGAAAATTGAATTATCAGATTTCTGAAGTTTGCGGCAAAGTTTACAATAACCTCAAGACATGTCAATGCATGGTCCATTTTCAACAAACATGATACAACTCGAAGCATTTGCTCAAGAAGAGAGAAGAAACCACTATCAATTTACCACTATGCGATTGCAGACATATGGACTGATGTGGAGTGCTGAAGGTCATCCGTTATGGAGGAGGACACGGTTGTGACCAAGGATACTGATCAATCAATCAATCAGGTGCCGTCTCCACAATGAAGGTTGGCTGCAATGGTTCTCCAACACTGATTGTACATTCTGTAAGGTTGATGTTCGTCCATCTCTTGATGTTATCTTCCCACTTGTATCGTTGTGTACCTCTTACTCGCTTGCCCTCAAACTTGCCTTCCAGTATGGTTTTTATAAGAGTGATGCGATCGGCGTTGCCAGTAGTGGGTTGTGCTCAATATTTAAATTTCAAATCCCGAAACAACCACATAATCAATTTTATAAGAGTATCATGTCTTTTAACATGGCCGAAATATTTCACTTGCCTCCTCTTTATTTCTTTCATCAAAAAAAAAAAAAAAACCACACGCACGCACACACCCATGGTATATTTATAAAGACACCATCTAGTTCATGTGTACACAACAGTGTATTTGTAAATATGTCACCTACTTCATGTGTATACAACCATTTATTTGTAAATATGTCATCTAGTTAATTTGTACACAGCTGTTTATTTGTAAATATGTCACCTAGTTCATGCATACACAACAGATTACAAGGTATACTCACCACTTTCAATGATGCAATAATTGATACCTTGTCGCACACCAGAAGCCCCAGAATGGGTTCCTGGGTCATTTGGCCACCCTGCAAGCTTGATGATTGTTGACAGCATGTGTGGCATAAACACGCGAGCTCCACTCGATCCAGGGCATGTAGCGGTAGTGTATTGGTATGAAGTCAGTGTCGAGTTATTGTTGGTTACACCAGTCCAGCGGCCTATGCTGATGTGTTTGCTACACCCATGAGGATGCGACGCTATAATCAATAAAGGCCCTTTTTCCGCAACATTCAGACTTCGCTTGTAGTTGATGATCTGGTGCAACTTTATGGAGATTACAATACTTAGCTCATTTCTTAGTGTCGCTATCTCTTTTAGCCTATGTGCAAGATCCAGGTTATGGGTGAAATGTGTCAGGTGACACCAGTCTGTCCCCATGTTACTAAATTCAGACGACATACCTATCAGTGTGACGACACCACTACATGTGTCTGGGGTGCCTCCACTGTCAAAGAACAGATGGCACGTGGTGTGTTCTGCCTCACTGTCATCAAAGACAACATGGGTTGCTGTTCTTATGGAAATGATGGCAAATTTTGTCTCTGGTGTTGAAGAGCTCAGACAATTCTTACACTTACAAGTGCCTTCCGGAACAACACATACCATGTCCACCCATCCCGTGCCTACTGTCACCTTCTTTCGACCTCTGGAACCACAACCAGGATAAGGTTTGTCACTGCCATGAACAGTTCCTGGTCTCCTGTCACTGACATATCTGACTGTCATCCGAACTGTCAGGTCTGACTCTGCTCGGATATAATCCACGATATCCGGGTCACGGTAACCCTCAGGTAGATCATCTATACCGAAATTGTCTACAGGTATGAAGTTCTTGTGACCTGGATTCTTGACACAATTGTCGTAATGCTGGTGAAGGTCAGCCTCTCCCCCATAACTGTACTCAGCCTCCCATGGACCTGGTAGATACATACAGGACATCTTGTGAAGGACAACATTACATCATCAATGTATGAACGTGGTCTGTTTTCAAGTTCTTATTCTCAGTTTGTATTCAAGTTTTTATTGTAAGTCTATAATCAAAATGTTATAGTAAGTCTGTATTCAAGTTCTTGTAAGTCTGTATTCTAGTTTTTAATGTAAGTCTGTATTCAAGTTGATATTGTAAGTCTGTATTCAAGATATTATTGTAAGTCTGTGTACAAGTTGATATTGTAAGTCTGTATTCAAATTATTATTGTAAGTCTGTATTCTAGTTGTTATTTAAAGTGCTGTTCAAGTTGTTATTGTAAGTCTGTATCCAAGTTGCTATTTTAAGCATGTATACAATTTGTTATTATAAGTCTGTATTCAAGTTGTTATTGTAAGTCTGTACATAAGCTGATATTGTAAGTCTGTATTCAAATTGTTATTGTAAGTCTATACATAAGTTGATATTGTAAGTCTGTATTCAAATTGTTATTGTACGTCTGTACATAAGTTGATATTGTAAGTCTGTATTCAAGTTGTTATTGTAAGTCTGTATTCTAGTTGTTATTTAAAGTGCTGTTCTAGTTGTTATTGTAAGTCTGTATCCAAGTTGCTATTTTAAGCATGTATTCTTCTTCTTCTTCTTCTTCAGCGTTCCGAGCCATTGAGGTTCTTTGCTGCAGATACAATCCGTCTCCATTCGTCTCTCTTATGGACCTTCTCTTGCCAGTCGTTGATTCCAAGTGCTTGTAGATCTGTACATGTATTATCTCTCCACCGTGTCAAAGACTCAACCGCATCCCCTCCGCCAGGAAGAGCAGTCAATCTTGAAGAGGTCAGGAGGTGATACGGTGCTCGAGGTAAGGGCAGGGGAGATGAGGTAATGGGAGATGGTTATCCATTCCCTCATGAGACACGCAGGCGTTGTTCAGAGAGTTAGCACTCTAATCACGATAGCATCACGCCTCGTGGTAGCCACGGAGAAGTTGAGTATCCACTCAACATACCACGTCTGCGATCAGCGTGCCATGAGAGGCAACACGCACCAAGGTCAAGGTCGATCCGCGTGGTGTGTGACCACGGAAGGAGAAAACGTCAGACGGGGGACTGACTTTGTAGTGTTCACATCGTATAGAATAGATATGTGTTTTCATATAGCCTAGTAGATAGAGATTAGCTATAGGGTTTAGGAAAACTAGTGATAGAGAATATTGTGACTTTATGTTGTGTGTTTACTAGCGACTGTTACCTGCGTGTAGCGAGCCAACGGCAATAAAATGTACCATCTATTTTCCTCGCACACGACTTGCAAGTTTTCTTGTATTGGTGTGGGAGAAGTATCCGATGATGCCTGTCAGATGAGTTGTTGACAGGCAAGGATAATTGTGGTGTCAGAAGTGGTGCTTGGACGAAAGAGCCAAGCAAATCCACTCAGCCACGGCTCTAGACTAGGATCTAATTTTTGTCAGTGACGGTAATCTGTGCAGACGAGAGCAATTTGCGAGCTAGAAATGTGCCTATCGTGACGAAATATATTGTTTAATTGTGCTTATGAAATGTTTATTTAGTGAAATCATGTATTCTTCAAAGCTGTAAGTAGTAATATTCTTATTTTCTCATATTCATTTATGTATTTACCAATTTATCTATGAATAAGCACCAAACATGATTCATGGCGGAGCGATACACAGCCAGCCGGCAATATCGATTTTTGAAAACTAAAAATAGCGCTGCGCCTCTGACGTAGAATGATTGACAAACAGTTGTCCTAGGTCATTTGCATACAGCAATCGAGTGTTTACAAAATCGCCAAGCGGCGTCTCGCCTGAATCTGTGCTTTATATTATTTATTATTTGTTTATTTGAGTTATTAAATGAATATATTTATTTATTTAAACATTATTATGGTATTTTTATTTATTTAAAAGCAGTTATTGATATTTTTGGTCCTACTTTCTCTTTGTTTACCGTCACGATGGAACTATTTTCGGCCACGCAGATGAGACTTGGCTGCACAACACTTACAGAAATTAACTAGGTTAGTAACGAAAGGCAATTACTGATAGAACGAAGACAGGACATTGACATTAAATTTAATTAACACATATTCTAGTTGTTCGTGAGTCTGTCATTGTCAAAGTAATTGTCCTTAGTTGTCGGGAAAATCATATCGTGCAGTAAGTGTAATTACTGCTGCCCTGCATATCAGAGGGCAAACAACAGCTGAAGACGTATGCCATTGTGCCAAATAAAGGGTCCTCATTACGAAACGTGCCTCCATCCCAAAGTACCTAACAAGGTGACCTGTGTCAACGGAGTTCCGTTCCCTGATTCTCGGGAACATTAAGTTGAGTATACCTATATTTTTGGCATGCAATGTGATTAATAGTGCATCTCTTTTTCAGCTTGTGATACACTAGCATATTTTGTGCACTGGTTTTCCAGGATAAAAATTTTTTTCCAGCATATAAATTGAGAATACAACTGATAGTGATCAGCGAGTAACTAACATAACACACAAATATAAATAATTGATAAATAGGTCAGTGTAGCTAATTACTCAACAGCATGGCAACATTAGAGGACTTTATAAAAGCTGGTAAGCAATTACAATATACAGGTAAAGAGCTAAAAGAATATGCTGATAAGAGATTTAAAGAAATAAAGGATGCTGAAAGAGACGAACGTGCACGAGATAGACAACATCAAAAGGAGGTTGCACAACAAACTGAGATAACAAAACAAAAAGAATTGGACATCAAGCTAAAACAGTTAGAACATGATAAGGAGATGAAACAAAAAGAACTAGATTTAAAGCAAAAGCAATTAGATCAAGAAAAAGAATTAAAGCAAAAAGAGATAGATGAAATGTCAAGAGTTAAGGAAAAACAAATTCAAGTAGAATCAGAGACACAATTAAAGATGAAAGGCATGGATGTAGACTCACACGCAGAAATCTCTGCCACTAAATTAAGAAGTCAACAAGAGGAAAATAAGTTCAATAAATACAAAAATATTATCAAACCATATTGTAAAGAGGATTCCATATCAGCCTGGACAGAGAATGTAGAGTATCAATTCAAATATCACCAAGTTCCAATAGAGATGTGGGCTATGATTTATATGAAAAATCTGAGTGGTGAGCCCCTTAAAGTGATAGAATCTATACCAACTGAGCTTAGATCTAACTATCAATACATCCATGATAGGATTATGCAGCACTTTTTACTTGATGCCCCTGGGTATCAGGTTCAGTTCTCAAATTTAAAATCTAAACCTAGTGAAACTTTTATTGATTATGTTTCAAATGTGCAGAGTGTATTAGACAGGTGGCTTAAAGCAGCTAACATAGGAAAAGACTTTGATAGATTAAAAAACCTAATAGCTATGGATAAGGTTATATCCACTATACCATCGCCTTTTGCTAAATTTTTGCAGCAGTCAGACATTGAGAACATCGAGCAGTTTGAGAAAAAAGGCTCAGCATATTTTTCTTCTAACAGAGATATTTTTAAGACTTCAAATGACTCTGAAATAGTTTCCTTTGTGAGAGACCAACCAAAAAACTATCAGAATAACAGACAACCCTTTCAGAAACACGACATCAAAGATAGAAAAGTGTCAAAATGTATTTACTGTCAACTTTTGCATGACACTTATTCTATGTGTGACAAATCGCCAAACTACCCGGCGCATCTTGAAAATGTTATCAAGAAGTAACAAAATAAAAGATCAGCATACAGGCGTGCAATCAAATGTTTTTTTTTGTTCCAGCTATGGCCATTATTCTAATAAGTGCCTTGGCCGCCAACGTATGAAAGCTAACAATGCTATTTTGATTGACACCTCTTCAGATAGTGGTAGTGAGACTGAGTGTGAAGTTGAAAATGTATTACCTTTCAAGGAGTCTGAAGATGTCTGTTGTGTGAACGATGTGTTAAGCTTTGACAATTGTGGACATTGTCAGCAATTTCATGCAGACGGAAGACTGGAATGTGGACATACAGTGCCATGCTCAACTGAGAGTGTAAATGCAGCAATAGCCTCCAGAGGCAAGTTAGTGTTCCACAATGCAATGGTCAACGACAAACCATGCCAATGTTTGCTGGACAGCGGCAGTACCCTTATTGGTCTTAGAAAGGATTTAGTGAGTCCAGGTGATTATACAGGCGACTCTGTCAAATGCCGAACCTTTTCGGGTAACATTGAAATTTACCCTTTGGCCAAAGCCCGTATTAACACTCCTTTCCTTTCGGGTACCTTTACTTGTGCAATACTTGACAACCCTTGTACTGATTTAATTTTGGGTTCCTTACCCGAACTGAAACACTGTACTAATGATGAAATAGTTGCATGGGAGAAATTAAATGCAGCTAATACAACTACTAGAGCAGACACTGTAAAACATCAAGACACACTACAAGATGAGAGACTACTGTTGCTTTCTCCAATTGGCACAGATGATACCAGCAGACAGAAATTTATAGGACAGCAGAAAGCTGATCCTAGTGTGTCTCAATATTTAAAATTAATGAAAGAAAGATCTAAAGTGACCAAAAATGCCTCATGGTTCCTTAAACCTAATAATGGCTTTCTTACGAGACATTTTACATCTGAGAACCATGAGAATCTGCAAACGGTGCAACCTGTACAACACCGCTTAACTGTGCAAAAACCTGCACAGGAGTCACCGCTTGCTGGTCACCTGGCAAAAGACAAAACCAGGCCTAGATTCCAGGCTCATGTTCATTGGCCAGATGTTTGGAATGAGATTAAATTATTTTGTCGTAATGTATTTTCTTGTAATGTCTGTAAACAATTAGTACATAAGTTTAAGGGTAGACATCCTACAGCTGAAATACTACCTTCGACTCTGACTTCTAGACCTGTAAGAGGGAGGGTCAAATTTACCAATACACAAACAAGGGTGCTTGAACAATCGATGGTAAACCAGATCAAAACATGCGTCGGTGACTTCCAGACAAGCAAAATGGCAAGGACCATTCAAGGTGTTACGTGACGTTTCCAATGGTGACTATGAAATATCGATAAACAGACACTTAAAGATGTTCCATGTCAACATGTTGAAACTTTACTTTTCACAACAAGCATCCACACCTAGTAATCAGACGACAGACATACACAACGCAACTACACTAGGTAGCGAGACTGGCAAATCCGACAATGTGCATACATTTAGTGAGCTTACAGGATACGCATGATATATGTTTCCATACGGATGACTGGACAACACACTGACTGAAACTAAGACATGTCTTTCATAGGGTGCGACTCTTCGGTCTCACTGTCAAACCGAGCAAAGTCGAATTAGACCTAAAAGAAATTCATTTTTGGGTCATGTCATTTCTCAAGGTCAACTAAAGACTGACCTGAAAATTAGTACCAAAATTATGAATCTGACCATGTCTAACAGAAAGAAACAGGTCAGAAGCCTTTTGGGATTAGTAAATTACTCAGAAATTACAATTCTATATTCCAATGTTTTAACAGCATCTGTAAAATTGGATGTGAAAGATGCATTATTAATTTCTGCATTGTCAAAAATGAAAATCCTTTTTTTTTAAATATTCCAATCCTCCGCTTGCCTAATCCTAGGCTCGTTTATTATTCTAGGACAGATGCCAGCAGTACTAGGCCAATTTTTTGAGGGCATCTTCCACCCAAGTTGCTACGTGACCCGTAAGATCACACCTGCTGAGTCCAGAGATTCCATATCACAGTTGCAACCCTAAGCGTCATCTATGCGGTGAGAAAGCTCCATCTAATTCTGACGGATGTTCACTGCATTGTCCAGACCGACAACTCCCCGATCACGGTCATACAGAGTGGTGTGCATCGAAATGACCGGATATACAGGTGGTCACTAAGTTTACCATCTGGGGTAGAAATACCTGAAATCCCACACATAAATGTAGAGTGATAGTTAGTACATGAATATATTATATTATTCTATGTAAAATAGGTTACATATACATCGACAGTATGTGCTTAATCATGTACCAAGAACAGTGAACTATCATGTGTCCGTAGACATCAAGTGAAGAACTGTGCTGCAAAACGTAGATATCACCGTGTGAAATAGGACAGCTCATTACCAACTAAGCTCCATTCCGGTGTTTCATTTGAGTGAAGCGCAGAAAACAGTGTCAGAACAATGCTTGATTACAGACACGAAAAGACTGAGCTACGACACCAGCGAACTCTACACGTGCACTACCGATAGAACACTAGTATGACTGTGCAATGTATTTCAGATACCCAGGCAAAGTGTGTAGATATATTATGCCTATACAACCAATGTACAAACATGAAGGCAACAACTAACCTGAGGTAGCTGAATACCATGTATATAAACTTATTGTGATATGTAATATAATATTTTAAGATAGTGATAAATTAAATGTAGGTTAGGAAATATAATAGTTCTCATTTATTTTAATAGTGTAGGTAGTACAGTAATTAACCCATTAGAATTAAATTAGAATATTAATTTAGACGTAAAAATAGTTAATTACAAGCTAAATTAAAATTTGATAGGAATAGTACCATTTAGGTTGTTATATTTCACTTAGCTTCATTTCGGTTCAGTTCATTCCATCTTAATGAAACCATACCACCTATCAAATATTACCATTTAGTAATATCATCATTTTACATCAGAATAGGATAATTGTGAGAAGAATAAAAACATTACTTAGAATAGGATAAAAAGAGTAGATAAGTGAACATACATCATTTACACCATTTAGATTAAGAATATCACTCATATAATTCCTTTCTGCATTTAGAAACATTAGTTAGTAGAGTGTGATAAAATTACATAATTTGTGTTCACATCATCCATGTAATTAAGGTACATAACTCACGTCACATTAATTACATTTAAATAGTTAGATTACATCCCTTAGATTAGACAAACACAACGATTAATATAAACATATCATATAATTAACATGACAAAATTTAGTTAACACATTAAATACATATTTATAGAATTAATATTAGTATGTTAGGGTTTAGAGTGTATTTTAGTAGAACATAGTGGAGGATAAGACCAAGGGGACAAACCATCAACCCTTTCTCTTGCATGTACATAGATTGTAAATACATGACTCGTGCAGCGATTTTCGCACAGTCATTGAGCTCAACTTTCTAAAACTGAGCCAAACCTGTACAGTGTCACTCCAAGGTTTTTAAATAATCAGAAGGATTAGTATGGAAGGATAAAAGATGTGTGACAGAATTAAGGATGAAAGAAGTGTGACAGAAGTGTGAAAGTGAGAGCGAATGGAAAATAGACGGGAGAGAGTGAGATCAGTCAGCAAATTCTTCTGCTGCTGGCGCGACTTTTAATGTTTTAGTGTTGGTTTTCGTTATTGAGAATGTGTTAGTGTGAATGTGTGTCTGTAAGATAGTTTAGAACTTAGATTAGTGTATTTTGGGTTTCATAACAAGGGAATGTAGTCACGAATTAGTGTTATACACCTGTTTGTGGCCACATTTAACCAAATTATGACACTTAAAAAACTAACATACATACACATAGGAGTTAGAAACATAGATTAGAAGGTAGATTAGTAGATTGATTACATCCAAATACGCAAACAACCAGAAAAACAAACATATAAATTACATACACATTTTGTAGATCAAAGGGAGATAACTGCGGGTCAGGGGAAAATAATATACAACGAAACACTAACTTAACAGTGAAATAGTACTTTACACGCGGAAGCGAAGTAGGTAAAGCCTGTCGCACACACCTTGTGTAATGGTTGTTAAATATTATATGGGGGACATGAAGCAATTCATGTGTTGACCCTAAGAAAGTCAACTTTGTATGGGTAGTAAGTTAATTTACTATGTGAGGGCAGGTCTTATAAGACAACGGTCCGGTTCAGACATACCTCTAATAAATATAATATAGCACGTGAGAAGAGGGCTCACGCCAACCAGTCAAGTTTGTGGCGATTGCCAGTAGCCAAGTAAAGTTCTGCTACATTGTGACAATAGTCAGTAGAAGTCTATTAGAGTGCCGAAAGCCAGGTTATCTAGAGTCTTTGACAAAAAAATTAGACATTAATTTTTTTTTTTTAGAAACCTCTTGCGTCACAACCAATCAGTGAAAGTTGATGACGCAACACAGGAGGGGTGGGTGTGTGTCAAAGACTCAACCGCATCCCCTCCGCCAGGAAGAGCAGTCAATCTTGAAGAGGCCAGGAGGTGATACGGTGCTCGAGGTAAGGGCAGGGGAGATGAGGTAATGGGAGATGGTTATCCATTCCCTCATGAGACACGCAGGCGTTGTTCAGAGAGTTAGCACTCTAATCACGATAGCATCACGCCTCGTGGTAGCCACGGAGAAGTTGAGTATCCACTCAACATACCACGTCTGCGATCAGCGTGCCATGTGAGGCAACACGCACCAAGGTCAAGGTCGATCCGCGTGGTGTGTGACCACGGAAGGAGAAAACGTCAGACGGGGGACTGACTTTGTAGTGTTCACATCGTATAGAATAGATATGTGTTTTCATATAGCCTAGTAGATAGAGATTAGCTATAGGGTTTAGGAAAACTAGTGATAGAGAATATTGTGACTTTATGTTGTGTGTTTACTAGCGACTGTTACCTGCGTGTAGCGAGCCAACGGCAATAAAATGTACCATCTATTTTCCTCGCACACGACTTGCAAGTTTTCTTGTATTGGTGTGGGAGAAGTATCCGATGATGCCTGTCAGATGAGTTGTTGACACACCGTCTTCTTGGTCTACCTCGGGGTCTACGGCCATTTATTTCCTGAGTGTAAGCGAGTTTTGTTTCTCTATTATCTTCCATTCTTTCTATATGCAACAGCCATTGTAGTCTATTAGCCTTCATGATACCAGTGATTAGCGGGGACTTAAACAGATCATAAATGTCTTTGTTATTTCTTCTTTTCCACTCTCCACTTTGTGTATCCCTAATGGGTCCAAAGATGCGTCTTAAAACTTTGTTCTCAAAGTTTTGTAGCAAGGCTTCGTCTCCTTTCTTTGTACTCCAGGTATCAGAGCCATACAGCACAACTGGTCTGATCAGTGTTTTGTATATTGTGATCTTGGTGTTGCGAGATAGCGCCTTTAATTTTAGTAGATGTTGTAGTGCATAGTATATCTTATTTCCAGAATTGATCCTAGTTTGTATTTCTTCCCTTATGATGTTGGAGCAGTTGAAGATTGTACCCAGGTATTTGTATTTTTCCGTTCTTTTAATGGTCATATTATCTATTTGTATGTGGCCAGAGTTTTCAGCCATTCCTTCTCTTGAAATTACCATATATTCTGTCTTATCTTGGTTGATAACTAGCCCCATCTGTTGGGCTTTTTCCTTTAAGTGAGTCAATATTTCCAATGTCTTTTGTTCATATTCCCCTATAATATCTATATCATCTGCATAACCAAGCAGCTTGGATGTTCCTCCGATATCACATTCCTCCTTTACCCTCTTACAACTTTCTCTAGAGCCAGATTGAAGAGTAGCGGCGATAGTGCATCACCCTGTTTCAAGCCAGATGTTATTTGGAAAGGGTCTGATTTCCTGCCTTTATATGTTACTATATTATAAATATCTGCCATGTATAATCTGGTCACGTTGATTAACTTCCTTGGTATTCCAAATTCCCGCATAGCATTCAATAGACCAGGGGTGGGCAAACTACGGCCCGCGGGCCGCATGCGGCCCGCCAAGTGATTTTATGCGACCCGCGAAGGCATTTAGAAATACAAATTTTAAACTCGTTTTTAAGTTATTTTGTTGAATTTTACAGAATTTCATGTACCGTTATGATGAGTGTCAACAAGAACCGTAAGATTGAAGATGAATGCCGTGTTTTTAATGATGAATGGACAACTAAGTACTGTCTTATAAAAGTTGGTAGCAAATCAGTTTGCTTATTGTGACGTGATTCAGCGGCTGTCTTCGAGGCCTTCTTGTAAATCTTCAATTTAAAAAAAAAAACATTATCAAACAAAACATTCCGATTTCGGATAAAATTTAACGACTGAAGAGAAGGATAGGAAATGCCTTGAGTTGGTGAAAAATTTGGAGAAACAGCAAACTGTTTTCACTAAACAGTCTTCAATTCAAGATGCCGCAACTGAAGCTAGTCTTGTGCTGTCACACAGAATTGTAAAACAGAACAAGCCATTTTCTGATGGCGAGTTCACAAGGAATGTTTGCTAGATGCAGCAAACATTATGTGTCCAAAACAAACAAAAAATAAAACAGATTTGACAAGGAGAACTGTGGTCAAACGTGTTGACAAGATCAGTGACAATTTGATGCATAAACTTCAAGATGCAAGTAAACAATTTTTGTGGTACTCTCTTTCATTGGATGAGAGTACCGATGTACATGATACTGCCCAATTATTGATATTTATACGTGGAATAAACACTTCTTTCAAACTCACTGAAGAGTTAGTGAGTGTTGTCACTCAAAGACACATCCACAGGCCATGATATACTCAATGCTGTTACTAACTGTATTGAAAGAACTGGGTTGGTTTGGAACAAGATGGCAAGTGTTACAACTGACGGAGCTCGTGCTTTGACTGGAAAAAATGTAAGTCTGGTAAAGTTGATAAGTGATAAGATTAAAACAGAATATCAAGACCACACATAATAACCACTTCACTGTGTGATTCATCAAGAAAGTCTGTGTAAAACTGTTTTGAATATCAAGCATGTTATTGACCCAGTTGTTACTGTCATAAACCTCATCAGATCAAGAGGACTTACTCACAGACAGTTCAAGTCATTACTTGACGATTTGGAAACTGAACATTCCGATGTCCTGTATCACACCAGTGTTCGATGGCTGAGTCTCGGCAAGGTGTTGAGGCGAATGTGAGAATTCAGAGAAGAAACAGTGATGTTCCAGAGATGAAGGGCAATACATGTGACTTTATTACTAACATTGACAATAAAGAGTGGTAGTTAGACTTTATGTTTGCCATTGAAATTATGGAAAAATTAAATGAATTGAATGTCAAACTTCAAGGCAATGTTGTGTTTGCACATAAATTGTATGTATATGTAAAATCATTTCAGGCAAAACTCTCACTGTTCTCCAGACAAGCAAGTGAAAACAGATTTTGTCACTTCCCTTTGCTGAAACAAGAAACCATTTCTGGTGAAATGACTGAAAAATACAAAGCCCAATTAGATGCATTGATTGGAGATTTTGGATGAAGATTCCACGATTTCAAGAAATTAGAGAAACAATTCAATATTCTCAGTTCACCTTTTAGTACAGAAGCTGATACAGCTACAGAGGACATACAGATGGAGCTGCTTGACTTACAAGCAGATCATGACCTGAAAGAGAAATTCAAGACAGATGGTTTGCTGGATTTCTATGGATCTTTATCATAAGAATCATTTCCCAACTTGTAAAACTTTGCAGCTAATCTTTTATCATTATTTGGATCAACATACATTTGCGAATAAGCATTCTCTTGCTTGAAAATCAACAAATCTAAGAATAGGTCTTTATTGTAGGACTGCAACTTGCATGCTGTCATGCGAATTTCAACAAGTAAACTTGCTCCAGATTTCAAGAATATTGCCAAAAATTGCAAGCAGTTACATACATCTCATTAGAAATCAACAACTGTAGTGACAATGTAGTCGCTGTGTGTCTAAATTAAAGCCATTGATAGATAATAAAGAATATTTGTTATAATAACAAGTTGTAAAATCGTATTAACAAATTAGTAAATGTTTTTGTCCATTTTGTCAAATATAATGTATAAGTTTATAAGTAAAATAAAATTGCAATAGTTAGCTATTTATACATCTTAATAACCTATAAATAATTAATAATTACTTATTGTGATAGGTTGCTGTAAACAAAATGGATATATATATATATATATATATATATATATATATATATATATATATATATATATATATATATATATATATATATGCGGCCCGCCAATAGCTTTACATTTGTCAATGCGGCCCTCCACACGAAAAGTTTGCCCACCCCTGCCATAGACTATTCCCATGGACACTATCATAAACCTTTTTAAAATCCACAAAAATGTTATAGAGATCTCTTTTATATTCCCAATTTTTCTTGGCTATTTGTCGTAAGATAAATATCTGATCTATTGTTGATCTGTTTTGTCTAAAACCCGCCTGGTAGTCACCTAATATGTATTCTGAATATGGTTTTAGTCTATTTAGTAATACTGCGGATAGCATCTTATAGCTTATGGACAGTAGTAATATTCCTCTATAATTTTCACACTGGAACTTGTCTCCTTTCTTAAAGATAGGTATCAATAATGACTCTTTCCAGTCATGGGGTAATTGTTCAGTCCTCCAGATTTTTATTATTAGTTCATATAGCTTTAGATGTAATATATGGCCACCCGCCTTTGTATATTCAGCGGCAATTCCATCAGCCCAGTTGCCTTATTGTTTTTAGGTCGTGTGATTACATATAGGATTTCTTCAAATGCAGGTTCTTCAATTTGTGGTTCACACGTTAGAACCTCTTCCTGTGGGAAAGTATTACTTGGAGCTTCACAATTTAGTACTTCAACAAAGTATTCTTTTCATGTGTTGCACATTTCCTCATTGGTATTTATCATATTAACATTTTTGTCTTTTAAACCATATGTGTTGTGTTGGTGCCCTCGTTTCATTATCTTCAGTTCTTTAAAAAAAACTTTCTGGATTCGTTTTTCTGGTGATTAGTTTCCATATCTTTGATTATATTATTCATATATTCTCGCTTCTGCTGTCGAACTATTTTTGTAGCCTCTTTACATTCATTTCTATATTGCTCTTCCTTTTGGGTGTTGTTGATGTCATTTAGCCATAACTGTCTGGCATTCTTTTTTCCTAATGACTGCTTCTTCACATTTTGGATTGAACCATCTGTTCTTTCTATGCGTGGTTAACACACCGAGATATTCTTCTGCGGTAGATTGAATTGTATTCTTGATGTTCAACCAAGTTTGGTCAACGCTTTCCTCCAACGGGTTTTGTAGAATTTCAAGTTTACATTTTATTTCATCTGCAAATTTCTCTTTGACTGTAATTTCTTGTAGTTTTTCTGTGTTATATGTTGGGTGTTACCTTTGTAGTTTAGCATAGAAAGCTCTCTTAAGTTTTATTTAAAATTTTTCCCCAACGAGGAAGTGGTATCTGTGGCACTCAGCTCCTCTATAGCTTCTAACTTGTTGTATGTTTGATGCATTTTTGTTGTTAATTAAAACGTGATCTATTTTATTATAGGTTCTCTTGTCACATGATTTCCAAGTTTGTTTATTTATATCCTTTCTTTGCAGTCTGGTACTGCTGATCTGCAGTTCTTTGGCTTCTGCTAGGTTGATTACTCTCCATCCATTATCATTTGAAGTTGTAGGCCTATGTAGGCTTTCCATACCGGCAACGTTTTTATGAGTTTGCTCTCTACCTATTTTTGCGTTGAAGTCTCCCAGAACAATCAGGATGTCCTGTTTGGGGGTTTCTTCTATGACATCTTCTAGATCATTATAAAAGTCTTCTTTAATATCATCTTCTTTCTCTTCAGTAGGTGCATGTAGATTAATCATCGTTATATTTTTCCATTTACCTTTTATTCGTAATTTACTAATCCCATCATTAACAGGTTTAAAGTTTAGAATGTTCCCCCATAACTCTTTTTTGATGACAAATCCTGTTCCTAATTCATGATTATTTTGGGTGTTTCCTCCATATATTATAATCATTCCATTTTGCTCTAAAGAACCCTCTCCTGGCCACCTTATTTCTTGAATTGCTGTTATATCCATTATAACTCAACCACTCAACCAGCTCCCGGGTTAATTCTTCGGCCGCTCCAGCTCGATATAGTGTCCGTACATTCCATGTTCCAAATCTCAAAAGTCCTTTAGCGGTCCAAGGTCGATGTCCAAATAAGTCAGTCCGAATTCGAGGCTTATTTATCTGTTTCGTATCAAAATGGTTTTTACAAAGGTGGGGATGTTGACCCCACGCTTCAACCTCCAACCTGGAGGACCAGGGTGTTTCTCTTTGTCTGTTCTCTACCCTTTGACCTGTCCGGCTTGGGAGGCCCTGCTGGTAGCTGCGCTACCGCCGGCATAGTTCTCGGGTCATTGAGAAACTCAAGCTCCCCCACCACGAGAAGGTGGAAACACCATCGGGGGAGTAAGTCTGTATTCTAGTTGTTATTCATGCTGCTGCGAGTCTGAATTGTATATATTGTGTTTACTCAAGAGCTGGAGGTTGATGTGGCCGAGAGTTATAGCAAATTGTCTCAGTCCTATTTCATCTTCCAGTCAGAGAGCTGAATTCTTATTATTATTGCAAACAATGAGGGAGTATGCTTTTCCCTAACAGAAGAGAGAAGCATCTTGACAGTCATTACATCTTGACCTCACTGATGTGAGTTCTAACACTTTAGGAGTAGACAAGTAATCAGCAATATTGATAAAGTGGCAGGCGGGCAGGTGGGCAGGCAGACAGGTAGGCAAGCAGGCAAGCAGGCAGGTTGGTAGTCAGAGAGACAGTCATACAGCTAGACATTAGAGGTAGGAAGAAAGACAACCAGTCAGATAGGGAGGCAGCTAGGTATACTCAAAGGTACACTGACAGACAAGAAGAATGACATTGAGTAACAAGAAGAAACAAACACCCACCTTGATTCTCCCTGTCCACTCTGGCCAGGGTCAGTGTGTCTGGTATGTCCATATCTGGGTCAGACAAACATGTATCATTAGTACAGTTCTTATCTACCAAGATTATCAAACAGCGGTTAGTTTACATTATTGTCATTGCCACATGTCAGTAGCTTTGCCATGATACACTGTCACTGTTATATATGACTCATATTTCTATACTATTATTTTATCCTCTGCTACCACTACTATCACCCCATGCGGTATTGAAAACAAGATATAACACGAAGTATGGTGCAGCTTTACAATACACAAGTATGGAAAATGAAGGGCACTGCAATTGAAAGCCTTCATTAGCAAAGAAAATACACAAGAAAACACAACATATAAAATATGGAGAAGAAACTACAGTGAATACATTAATTGATAATCATTAAGTTCAAAAGATAAATTAGACCAAAAACTGCTATCAAGATAAGACCATATACTGACTGGCAGTGGCAAAACATAGTTACTGTACAGATAACATTAATTAAACAGCAATAAAGCTGTGGAAATGTTAACAGTAAAAAGACACAAAATACAGGGCTGTTCTGCCAAATGTGTGTCATATTCACCATATTTCCCACTGAGTACAGATCCATCTAAAAGATATGGGGCTAGCAATGTGGAACATAATCACCACATTTCCCACTGAGTACAGATCCATCTAAAAGATATGGGACTAGCAATGTGGAACATAATCACTACATTTCCCACTGAGTACAGATCCATCTAAACGATATGGGGCTAGCAATGTGGAACATAATCACCACATTTCCCACTGAGTACAGATCCATCTAAAAGATATGGGGCTAGCAATGTGGAACATAA
>JACEFZ010003167.1:115000-130000 GCA_014155875.1 Cepaea nemoralis
AAAGTGTCTATTCGGACTCCAGCTCGGAATAAACTACTCTGTCTATTCGGAGCTGAACTATCACGTGATTGATTTTTCCCGGTCCCTGAAACCCCGGGTGGTCCTGGTCACGTGATTTGCCTAGTCACGTGACTTAACGTATGTGACGTCATCGGGACATGAGCGTGGCTATGTTATATACTTTTGTTGATTCACAATCATATCCTCAGTAGCACAGTGGTAAGTGGCTCTGCCTGATAAGCGGGAGCTGTTGGTTCGATTCCCGGCTGTTTTGTGGTGCTCTCTGGACAATAGGATTGTAAGAGCTGATGTCCCAAGCCTCGCGATAGATGGTAGAAATGTCAGCCGAGAGAACAAACTGAAGTATCTGGGGATCACATTTGACAGGAGCCTATCCTTCAAGGACCATGTGGAGACGGTCGTGACAAGATCTCAAAAGGGACTCAATGCACTTAAAACTATGGCTGCAATGGACATAGAGCAGATAATGCTTTTCACACTATACCAGCACTTGATCCTCTCAGTAATTGATTATGGATTAGGTCTGCTCACTGTCTCAGAGAGGCAGCTGGTGAAGTTAGAGCGCATACAGAACGTAGCTATGCGGGTCATTCTGGGATGCACTAGAGACACCCCAGTAGTGTGTATGCGTTACATCCTTGGTCTGCCGACTGTTGCTGGGTAGGCTCAAGGTGATGCAGGCGAAAGCATACCTCAGAGTAGCTGCAGACACAGACCACCCACTGCATGAGGCGCTGGACGCAGTTAAGGGTCAGCGACTGATAAGAGGGAAATCATGGAAGACTCAGGCGGAGGATACGATCAGACAGGTGTGCCCCTTGGAGAACATTAGGCGTGGAGAGGAGTGGGTCAGAGTGCCAGCGGAGCAGTCAGACTTGTGCAGAGTTATAATCACATTAAGCCAGGAGTTCAGGGAGTGGCCAGCAGGGGCCACGGAAGTGGAAATCCAGCAACTAATTCAGGACAATGCTCACTCGAGTGATGTGATTATCTACACAGATGGTTGGAGTATTGATACATGACAAGGCAGACGTGGTTGCGGCCTTGTGGGAGCACGTGCACACCTCGGAGGAGCAAATGGATTACCATGGTCTGGCAAGAATGAGACAACGAGGAGTGACGAAGGGATCTGGCCGACGCTCAACGCTCAGAGGAAAGGCGAGACAGACTTATAATCAGATTGCTACTGGTACTATTAGTGTTGGAACTCTTTGCTGGCTGCTGAGGAGGGGACGGAGCACTTATGGGAATGCCCCGAATGCTGTGATGTCGATTCCTAAATCAATGAATCAATCAATCAATTTCGAAGTGTGTCTTCAACTCCAACCATCGGTTCACAATTACTTCAACAGCTGGTTGAATTGATAACCATCTAGTTTTGCAATATGACAGAATTTTCAGTGGTGAGGAACTATCATTTAATGCTTTATATAAATTATTATATTGCTGTTGTCTGACAGATGATTTGGAGAACCAGTTATGTGTTTCAGCAATAAGGAATTCCAAATTCCTTGGTAAACATTCTGACTGATGAGGCATGTGATAATGCTAGCTGCAAGGAATGACATACACATTTCATGAGGATTAAAGATGGGATATCTTCCTTCAATTTTGCATACACGCCATGGTTGATACCGACCATTACCGATGCATTATCGGTTCCAATTGCAGCCAAATTCTTTAAGTGTAAATGTTTACTGACCAAAAGTTTCTTCAGTGCCCTTATGCTGCCATTTTACTCATTACCGGGGGGGGGGGGGGGGGTGTTGCCAGATTGTTGAGCGTTGACCCAAGTCAGTTCAAAGTTTAAATAATGGCAGTTACCATAATTTACGCGCATCCAGACCGAACATAAAATGGGTAAATGACACCGAAAGAAAAGTAAAATCTAGAAAGTATTCAAAATATCCGACTCCAAATGAAAAGTATCTAGAATTGCATCCAGCATCCAAACGTCAGAAAACGGTATCCAGATGCCGGCAAAAACCTCTAGATCTGGATATAAAATATCTAGAATGGCAACTATGGTGAGGACATCAATAGCAGGAAATAGTAGGTCGGTAATGTCAACAAAGATGGAAGCCTGTAAACAGTAAGTGTACAGAAACGCAAGTTAACAATTCTTTAACTCGCATGGGAACACAATTATTGTTATTGGGGATACCAATCTGGAAAATTATTCTTGATATTTAAACAGCTTCATACTCCAGCTCCGAATAAACTACTCTGTCTATTCGGACTCCAGCTCGGAATAAACTACTCTGTCTATTCGGACTCCAGCTCGGAATAAACTCTCCCATAGCTAAACTACTAAACTGTCTCTTGTCTATCTTATTCCTCTGCCCTGTGCACAAATGTTGCACACAACATCCAGTTTCACAGCTAAATGAGGAGAGCTGAATATAAACATCAAACAATCAGAAATAATTTTACCTTGTGATTTAACAACCCTAAAAATTCGACAACCTAGTCTCAAGAAACAGCAGTTGAAGTGAGGCCTACCATCCACGTCATATAACGGTAATTCCCACAATACAGTGGAAATAACAAGCTTCATAAAACCAAGGTCAGTCACGCCCTCCTGTTAGAAATGGGATTTCCCGATTGCGCTAGGTCAGAAATAAGCACATGTGTGTAAGAATACAGTCACACATGCGCCTCCGTGGCGAAGTTGTCAAGCCGTCGCCGTCGGGTTCCGAAGGATGTGGGTTCGATTCCGGGCCACGTCCTTCGGTTCACGTGTGCATTTTTTCGGAGACTCATGAGGGTCATCGCTGGAGCTACGGAATTCGTGCTTTGTGCGTCGCGTTCGGCAGCCCGCGCTGCGGAAAGAGACAGCCATATGTGATAAAAATTTTGTTCAATGAAGTCGACCCTGTCGACTTTTAAGCGACTTTTTTTTAAAGTAAACAATGCATTTAAGTATGTGGGTACTTTTATAACAGTAGGCGGAAGATATTCTACAGATGTTAAATGAAGAATAGCGCAAACAAAAGCAATATGACACAAGTTGTGGAAATAGTTCTTTAGAGCTATGCCGGCTAAGAATAATATCGCACCAAGCCACATGTACGGAAGCAAATCATGGACAATTATCAGGATGCGGTAGAAATGTGGTTTTATAGAAGAATGATAATAAACTGCGGATAAACTTCGTAATACTTCGCATATCTTCAAAGACGTTTACACTTAAAGTGGTAAATCGCAACACAAGAGGACAATTCACATACTGTGAGTACATCACGGGAAGTGGGAGTACACAGTGACAACGGAACAGTTGGAGCGGAAGAGAGAGAGAAAGAAAGAGAGGGAGAGAGAGAGGGAGAGAAAGACAGAGAGACAGGGACTGCTGTGTGGCACAGAGTGATATAATCATCTACACAGACGGATTTGTAGGGTGGCCCCGGTGTAGCTCATTGGCTTTCACGTCTCGGGTTGGGGGGGGGGGGGGGGGGAAGAACTGTTAAAGAAGGCAGTGGAGCTTTTGTCGTGACCTCGAGCAGTTTAACCATGGAAGTACGACAGTAACACTAGCAACAGCGGGACTGGACACAGACGTTCACACAAGTGAGTCTTCTCAGCGAGCCCATGAGTATGGAAAGGAAGATCGAGATGGACTGGACCAGAAGACAATAGCAGCTAGTCTCTGAGGAAATCAAAACTGACTAGTATGTGTTTCATATTTGTGCCAGGGCACGCAGGTGTAAGAGGAAACTAGCCAGCAGACAGGCTTGCGGCCTTGGCTGTTGTAGGGAGTTGGAAAGAAATGGATCGGGGTGACATCACGAATTACCTCATTGCTATTTGACGAGTACATGATTCAAGGGATGGGTGTGATTCTGCAACGTTGACTAGACTGCCAGGAAATTAAGTCAAGCGGGGTCAAGCTTGACTAGAGTATCTTGTGGAAAGACAAGACAGAAAAATTGTCAACCAACACAAAAATGCTATACGCTGAGGAGAATAGGGGGAGGGGGGGGGGGGGGGCTGCGTGGTCTCGAGGTATGGTGTCCGCCTCGAGTGCTGGAGGTCCCGGGTTCAAGCCCCGGTGAGGACCGGCATTTTTTCACGTGGACTTCTAGTAATAACATTTCCCCTGGTCTCTGGGTAGTGAGATCGGACACCCGTGTGTATTGTTGCGCACGTAAAAAATCCCTTGGCAGTTGGAAATCGAAAAAAGAGTAGTCTAACGGCGCTGCCCGGGCAAAATTTCTAGTTAAAAATCTACCCAAAGTATTTCAGGATCCTCGCCGGTGCTACGGAGTTCGTGCACTGAGCTGAGTTTCTCCAGACTCAGGTTTGAGTTAGGAGAAGAACGGAGCACTTATGGGTTGCACCCGTTTGCCGTGATGTTGATCCATCGACTAAACTAACTAAACTAAACTGAGGAGAAGGTCTGGGCACTCACAGACTCATATTTAGATGTGCAGTAATGCTAATCAGATGACTACATCACTAATATCAAGACATAGAAGCATACACGTGGCTGCATGAGGACTGCACAAATGCCACGTGTCGTAAGTTTGTACATCAAATCATGTCCAAGTGCCACGTTGTCAGGCATGGTGACATATTCAAGTGATTTAATTACATTACAAAGTATTGTCCACACATTTAAGTAAAGTAAAGGACTCGTTCACACGTCATGAGCTGAATTTGGCAGATGGTGCTAAATACATCATTGCATAGACCAATCGTCACACGGTGGGTGACATGTAGAATGTACAAAGATGCAACTGTTTTAATTATTGTGGTAATCAAACAAAGATATGCTCCAAACGGGATGGCAATAAACATTCTGGGTCTCAAAATATCACAGCGTGAATGCTGGCAATGTACTCCCATTGGAAACCTTGTATTGTGTTTCAGCCATTCTGATACCAACATATCAGATTTCGCGCAAAATATACATACGGAGTGTTATGTTACACGTCAGACAACGGTAGAATACCAAACCACACAACAGTGTAAGCTTGTTATACAACTTATAGTTAGGGTATACCGCTTGTCCGTCAACACGAGATGTTCCATTAGATTAGAGCAATGAGGCAGATTTGTTTGCTGGTGGCCATGTTAATGGTGTGCCCAATTAGCGGACGTGACAGTGACAACTTTGGGGTATATGTCTTTCATCTGTTGTTGGCTGTGATTTACTGTAGTTTTTTCTGCCACTTGATTTTACCATGTTCAATATGGAAACTAGTGCAATGCTTACCTTATGCTGTTTATATCAATTTTAGCTAATAATATCCTCGCATGGATGGATGGTGTCGTGTGTATAAAGAATAAATGTCGTAGTAGTTATTTGTTCTTCTTTACCACTTTAGTGTCGTCCCTGGAGTGAGGGGAATCAACACCCACATTTGTTTTAATTCAATATCTCTATCCTGGAGATATCCAGCAGACTCCGTCCACAACACTCCCTCTATCTGAAGACACCTTCTTCTCACTCTTGCTCACCCCTGGATCATGCTCCCTCTCATTCTTCCCCAACATAACATACTTGACAACTCTAGCCTCAACAAATAAAAACAAGAAATTTATTAAAGCAAAGAGTATATGTAGGATAAGTGTGTGTGTATGTATAAGGTGTAGAATGTGTGACGTATATTCTAAAGTGTATATAGACTCAGATCAGTGTTCAGGAGTATAGTCATTCTCATCACTGTTCTGAGAACACACTAGCACCATGTATTCTAGACAAGCAACCTCACCAAGGTGATGCTCCTCTGGTCACGTGAAGACTTCCTCCGTTGTCTCTTGAATCACTAGGATGCTTGGACACCCATGACAAACATTGTCTAATGAGAGTCTTCAATCTGATTTACACTTATGAATTTCCTCTGTTATTTAACTGATTGTTAATCAGAAAATTACAACCCTATTGTCACTGTTACTGGGGAAATCTTAATGGATCTAGTGTCACTGGTTTTAAAGATTCCCCATATTAACACCACACTCTGAATGTTCTAGGTATCAGTATAAATTTGTATGAATGTTCCTGGTATCAGTAGTGTATTTATACAATGTTCAGACTGTTCAGTGATACACCTATCACTTGCTAAACATAAATCTCATCAGCATGTCCTGCTCAGCAGAAGCTAGGTTCCCGCAAACCAACTTGGGTATAAGCCCAATGTAGTGGCCTCTCAGCAACTTCTGTCTTCAAATTCTGAGCCATCATCTTCTAAAATGTGTTAGCTTCACTGTTGAAAATCATAGCACACATACGTGGACCTGTAAATGGAACCTGTAGAATAGAGAATACTATGGTGAGAGCAACTCAATCCTGGCCGGAATTAGGTGAGTGTAGGCCAATAGCAGCACTCAGATCTATAACAGAGATCCGATCTCTGTCATACGACCAAATAACTCATCATATGATCTGAGACATGGCAACACCAGGAAAGAATAAAGGAACGGGTAGAAACCCAGCAGATGCCCTACTGGAAGATCCTACCATTTCACATTCCTCTCCTCCCTCTCAACCATCCTTAATCTTTCTTATTATTATTCCACTACATTGTCCTCAACTCCCTGAGTAAAATGATATATCACTCAAGCTAGTTGAAGGCACACAATAGGATACTAGTGCCGACGCTCCTATGATACTTTCTAGCACCGCACTTATAGAACATTCTATCACTAATCATAATACATTATATCAACGCACCTATAATACATTATATCACCGCACCTATAATACATTATATCACCGCACCTATAATACATTATATCACCGCACAGTACTGTACTCTATTCCTAATCATACTCTAAGTTAGATATGATTAATAGCCTACCATATGCCTATTCCGGTTGCTAATCGAAACTAGGCAATCACAGACTGGATCTATGTCCGCCGATAACTATCAACAATTTGACACCCTAGTTTCTTTCATTGAACACAACTCGGAAAACTGCACCGATTTTTCCCACTTCAGATAATCTTGATCGACTAACTCCACTTGTTTACCGCAACGCTTGTTATATTGGGCTGGAGTGACGTCACCAAAAAGTCTAGACGCTGATCCGTCCAGAATCTGGTTTCCTCCTCCTGTTCTAGACTAACTGGAGTCAATCCGCCGTCAAATTTGCTTTCATTTGGGGAAATTATTTGTTCCGTACATCAATAGTTCAGTCTGTCTGTGAACCACAGAATTCCCCACATCACAGAATCCATCCCGCGTCTGTCCAGACTTTCCGTCTAGCACTTCAAAGGCTACTACCGCCTTGGCAGACGTTTGGCGTTGTTATTCGTTTCTCGAACAACCCACATCATAAAGATTCGCCGACCAGGGGTAGACATTTTGACGCTACGTATCTTGTTTCTCATTAGAAATGCCGATCGTGTGTAGACAGTTTTAACGACGTATTTTTTTTGAGTCTGTACAACATCAAAGGGTCGGTTGTTTTTGCAGACTAATGTCGGTCTTGTTTGTCATCGATCGCAACTAACAAGTTTATTTTCCGTGACAGATGGATGGATGGATGAATGGTGTCAGCAACCGATGTCACAGGCATTCTAGGATACTTCTCTCGCACCACACAAAAGACTTGCTAGTCGTACGAGAGGAATTGGTTACACATTTTATTGCCACTGGCTCTTTGTATCACATCAATGTACAACAAACAGTCGCTAACAAATCACACAAGAATAAATGCACAGAACTTCCTATCACTAGTCGTTTCCTAACCCTATCGCTAATCTATCTACTCGGCTAACGAAACAAGCATCGCTAAGCGATGTTATCACTCTGAAGTCTGTGTCCCGTCTGATTCTACTCCGCGTGCTGTTTACACAGTACGCGGAAGGACTCAGGGCGCACTACGGCTTTTTGCGTGCGGCCTCATTTAGCACGCTCGAGTAATGGCCTCTCTTGAGTTACACTCTAGATTCACGTTGCCGTGATCATGCCGTGACCAGAGTGCTAACTCTCTGGTTGACACCTCCGTGTCTCATGAGGGAACTATTTAATAGTTCCCCTTCCTATCACCTACCCTGTCCTCATGTAGGGGCACTGAGTTACCTCTAATCTACTGGAGGTATACCACTCATTCGGGGTGGTCTTCCTCCTCTATACTTGAGTCTTTGACACACACCCTCCCCTCATGTGTTGCGTTACAAACTTTGACTCATGGTTGTGACGCAAGAGGTTTCTAAAAATTAGTGTATCTAATTTTTGTCAAAGACTCCTGATAACTTGGGTTTGGGATCCCCCAATAGACGTCTACTGACTATTGTCACAGTGTAGTATCACTTTACTTGGCTATTGCTGATCGCCACAAACTTGTCAGGTTGGCGTGAGCCCTCTTCTCAATCGCAATATTATATAATTAGAGGTTTGTCTGAACCGGACCGTTGTCTTATAAGACCTGCCCTCAAATAGTAAATTAACTTACTACCCATACAAAGTTGACTTTCTTAGGGTCAACCCATGAATTGCTTCATGTCCCCCATATAATATTAAACAACCCTTGCACAAACTGTGTGCGACAGGCTTTACCTATCTCGCTTCCGCGTGTAAAGTTATCTTTCACTGTTAAGTTAGTGTTTCGTTGTCTATTGTGTCCCCTGACCCGCAGTTATATCCCTTTGTTCTAAAAAATATATGTGTTTTACATGTGTGTTTTCCTGGTTGTTTGCGTGTTTGGATCTAACTAATAATATAATTTAACTTCTAACATGTGTGTCTGTCTATACCTATGTATGCAAGTTAGTTTTCAAGTGCCATAATTCGGTTAAATGTGGCCACAAACAAGTGTATAACACTAATTCGTGACTACGTTTCTGTCTTATGAGACTTAAAATACTCTATCTAAGGTTTAATCTAAACTACACACAATACATTTAAGACAACACATTACAACATTGAAAACAAACGCCCGACGCAGACAAATAATAAAAAGTCGCGCTGAGCGGCAGAAAAAATCCGCTGGCTGCCTTCACTCTCCATTGTATATTTACCATTTTCTCTCACTTTCACACCTCTGTCACACATCTTTTATTCTCACAATTATTTAAAAACCTTGAAGTGACACTGTACAAGTTTAGCTCAGTTTGAGAAGAGTTGAGCTTCATGACTGTGCGTAACTTGCTGCACGAGTCATGTATTTACAAAATATTTACATGGATGAAATAGGGTTGATAGTTTTTACCCTGATATTATTAAACACTATATTCTATTGAACTACTAATACTAACTATCTATATTCTATTTTGTTGTACAAAATTAACCTAATTTAAGGGAAGTAATCTAACTATCTAAAAAAATAAACGATGTGAGATGAGTTATGTATCTTTATGCAATGGGCAATGTGATATGTAACAAAAATTCTAAATAATATTTTTAATATTTAAATGAAAAAAGTATAATGGATATTTTTAAACTACATGGTATAAATGATGTATGTTTCTCTGTATAATCCTGTTATCCTATAAAATATAACCTAATTTTAGTCCTAAATGATAAGGTTGTTAATGTGTTCATAAAGATGGAATAAAATAAAATAAAATTAAATAAATAAATGGTGTTGTTCCTATCTAAGCTTTAATTAGCTGTTATTAAGTTTACATAGTATCCTATTTTTATACTAAGTAAGTGGGTAAATTAATGATTTATGTAAACTACAAAAAAAAAAATCTATTATATTGCATACATCTAATCTAACTCTATATTAAAGTAACTAACCTAACTATAATTTACCACTATCTTAAAACCGTTATATTACATATCACAATAATTATATATACATGATGTCTATTTACCTCAGGTTAGTGGTTGCCATAACGTATAGAAATTGCTTTCGTTGGCATAGTTTATATATACACACTTGTCCTGGGTATGCTATCTACACTACACAGTCATACTTGTGTCCTATGGGTATTCTTACACTCGTTGAGTCCGCTGGTGTCGTAGACAAGTATCTTCGTGTCTGTTATTTCACAATGTTCTGACACTGTTCTGATATGAGTAACACAGGTGATTCACCGGAGCACAAATGGAGCATAGTAAGTAACGAGCTGTCTATGTACACACGGTGATGTCCTTGTTCTTGGCGCACAGTTGTCATTCAGCTGTCTACGGACACATGGTAGTTCACTGTTCTTAGCACACAGTTCTGATCCTGATGTCTATGTACACAATAGTATATTCTACACAGGATACGTTAAATGTATAGTAAATGAACATTTCTTAAACTACCTATTCGTGTGGAATATCAGGTATTTCTACCTCAGATGGTCGACTAAGGGTATCAGCAAGGATGTTGTCCCTACCCTTAATATGCTCTATACTAAAAGTATAATTCTGTAATATTAACGACCACCTGTAGATGCGGTCATTCCGATGTACCCCACTTTGTATGACCGTGATCGGGGAGTTGTCAGTCTGGACCACAAAGTGATTACCCACCAGAAATCGATGCAACTTCCTCACCGAATAGATGACGCTTAGGGCTTCCAACTCTGATATGGAATATCTGGACTCAGCCGGTGTGATCTTGCGGCTCACGTAGCATATCGGATGGAAGATGCCCTCATAAAATTGGCCTAGTACTGCAGCGATGGAAATCCTGCTGGCATCTGTCCTAAGATAATAAACGAGCCTAGGATTAGGCAAGCGGAGGATTGGTACATTACTAAATAAGATTTTCAATTTTGACAATGCAGAAATTAATAATGCATCTTTAACATCCAATTTTACTGATGCTTTTAAAACACTTGTAATTTCAGCTAAGTTCGGTATGAACTTGCTATAATAATTTACTAAACCCAAAAGGCTCCTGACCTGCTTCTTTGTTGTAGGCATGGTCAGGTTCATAATTTTGGTAATAATTCTATTGTCAGTTTTCAGTTGTCCTTGTGAAATGACATGACCCAAAACATCAATTTCTTGTAGGCCCAATTCGACTTTGCTCGGTTTGACTGTGAGACCGAAGAGTCGCAACCTATCGAAGACATGTCTTAGTTTCAGTAAGTGTGTTGTCCAGTCCTCTGTATGGACACAAATATCATCTATATAGGTCAATGTATTCGTCACTCCATGTAGCAAATCTCTAGTTAATCGTACGAAAGTGGCAGGAGCATTACGAAGTCCGAAAAGAAGAAATCGCCACTCGTAAAGACATAGAGGTGTTGAGAATGCAGTAAGATGGATAGATTGAGTCTGCATAGGGACCTGCCAATATCCCTTAGTAAGGTCTAATTTAGAAAAGATTTTGGAGGTGGACATGTCAAGAATAAGATCTTCGCAGGAAGGAATTGGTTCTGCGTCGATCTTTGTGACATTGTTGAGTTTTCTATAGTCCACACAAAGACGAATGGTAGAGTCTTTTTTCTTGACCAGGACGATTGGAAAGGAGTACTCAGATGTAGATTTTTGAATGATTCCACTAGCTTCTAAATTAAGAATTTCCTTATTTAGATTTTCTCTATAGCTAAGTGGGATAGAGTACGGCCTGCATTTGATAGGCTTCGAGTCCGAAAGAAGGATGGAGTGCTCGATCCTGTCCGTCCTACCTGGAATGTCGGAAAATATGTCCTTTTATTCAGTCACTAATTATATTACCTGTCGTCGTTGTTCTTCTGTCAGTCCTGTTTCTAATCGTATACAATCTAATGTAGCAGTCTTGTCCATAATTGGAACGGGCAGTTCCATCCCGTCGTCGTCTACCTGATTCAGTACGGTTGTGGTGCTAAGTGCGTTTTCTGTAATCTCACTAAGTGTATGCATCTCGTCGGATTTGCCAGTCTCGCTAGATAGTGTAGTTGCGTTGTGTACGTCTGTCGTCTCATCCATAGGTGTGGGTGCATTGTGTTCGTCTGTCTCTAATTCTGTCTCTTGTCGTGAAAAGTAGGGTTTCAACATGTTGATATGAAATATCTTTAAGTGTCCGTTTATCGATATTTCATAATCGACATCAGAAATTTTTCGTAATACTTTGAATGGCCCTTGCCATGAGGTCAATAATAAATTCTGTTTGTCTGGAAGTAACAGTAGTATGTCTTGATCTGGTTCAAGATTAATGGTTGTAGCACCTTTGTTGGGGCTGTGATGTTTGAGGATATCTGCACTGTTCACTGGAGTTAGTCCATTTTCCTCCTCCCAGGCGGATATTTCTTCATCTGTGCAGTGCCTTAGCTGGGGTAGACACCCAAGAATTAAATCAGTACAAGGGTTGTCTAGTATTGCACAAGTAAAGGTACCAGAAAGGAACGGGGTGTTTATACGGGCTCTTGCCAGAGGATAGGTTTCTATATTACCAGAAAAAGTACGGCATATTACAGAGTCACCAGTATAATCCTTTGGATTAACATGTTCCTTTTTCACACCAATGATAGAGCTCCCACTGTCAAGCAAACATCGGCCTGGCTTCTCATTGACCATTGCAGAGTGAAACAATAGATTGCCTCTGGAGGCTATAGCTGCATTTGCATTCTCCAAGGAGGATGTTACAATATGTCCACATGTAAGTTTGCCGTCTGCATGAAATTGGTGACATTGTTCACAATTGTCAAAGCTTAATACATCGTTTACACAACAAACATCTTCAGATTGATTAAAAGGTAATACATTCTCGATATCACACTCAGTCTCACTACCACTATCAGAAGATGTATCAATCAAAATATCATTGTTGGCCTTCATTCTTTTGGCGGCCTAGGCACTTATTAGAATAGTGCCCGTAGCTTGAACAGAAGAAGCATTTGACTGCACGCCTGTATGCAGTTCTTTTGTTTTGTTGCTTCTTAATGACCATCTCAAGATGTGTCGGATAGTTTGGTGATTTATCACACATAGAATAAGTGTCATACAAAAGTTGACAATAGACACATTTCGACACTTTCTTATCTTTCTTGTCGACTCTATGAAATGGTTTTCTATTGCTCTGATAGTTTTTAGGTTGGTCCTTAGCAAAAGACACTATTTCAGAGTCGCTATTTGATGTCTTAAAAATATCTCTATTTGAGGAAAAATATGCAGAGCCTTTCTTTTCAAATTGTTCTATGGTCTCAATGTCTGACTGCTGCAGGAATTTAGCGAAAGGAGATGGTATAGTGGATATGACTTTATCCATGGCTATTAAATTTTTAAGTTTATCAAAATCCTTTCCTATCTTTGATGCACTAAGCCATCTATTTAGTACGCTTTGGACATTTGAGACATAATCGATAAAAGTCTCACTTGGCTTAGGTTTTAAATTGTAAAACTGTACCTGATACCCAGGGGCATCAAGTAAGAAATGTTGCATTATCCTATCGTGGATGTACTGATAGTTAGATCTAAGATCAGTTGGTATTGATTCTATTACTTTAAGGGGCTCCCCACTTAAGTTCTTCATGTAGATCATGGCCCATATATCGATTGGTACTTGGTGGTATTTTAGTTGATATTCGACATTTTCTGTCCAGGCTGACATGGAATCTTCTTTACAAAATGGCTTGATAATGTTTTTGTACTTATTAAATTTATTTTCTTCTTGCTGACTTTTTAGTTTTGTAGCAGAGATCTCTAAGTGTGAATCTACATCCATACCTTTCATCTTTAACTGTGTCTCTGATTCTACCTGTATTTGTTTTTCTTTCACTCTTGCCATTTCATCTATCTCTTTTTGCTTTAATTCTTTCTCCTGATCTAATTGTTTTTGCTTTAATTCTATTTCTTTTTGTTTAATCTCCTTATCATGTTCCAACTGCTTCTGTTTAGTTTCTAATTCTTTTTGTTTTGTTATTTCAGCTAGTTCCATCTGGTGTTGTTTTTCTCGTGCACGTTCATCTCTCTAAGCATCTTTTGCTTCCTTAAATTTTTGATCAGCATATTGCTCTAAGTCCTTTCCTGTGTATTGTAGTTCCTTGCCTGCTTTTATGAAATCAGCTAAAGTTGCCATGTTGTTGGGAGATTAGCTATATTTGATAGGCACTTAAATATTTATTCCTTTATTTATATTAGATATGTTAGGTTATTAAATAACTGAGTACACAAAAAATATACTCTTAGTTTATAACCTGAAAAACAGATCACAAAAAGTATGCTAATACATCACACGCTGAAAAAGAGATGCATTATTAATCATATTGCATGCAAAATCATTTGGGTATACTCAACTTAAAATTCCAGATCAATCATGTACACTCGTTTGGCACTTCAAGTTCATTCGTCTGGTAATACCACACACAGCTTGAGTTATGCTTTTGACCAGCTGTTGTTCACCCTGGTTATCAAGAGCATCAACAATTAACCACTTGCAAACGATATATAAATCTAGACAATTTTTACAATTACAAGCCCCAGGAACATGTAATGTGGTTTAATTAATATTAAATGTCACTGTCCTGTCTTCGTTCTACCGTTTTATGCCTTCCCTAACTCTAACTGTTTAATTTATGGAAGTGTTGTGCAGACTGCGTCTCATTTGCATAGCAGAAGTAGTGCCATCGCGACGGCAAGAAAGAGAAACAAATATATAAATAAATAAATAAATGCTTTGAAATAAATATAAAGGTAATAATAATGTTCAAATAAATAAATATATTCAATAAATATCTAATATAAACAAATAATATCTGATATAAGTCAACGATTCAGGCGAGCAGCCGCTTTGCGATTTGTCAACAATCACTCGCTGCTTGCAAAGGGCGTAACGCAGCTGCTTGTCAGTCACGATACGTCACTCGCGCAGCGCTATATTTAGATTGGAAAAATCAATATTGTTCTCGGCTCAGTTTTGTGTATCGCTCCGCCATGAATCATATTTGACAAATACTAGTAAATAAATAAGTAATTATAGAAATAAATGATATAAAACTATAATAATAATACTTACAAATGAGAAGAAAACATGTTCATAAGCACAAAATAATTCAATAAGCACAAATAAACATAACTTGGTCACGATGGGCACAGCTCGCACTTTGCACTGTCTGCACACGCCATTGTCACTAACGTAAATTAAACCCTGTGATTATCTAGCCGTAATACT
>JACEFZ010003167.1:132500-136413 GCA_014155875.1 Cepaea nemoralis
CGCCGGACCTGCACTTAGATATCGCAGTCTGTGCATCAATTTTATTGACTGCAACTTGTCTTGATAAATATTAGCCTTTAAAATGAAGTTATACCTCTCCATAGCACAAAGCCTGGGCTGAGTTTGGAGACCATGTGTTGCCCATGTGTCGTATTTTATATAAGTGTTGTCCCTGCCCTGGGGTGAGGGGAATCAACACCGACATCCTTTTAACCCCAAATCCTTATCCTGAGAATCTCCCAGCTTTCTGTCCACAACACCCCGTCAGTCCCTGGATCTCTCTCTCTCTCTCTCTCTCTCTCTCTCTCTCTCTCTCTCTCTCTCTCTCTCTCTCTCTCTCTCTCTCTCTTACCAATGGACCATGCCCCCTCTCATTCTTTTCCAACAAAAATACTCACACAACATTAGTTGTTTTTTTTTTAAACTGACAAAAACAATTTAATAAAGAAAAGTGTCATGTGTGTGCAAAGTGTATGTGTAGAATGTCTGTCGTATAATCTAACGTGTATGTAGAGTAAGACCGAACAGCTCAGGAGCAAAGTCAGTTTCATCCCTGTACTGGCCACACAACAGCACGGACAGAAAACCTCACCCAAATGATGTGTCTCTCAGGCCAAGTGTCGACTTCCTCCGATAGCTCTTGAACAGTCCGGATGCTTGGTCATCAATAGTGGAAACAGTCCAATATTGATCATCAATCTAACACACACAGTGTAAATACTCTTTCATAAAAGTTCTGGGATCAAAGAATCCTAAAATTAGTGTTACTGTCATTTTGGAAGAAAAAAAAACAATGTTAGTATTGTACTGTTCATAGGAATTCCCAAAATGTAACACACACAGTTAATCGGTAATGATTGGAATTCACCAATTGTAACACATACTGTTAATTGGTAATGATAGGAATTCACCAATTGTAACATATACTGTTAAGTTTCCAGGAATCTAGATCTACTAATTTTCTTGGTACAGGTGTTATTGTCAGTGTCTTGATTTTAATGTGATGTAAGCTATCACCTAGGAAACACTCTAATATTATCATCGTTTCCTGCTCAGCAGAGGCCAGGTTCCTGCAGACCCTCTGAGTTATGGGCCCAGTGCAAAAGCCTCTCAGTAAACTCTGCCTTCAATACTCGAGCCATGACTTTTCTTCTAGCTTGTGGTAACTATGGTGGAACCTGTTGAAGAGAGAACACACCTGGTGAGAGCAACCCGATTCCAACCTTTATTAGGTAAGTGTAGGTCACCGGCCGCACTCAGAAATATAACAGAGAACCAATCTCTGTCATAAGGCCGAGGAGCTCATCACATCGGTCTGAGTCATGGTAAGACAAGGAAAGACTAAAGGAAAAGGGCAGAAACCCAGCAGATGCCCTAGTGGACGATCCTACCATTTGACATTTCCTTCATCCCCCAACCATCTTCAATCTCCCTAAATATCACCCCACTACATTGCCCTTAACTCACTGAGTTGATTGATATCTCACATCAGCTAGTTTAAGCTATAATACGTTCTATCAACGCACATTACTACACTCGATTCCTAAGAATAATCAAATGTAGGTTTATTTACTTAATTACCATATATGTATTCCGGTTTGAAAATTGAGACTATTGAATAACACAATGGTTAAATGTCCGCCAATGCAAATCAACATTAGACACTATAGTCTCTCTCTAGAAACAAATTAAGAATATTGCACACGTCCAGAGCGCTTCACAACTTTTGGTCGACTAACCCCAAAGTTGTTTACCTCAACTGGTGTAATACTGGGTCTGAGTGACGTCACAAAACTGTCTAGACACTAGACAGTCTAGAATCTATTTTTCTCTCTCCTGTCTAGACTGGGTGGAAACAACCCACCGTCTAATTCCGCTTACATCTGGGGACCTGTTCCGGCACTTCAAAAAGTCTTGCCGGCCTGTGATCTAGAGAATTCTTGTTCCCATAACAAAAGATCCTGCCGACTTTTACCCAGACAATCAGTCTACAACTTCAAAGGATGGCTGCCGCCAGCCGACGTATGGTGCGACAGTTTTTCCTCGATCAACAACACATTAAAGAATTTCCGGCTTTGTGGTAGACATTTGGCGCGACATTTTGTCATCGATCGACATTCCAAGATGTTATGTCTTAAGAGAGTAGTCCGCATCAACTCTTTCCCATTGGAGGTTCGATCCAGATGATCTATTCCTCTTCTTCAGGAGCTGGGTGTCTAGACAGGAAATCAGCTCCAACATTTTCCTTCCCAGGTATATACTCGACCGTGAAGTGGTAGGGCTGAAGCAGCAACGACCACCGCATCAAACGGGCGTTGAGCTTCTGAGAAGTGGCCAGGAACATCAAAGGTTGATGATCCGACTGGACCCGAAACTGAACTCCATACAATAGAGCTGGAATTTCTGCACGGCCCATACGCGAGACAAACACACTCACTCACTCTCTCTCTCTCTCTCTCTCTCTCTCTCTCTCTCTCTCTCTCTCTCTCTCTCTCTCTCTCTCTCTCTCTCTCTCTCTCCAGTCGAATAATTCCTCTCAGCCTGGAGAAGTTTCTTGCTTGCGTATGCCACTGGTTTCAAAACCGAAGCATCGTCTTTCCCTTCCTGTAACAAGGCTGCCCCAATTCCAATCCCACTCGCATCCGTTCTCAACACAAATGGCTTGGACAGGTCGGGGAGCTGTAAAACAGGTTTGCTGACCAAGGCCTCCTTCAACTGACTGTATGCACTCTCGCACTCGGGTGTCCATACGATTGGATCCGGGAATCCCTTTTTCAAGGTTCCCGTTAATGGAGCTTCCAGTTCAGTGAAATGCGGGATGAATTTTTGGTAGAACCCACACAACGAGAGAAAGGATCGCACATCCTTCTTCGTTTTTGGCCTTGGAGCACGTCTGATCTTTTCTAGGTTCTTCTCCTCTGGGACAATTTGTCCTGGAGTGATGGCATGACCTAGAAATTCTAGAGTCTGGTAACCAATCATGCACTTGGTTGGGCGAGCGGTAAGCCCTGCTTCCCTGAGCCTATTGAAAACTCTTTCCAAGGATTGCAAATGGTCATCCATGTTGTCACTAGCAATCAGTATATCATTTATGAACGAGATAATGGACGGATCCTGTAAGGGATCTAGCAAGGTCCTCATCATGCGAGTAAACACATTAGGTGCATTGCTGAGTCCAAAGGGCATGACCTTGAATTCATAGTGTCCACTGGGGGTACTGAAAGCCAGCAGGGGTCGAACATCTGGTCTGACCGGGATCTGATAATAACCCCGACTCAGATCCACTTTTGAGAAGTACCTAGCTGTAACAGTAAGGGAGGAGCATTGGGGTATTATTAGAATCTAGCGGGAAAGAGATACAGCACGATTGAGCATCGAGAGTGAAAGGGTGGGAGATGCTCAATCGTGACGTATTGGGTTGGCAAGGAGAGTTAAGATCCAGCCTTCAATGTGAGTGGAGTCTAACATCAACGCTTTGTCATCAAGAAATAATAAACTGATATTATCAACTGAAACCACGTCTTGCGAGTCTCTATACATTGTTACAGAGCTCGAAATGGAGCCACTTGACCAGGATCCTAAATTTGGCCGTCCCGGCTACCACGCGAAGTACTAAAGAATCCAGACAAAACTGCCAAAACAAGAAGGTATTTCGAGTAAACGTTTTCTCCAATCGGTTTTGTCAAGGTCGGGAACCGCTTTGCTACTGTTCCATGCTCCGGTCAATTAACACTTAGAAACAGTTTCGGCACCTGGTAGAGACGTGGCTGAACATTAAATCTCATCAAAGGGCTTTCCTGGAGCCGTGCCTGAACATTAAACCTCGTCAAAGGGCTTTCCTAGAGCCGTGCCTGAACATTAAATCTCATCAAAGGGCTTTCCTGGAGCCGTGCCTGAACATTAAACCGTCAAA